>JBAIZL010000001.1:310748561-311306061 GCA_036971475.1 Prosapia bicincta | reverse complement strand
TTTTAAATAATTTTGTTGTCATTAAGTTAAGAGTTATGAATTTGTATCTAAATCAAAAGAGAAAACAATAATTCACAACATAGAAGATTGTCAGGACAAAATATTTATGTATGTTACAATTATGGCCCATTGTGTTTTAAATTTTAATAAAAAATCACAGATTGCTTATTCTATCTTCTCAGGTCAACTTTGGTACATTACAGGGTTTTGTGTTTATTTTTTCTTTCTATTTCTTTGTGGGGCCTTTTGTGTTATGTAACTTCAAAAACAATTAAATAACTTGAGAATGATAAGACAACCACAAAACCGCCATAGACTAAAGTAAAATACTCAATTCAGAGTATTTTATACTTCTATAGACTGTGTTACATTAATTTAAATTTCAATAAAAATATTTCAAATAAGGATCATGTTATTAGTCTGTTCATGTGGCTGCATGTGTATGCATGCTGTGTATGTGTCTGTGTGTGTATGCATGCTTGTGTATGTGTCTGTTTGTATGCATGCTGGCGTATGTGTCTGTGTGTGTGTGTTTGAATGCATGCTTGTGTATGTGTCTGTGTGTGTATGCATGCTTGCGTATGTGTCTGTGTGTGTATGTGTGTGTGTGTGTGTGTTTGAATGCATGCTTGTGTATGTGTCTGTGTGTGTATGCATGCTTGTGTATGTGTCTGTGTGTGTGTTTGAATGCATGCTTGTGTATGTGTCTGTGTGTGTATCCATGCTTGCGTATGTGTCTGTGTGTGTATGCATGCTGGCGTATGTGTCTGTGTGTGTATGTGTGTGTGTGTGTGTTTGAATGCATGCTTGTGTATGTGTGTGTGTGTGTGTGTGTGTGTGTATGCATGCTTGTGTATGTGTCTGTGTGTGTATGTGTGTGTGTGTGTGTGTGTGTTTGAATGAATGCTTGTGTCTGTGTGTGTGTGTGTGTGTGTGTGTATGCATGTTTGTATCTGTGTCTGTATGTGTTGTGTGTGTGTGTGTATGCATGTTTGTATCTGTGTATGTATGTGTTGTGTGTGTGTGTGTGCATGCATCCTTGTGTCTGTGTCTGTATGTGTGTGTGTTTGAATGCATGCTTGTGTATGTGTCTGTGTGTGTATGCACGCTTGTGTATGTGTTTGTGAGTGTATGTGTGTGTGTTTGTTTTAATGCATGGTTGTGTATGTGTCTGTGTGTGTATGCATGCTTGCGTATTAGTCTGTGTATGTATGCGTGTGTGTGTGTGTTTGAATGCATGCTTGTGTATGTGTCTGTGTGTGTATGCATGCTTGCGTATGTGTCTGTGTGTGTATGTGTGTGTGTCTTTGAATGCATGCTTGTGTATGTGTCTGTGTGTGTATGGATACTTTTGTTTGTGTCTGTGTGTGTATGCATGTTTGTATCTGTGTCTGTATGAGTGTGTGTATGTGTGCTTGCGTTTGTGTCTGTGTGTGTGTGTGTATGCATCCTTGTGTCTGTATGTGTGTGTGTATGCATGCTTCCATATGTGTCTGTGGGTGTATGTGTATGTGTCTGTGTGGGTGTGGGTGTGTGTGTGTGCGTGCGTGTGTGTGTGCGTGTGTGTGTGTGTGCAGTATGTATATGTGTATGTTTAAGTGTCTATGTGTTGTGTGTTTGTTTAGTAAGCTACATCTTGGTAAACTAAGAAATTTAAAACAATACCATACATTGTGGTCATAACATAGAACCAGTTTTAACTGGTGGTCATAAGATCAGTTCTAATTTATGAATACCAATGTTAGATTAAAAGAAAGATTTATTCCAAGATTTTGAAGAAAAAGGAAAAACTTTCTAAAATTTGAAAGCAAGATCTGTAAACATGATACACATGGTTAGTTTTGAAGGAAAAGAACAAATGTGGAGTTAAAACTGCTACAAAAATATAGTGTTTCATTAGACTAGACAGACATCAAAGAATTGGTTCTTTTCTCTGTACTTGTTTTTTTATCTTCCCTTTATGCAATTTCTGGTTCATCCCCAAACTTTTATAATCCAAAATATCACTGTACTAGATCCACATTTCCTGTTAGTCATTTTTTATTATATCTAGTTCTAATTCAATGTTAAATATGCAAAACAACATGAATTCTAGTTTAGCAGTTGCTTTATATTTTACACCTTATAGTTTCTGTTTAGATAACCTTTTAATAGTTAGCATTATGGCAACCTGAATGCTTGTTACTGATTAATCGGTTTCTATTTTACATTAAGGGGTTGTCCTAGTACTTTTTCATTCATGTTATATATTAATCATTCACTTGTTAATTGAGAGTGAATTTAACTTTGTTCCAATTTCAGGTCTCTTTAAACTGATATTAAATTTAAGGTTATTAATATTTATAATACACAAAAAAAACATAATGTTAACGTCATCTGAAGAGAACCCATCCTCTATTCTCCAATACTTTTATCACACCAAGGTCCAAATCAGAGACAGCAAAGATAATGTAGAAGGAAAATAGATAGGTTACAACTTTAAAAGTTTTATAATAAAGTGTATGTTGTACATTAATATACATTTCTTGTCTATTATGTTGATGATATTTGTTGATGATATTTGTTGTACAGGGTGATCGAGAACGATTGCACTCATTTCCAGAAACCAATGCAGGAACTATTGGAAATAATAAAAGAAATATTGTTTTGTAAAATACATCAACTAAAAATTCTTATTTCCTACTTTAAAATGTTACAGTGTACATTTAAAATGCTAGCTATAGACATCCAGCTATCAAAGTTTGGTGTATCATATCAGCAACAGCAGCAGTGATTTGTTGTTGTAAATTAATCACTTTTACATTAGTTTATGACTATCCCAACTTTAATTTTGTAAAAACTTACAGAGACAGAATGGTTTCGATCACTCCATGGCTCTAAATTTGTTGCTTGGAGTTGTTGTTCAGTTAAGCAGTGACGGTTTTAAAGGCAGGTTTTCAATAGTATCAAAGAGTATGTATGATTTGTATTGGGTTTGTTCTTTTAATACGATGTCTGTTCAAAAAATACGCGGACTGAGGTCATAAAAAAATGTACTTTATTTGGAAGTTACATGTCTGGGTCTCCTTCAAAGTACTCTCCTTCCCAATGCACACACTTATCCCAACAGTGTTTCCGCTTATTAAAACAGTCCTGGTAAGCTTCTTTTGTGATGGCGTTCAGCTCTTTCGTCGCATTTGCCTTAATCTCTGATATCGTTTCAAATCTTCTTCCTTTGAGGGGTTTTTTGAGTTTTGGTAATAAGAAAAAGTCACAAGGAGCTAGGTTAGGTGAGTAGGGGGAGGGTGGGAAGAACAGTGATCGAGTGTTTGGCCAAAAACTCACGAGTTCTGAGTGCTGAGTGAGCTAGAGCGTTGCCGTGATAGAAAACCCCGTTATCACTTCTCCACAGTTCTGGCCTTTTGTGTCGGACGGCGTACCTCAGACGTTTCAGTACTTCAATGTAGGTAATCTGGTTGACTGTAGAGCCTTCAGGGAGGTACTCGTAGTGAACAACACCCTTAGCATCAAAAAAAACTGTCAGCATCACCTTGACATTCGACTGAACTTGGCGAGCTTTTTTGGGTCTTGTGGACGTTTGACTCACCCATTGGGATGATTGGACCTTCATTTCAATGTCGTAATCATACACCCATGATTCATTACCGGTTATATTTCTTGACAAAAAGTTCTCATCTTTATTTGAACGCTCAAGCAGTTCCCGACAAACCCGGACGAGATTGGCTTTTTGGTCGTCGGTCATCAGGTGTGGCACAAATTTCGCAGTGACACGGTGCATCTTCAATTTTTCAGTCAAAATCTCGTAACAAGATCCAAATGATATCCCACACTCTTCGGAAAGCTCCCTAATGGTCAGACGTCGATTTTCGTGCACCAGAGTGTTGATTTTGTCAACGTGTGGGTCGTCAGTTGACGTTGAAGGACGTCCAAGACACTCATCGTCATCAATCGACTTTCGGCCACCCTTAAAATGTTCATGCCACTTGAAACATGCAGTACGCTTCATGGCAACATCACCGTATGCCGTGTTACGCATGGCAAATGTTTCTGTTGCAGATTTCCCTAGTTTTACACAAAATTTCACAGCAATTCGTTGCTCCTTCAGGCTATCCATTTTACAATCTGACAAACGAAAAAGCATTCTTTACTAAACTGCGTGTAACTCATCAACAAATGAAGATATCTGCGACTGAAATACGCGTTTTAATCAGCTGATTTATATGAACCTAGCAACACCAAGCGGATTCTCCTGAAACTAACTTGAGCCGCAAAATTCAAACAGTCCGCGAATTTTTTGAACAGACCTCGTATGTTTGTATTTTTCTAAATTTCATATTGTTCTAATGAGTTGAAATGTGGTCTTTTTTTGTTGATGTGTAAGATTTTTAGGTTATGGTAAATGTCTCTGTATTTGTGTCCTTTTTCTTTTATGTGATTGGAGAATGCTGAATAGGTGTTCTGTTTGGGTGATTTTGAGTGTTCTTCGACTCTTTGTTTGAAGCTGCGACCTGTTTACCCAATGTAGAATTTGTTGTAGTTCGTACAGTTCCATTTGTTTATGCCTGATGCTTGTAGTTTATCTTTGTCGTTGGTGTCATGTTGTATTTGTATTGTAGTTTGTTATTAGTTTTGTATTCTATTTTGCATCTTGTTTTTTTTTTAATTTGTGGGCTATTTTATTTGATGTTCTGTTTACGTAAGGTATTGTCATTCATTTGTTTTCCCTCCCTGTAGTGTTAATTTTAGTGTTTTTTTTTATATTGTGTCATAGTTTGTCTATTTTGTGCTGTTGAATCCATTTATGTATGCTGAATGGTGTGTAGTTCTTTGTTTATGTTTTCTGTGGTCATTGGTACTTTTCAAGTCTATGGAGCATGTATCTAAAGGCAGCGTATTTGTGTTGGATAGGGTTGTTTGAGGTGTTGTGGATACAGAGGCCACAGAGGAATCGAAAAAGTTCTGTCTCAGTTTTTACAAATTTACAAAATCAAAGTTCAGATAGTCATAAACTAATGTTTTAAAAATTCAAGAGTTTGTTGTAAATGTTGCAGACCATTGTAGTGATTGGTTCACTATATGCTATATTTTTCACGTATCCCCTTATAATAACTTCTAGAAATGTCTGATCGAGGCTTTTCAGAGGCCATAACTTAACACCAGGCCAACGAATCAAGTATTAAGATCATTTCAAATTTCCAGTCAATAATGGGGAGGTACTCCATCTTGTTGAAATAATACAGTTATGTTATTTTCTTCTTTAATTTGGTCTAACAATGGGAAAGCTGTATCATGTCAAAAAATTAAAATTCCTATGATGGTATTTTAATTTAAAAAGAGCACTAATCACTTTATTATACATCAAGTAATAAGTTTTATTTTGAAGCATTTCTGACCTACTCAATAATTGCACTAGATTGCTGTGGTTCATATTTCCTACAACTGTGTATATTTACACAATTTTTTCAGTAGGTCTGTAGTTTTACTTCAAATAGTTGAATGATCAAATAATTTAAAAGAATGTTTTATATACAGTAATACCCCGTACTTAAGCAATAGGTGGGACTGAGCAATAACAGTGTAAATCGAATTGACGTAAGTCGGGGTATAACTTTACATACAATCACATAGAAATTATGTGTAATTGGGACCAAAGACTAAATAAACTAATAATTTAAAAGAAAAGTGTGTATTTATTAAAATCTTAAATACATAATACAACAAAATATTATATTATATACATACATATTACAAAGAAGTAAACAAACAGAAGTTATTTTGACATAGAAGGCTTCATAGAATCTAGTAAATTCGTTTGAAGAATGTTTCTTCTCACGCTGAATTTCCTTGTAACTCGCTATTCCTTTTTTTGTTTTGGGGCAGAAATACGCTCATCGTTGGAGTTTATGATTTCCAAAATTTGTAAGCCTAGCTCAATTAAACTAATTCCTTTTGTCAAGTTTCTAACCGTCATTTCATCATCTACGTAAACTGGGTTTACAGAATCAGCGTTTTTAAGATCTTGCTCTTACTCACGCATTTCTATGAGCTCATCAATTAATTGTCAGCTCCTGGTTGTGTGAATCCAGCAGCTCTTGAACGTCATCATTATCCACTTCTAAATTGATTGTCTGGGAAAACTAACACCTTCTTCAATGACATCAGCAATTTCGTCAGATTCTGGCACTAATCCCGCTTGAGTTTCAGTGTCTAAAAAATAAACACACCTTTTTCCAAACGCCATTCAAAGTTTCTTGTAAAATTTCATTCCAAGATTGTCCAATGATTCTCAGAGCATCTAAAACATTGAATTGTTTCCAAAAATCTTTAACAGAGAGCTCATTGTTCTGTCTCATAACTCCATGCAGATGCGCAAATGATCTTCATGAGTAATAAGCTTTAAATCGTTTGAAGCAATTATTTGTGTTTAGTGGGAAAAATTTCACTTTCACGCGTGTCAAAATTAGTAGTGGGTGTGTGGCCAGGTGCATTGTCAATTAATAGGAATTACTTAAAAAGGAATTTGTTTAGACCGATAATAACATTTGTTTTGAGGTACGAAATGATGACCAAACCAGTCCCCCCAAAAAATCTGTTACTAAAGCCTTCCAATTCGACTTTCAAATCACGGGTAAGCTAGCTTTAGAATTATTTTTTAATGCCCTTGGATTTTCTGAGCGATAAACTATGACAGATTGCAACTTACAGTCAACAGGTGTATTTGTGCCAAATATCACTGTCAATCGGTCTTTGGTGGCCTTAAAACCTGAAAATATTTTCTCTTCATGAGCTATAAAAGGTCTCATAAGCATTTTCTACCAGAACAAGCCAGTTTCTGCATAACTCGGACAGCGTGATTTAAAACCGCGTAACTTGGGAATCACGTAGACGGGGTATTACTGTAGTTATACAAAGTAAATACTAAATGAGGAACTCTCATTGTAAGAAGTAGCTGTAGCCCTTAGTATAATTCAAACTGTCAGATATCTAGAGTAATAATAAAAGTTGTATAGGCTTCATTATACCTGTAAAGACATTTTATAGTTTTCAGTGATGGAGAAAAAAAAATATTTGTACAAATTTTAACAATAAAGCACTATACCATTTATATTATTGTTGATACTATTTTTCACTATTTAAGATACTAAAATTGGTAGTAAATTAAAATTACTAAAACTGATTTAAAATAATAGAAAAATACTGAAAATAATATTTTTTGAAATTAGTATGTGTTTTAATACATAACCGGTTCAAAGAAAACCACAGTAATAAAATTTATTACCATAACTGAAAATCTAAACCTTAAAATCAACTACAGAACATATTAAATTACCTCCTACCATTTAAATTGTAGCATTCTAGTCACACAAAGATGTCAAAAAGGTTACTTAAAGCTAGTTTTTTTTTAAAGCTAAATTCTATAGTTAACGTCATTAATTATATATATATATGATTTGCGATAATCTATATTTGTGATAATACTGGAGAAACCATGGAGCTCCTTCACTTTTTTCGGTTTTACAAATTTTACTAATAAATACATGCTGGACAATTAACAAGTTATTTTAGATGTTGTAAAGCATAAATAGTATTAATTACTTTTACATTAGTTTATGACTATCCGAACTTTAAATTTTATAAATTTATAAAAACTTACTGAGACAGAACTTTGTCAATCGCTTACCTGAGAAGAAACCGATGAAGATGGACAAATAGCGATAAAAAACATTCTGTCTCAGTAACTTTTTATAAATTTACAAAATTTAAAATTCGGAGTCATAAACTAATGTAAAAGTGATTAATTAAGTTTCACCGAATGTAATGGCTACAAAAATCAAGAGAATAAATAATAGTTAAAAGATGTGTTAAACATCACCATACAACATTACTTTATTTACAACACACACTTCATAATAATGTAATTCTTCTATAATTTCCTTCCACATTATTATACAGCTATATTAACATTCATGAATTTTGTAGTCCATTATGTTCGGTGAATCTTAATTAATCACTTAAAGAATAGTTAATGACTATCCGAACTTTAAATTTTGTAAATTTGTTAAAACTTACTGAGACAGAACCTTTTCGGTAGCTATGTAAGGATCTTCATCAGTGTCTTCTGCTTGGAGATGTCAGGTCAAGCGGTGACAATTTTAAAGGCAGGTTTTCGATAGTATCAAAGAGTATGTGTGATTTTTATTGTGTTTGTTCATTTAATATGTTTGTACTTTGTGTTTTCATATGTCTGTAAATTTCATATTGTTCTAGTGTGTTGACAATACTGACCGAAAACGTTCTGTCTCAGTAAGTTTTAACAAATTTACAAAATTTAATGTTTGGATAGTCATAAGCTATATTAAAATGTCGGCAACGTTACAAAGTATCCTTCTAGGTTATATTTCGTTATAAACATACAACACAAATTTTTTTATTGTAATCTCTACAACTGCTGAAGTCAAGGAATTGGCCCTTATTTAGCCCCCCTCCTATCTGACATATTGTTTAAGGATTAACAGATAAAACTATACAATAAAGTTACTCCATAAAATAAAGATAACATAAAATTCCTTTTTTACACAATAAAATATCAGGTTAGGATAAGAAACAGCAGTTAGGATAAGTTTGACAGGTAATTGTCAAAGCATAAGCTACATTCAATATAATTGTGTAAAGTTATTTCTTTATAACTAAACCTGTCTTAAATTGCTAGATTCTAAACTAGACGGTCTTTATAATAATATGGTATAAAATTGTGCTCTATTTTATAAAGGAATATTCAACTTTGGACAGTTTCATGTATGTTTATGCATTGAGGTTGTTATTTTTAATCACTATTTGCAACACTTAATTCTTGTTTATAATGTATTTTTTCAGTAATATATTTGAAAACAAAAAAAAACAGAGCCAGTCCCATCTTTATCAAGTATTACTATTAAAATGAATGTCAATTAGCCCAAACTTCTCTTTTACATCATTATTAAAAAAATATAATAATTTAATATCTATATTTACTATTTTTAATATCTACCCTACAAATAGCTTTTTTTTAGTTACAGTTTATGAATTTCATGGGAATCTATAGTATAGAAAAACATCAACCAGGAGACAGCACTATATTCAATAGCTTAAGATAAAATAAGCAATTAAGCTAAATACAACAAAAATTCTAATGATGGATTTTCAAACTAAAAAGCACAAGAAATGAATATCTAAGTTACCTACATACTACCTACTTTGCTTATGAAATACTTATTTTTGTTAGGTCAAATATCCTAGTTTTAATTTATTTTGAATTTTATATGTTGCATAATTAAACCAATTTTAGAAATACTTCGGAGAAAACCTCCATTACAGAACTAGAAAGTAATCTTATAAAATCAATGTGATTTTTAACAGTAAATCTTTAATTTCTAGTTTAATGGGCTTTTATTTTAAAATTTCTAATTACTAATTCTTCAATTTTTAGTTACTTATACCTTAATTTTTGATGGCTATTATCTATCATTAAATGCCCTTTTTGAAGTTATTTAGCTTTATATAGAAGTATCATTACAATTATATTATTTATATAATTAATATAATAGATAAATATTAGGTCTATTAATACATGGTTTTTATTCAACTAATTATTGACTTGAACTTATAATTTAAAGAAATTTTAGAAATATCACTGAGACAAAATATTTTTAACCATACTAGGTTAGTCTTCATCGCTGTATTAAATTGTAACTTCGGCAATTCTTTAAGAAATTAAAAGCCTTAAAATTTTACTGAATGGCATGAGCAATAAAAGTCATGAATTATTATACATTGATATATATTTATTTTTTGGAACTTCTGAAAATTGATAAACAATAATGCCTTCTTTGCATGTTTAAAATAAATCTAATTAAACTTAATTAAATTATCAAAAAACAGTTTATAATTTAGCTTGGAATAAAGACATCAATATATTTTTAGATGTAACTTAAAATGGTTATAATGATGAAATAAAATTTAAATTAATTGAAATAGTAATTATATTTTTATAGTGGCATAGGTTATAACAATAGTGAAGCTGAATCATTTGTTAAAAATAATTCACAATGAAAAATAAATAGACAACGTTTGTTATACTAGAAAGGACTTGTTAAATTGTGTGAAGTTTTGTAGGCATGTTTAGACTAGATCTAGGTTTACTTATTTTTGCTAGGTCAATATATAAGAAGTTAAAACAGAAATAAAACAAACACTCATACTGCGCAAAACTATAGTTTTGTTTTGTATTTGAGAATTATACTTACATTGAATAGTACAGGTCTGGAAATTTTCTTAAAGTTTATCTTAAATTGAAACTAGGATTGTGATAACTCAAATATAAATTGATAAAAACTAGAACAATAAAAAATCAAATAAACTTTAAATACAATAAAAATTGATTTCTAAAGAATTATTTCATGTCACTTACCAATATTCTTCCTGTGGTAGTTTGACCCGAAATTAACTCCCCTGCCCAATCTTTCGCCTCTGTCATGAAAGTCCCCTCGAACTCTTGTTTGCCCTGCCGAGCAGCCTTTTGTTCCTTTTGTTTCGGATCATTTGGAGAAAATTCTGGTTCTTTACGACAGCAAAAGAATGCAAAAACTCTCCATAAAAGTACTATAACAAGTCCTGCTAAAAATGTGAATATACTAGATAGCAAAAAGCACCACCACTTTCGTTCTTTCAAACACGCTTCATTTGGATTTGGTGTAGTTATTTCGGGGCATAATTCACAACATGACATTACGATTTAAGTTACCGTCGCCTTATGAAGACGGACTTAACACGTTATTAACAACACACACAACATAAGTAATTACATTTATTGACAACTCCCATTTGCTTTTCAACCGCGACCTCGCTATACTGAGCTCTGCCAAAGCAGACGATAATATTCTGCAGCAGAAGACAACGAAGTTGAATCAATACTGCTAGCAACCAATTAGAGCGCAGGGCATGACGTCAAAGAACATGTTCTAGAATGTAGCTTTTGGATAATCCTTGCAAAAACCAATGAATTATAAATAAATATAATTTATAACGTAGTAGGGTCAAGAAATTCATAAATATGTATAAATTATTCTAAACCAAGTTTTTGAAATAAAAATCAGAATAATAAAAATGTCTTAAATAAACCATCTTCAAATTATATATATATATATATATATATATATATATATATATAATTGTTATTATATAATTTTTCAATACCTATGTGTGTGTGTGTGTATGTATATATTATATATATTAGTTTTGAAAAATCCACCATTTTTGTAGTACAGTATTACACTACTATATCCAAAAATATTGTACCAACTTTAATTTTTCTCGTTGTTAAGTTGTTACATATGTTACCTTCAAACTCTAAAACAAATAGTGATTCTAAATTTTGCAAACGATAAATGGTTAGAATTACCGCCATTGTACATTACAATTATTTCGAATTCTTTTTCTAATTTAACCACTTTTTATGCTAAAGCATAAATGCCGTAAAAAAGGTATTCAGAGGGAAAATAGTAGTTGAGCTACAATATTTGTCCTGCCATTATTTTATTATCCTTTTAATTTTGACTTTTTAAAATTAAAATAAGATTCCATTTGCTTCATATTACCGCCATTAAGTGGCATATTTTAAAATTGTGTTTTGGTTGTCCTAAGTTTTTTTATTCATTTTTCATTTAATATACTAAAGAACAATACCTATAGAGTTTTAAAGGATAGCATATTTGAATAGGATAGTTATTCTTTTTAAATAAAAGATATATTTGTTAAAATAAAATCATTGTAATTGTAATATTGTTTCATTGGTAAACCCCACTTTTTTTAAATTGGATTTTAGATATTGATGTGATAATTTTAAAAAATTGTAATTATTTATTTTCTTCACATTTAGGTTTATATTTATCTTAGTAGAATTTTTATAATATAAATACTTAACAAAAACTTTTAGCTTTTCTAATAATTTCAGTGAATTCTAATATATTATTAACCTATTAATGTCCATGATTTTAAAATAAACTTGTTGAAAATTTGTCATTAAATTGAAAATATTTTCAGAAATTAAAATTTACAACAATTACTATTTATCGAAATCTTGTTGCTGTTCATGACAAGCTGGTTGTTAATTACTTATTACACTTTTGCTATTACTTGCGACCAGACTTTTTGTTAACTAAAAGTTGTTAAATTGTCAACTTACACTTGGAGGAAACGATTTCGTCTTACGACTTCTTCAGCCTCCCTTCAAGTGCAAGTTTAAAATTTAACCACTTTTAGTTATCAAAAAGTCTGGTCGCAAGTAATAGCAAAAAAGTAATAAGTAATTAATATTTATCACATTTCTTTTAAAGTACTACATATTATTTTGTCAAAATGAAATAAACTTGAAAACTGAATTGATCATTCCTTGATGTGATTAGTTATGAAACAGTTCTTGCACAAAGTTACACTGCTCGCTCTCTTACAAAAGATGAGGAGCTTTACATTGCAATTCTCTCCTTGGCAATATCTTTGTTGGTCTCGTCTTACTATAAATTGACCTTTTTCATTGTATCTGTAGTGTCTGATCTCCCTTTCTTTGAAGTTTTTTTTAAAATTAAAATATTTCTTCTCAATTCAAGAAGATTCAGGAAGACTCCTTCCTATATATAATCCAGATCATGAATACAAATGTTATACTTCCAATCATGGTTGTGAACTCGACCCTTGTATTTGTTGTAGGATTTTATGACATTTGGTAGCGGAATGGACACTTTCTGTCTTAACTTCCTGCTCCACCGTGATGCATGATACAAGGGATAAACTGTCAACATTTGTCCCAACTGTGACTCACATCACATTCAACTGTTCATTTCACTTCACCTTCTGAAAAGTGCGCCTTGGCCCTTTGAACAAACCCTTGGAACCCTTTAAAGGACATGTGCACAGACAGTTCTGTTTGAAAGTATCAAGAGATTGTAAAAAAAATACCCAGTGGCTTTTAGGCTCTTGAATTGAATTCAACTTATTTAGAACACAGGTCCCTAAAATAAAATTTAATGTTTTGGTTTGAGCTACCTAATTAATTACCGTAGTACAAATTGAAGTTGAAACAACATCCACTTGCTCCACACAGTGTCCAAAATTTATACCCAAAGCATATTGGGTTTCCCCATGGTATATTTGACTACCATTTGTCTAATATAACCCATCCTCATTTAAAGCGAATATTAGAGGGCGCACTTTAAACCCATGTCATCTTTAATATCCATAACTTTGCTATTCCCATTGAAGTGCAGAAGGCTTTTTATTTTGAAATAATTGTTTCTTGACATTGCATTTTTTAAATCTTCTTCTAAATCACTATGTTCACTACAGCAGTGTCTTTCAGTGCCACATTCTGTTATTCAGTTGACAAAAGAAACCCAAAAAATGTTTAAACGCTCATCAACTGATGGAAAGAAATTTGATCCATTTTTTTATATCTGTGGCATACTTCACTGACTCTGAAGTTATCATATTCTTTATTTTGTCATCGAATATTTCAAGAGTGGAATTTACTTCCCGTGAATCATTCATAGTTACAGCAAGAAAACCTGATGACATACTTTCTTCTGGCAATTTTGAGTAAGTTGGGTCAACTTTCTTTTTTGTTAGCAAACGTTTCTTCCCTACACCTCATGATCTTTTTGTTTGTGGATGTTTTTCAGCTTCCTCTTCCTTCCACACAATTGACTTGGCTTCCCTTTAAAGGTATTATCCGATGCAACACCTCACCACAAAAATCTTCAACCTCAATGCCATTCAGTTAATCTTCTTAAAAAATGTCTATCAGGTGTAATTTTCCGGTAACAAAATGACTACACTCATATTCTCTGAGTTATCAATATTCTCACCTAAAATTATTTGTTCTGTTTCACCAACACTTGAGTCTTTTCGAAACGTTTCTAAATAATAACAATTTTTACAGAACAGAAAACTCTTATCACTACTCTAACAAGACAACTATGACGGATTTCCTAAAAAAACTATATGGTCAGTTTATTTGAAATGCAAACTGGCTTTGTTTTACACAAACAATACAGAGAAAGACCTAGGAAGAGGAATCATCACAACACAGATTCTAAGAACTAAAATGTCATTAAAAAAATCGCAGAAACACAGACGGTGCTATACAAACACCTGATGAGATATATTGATGCCTCTATGTCCCAACATCCTATAAGTAGGACAGCGTGATACAAAGATAAACAGTTACACTGACATTCTCAAATATACATTCTGTGAAGCATAATATTACTATACCATTTTTGTATTAAGTTGGCAAGAAACCACTACTTAATGATTTACTCAGTAGACGCTTATCACACTAGGTCAGCGCATTATTCAATGCTGTGAGTCCCTGACATTACTGTTGCTCAGGTATAAGTCTGTGGTGTATTGGGTTCTGCAGTGTATTATTGTTCATAGAGTAGTTGTTAATTATGTGCTCAAATATAGTATTTGATTGTGTTTTGTCATTTAGAATGTGTTGTAGATAGTATTTTTATATCTTGTAGTTTTCTACTGTTAAGTTTATTACTTTCTTTGATGTAGTGTAGGATTTTTGGATCGGTGTCTATGTCAGTCTGTGAGTGTAGTGTGTTTTGGTGAAATTTGATTTGAGTTGTCTTTCTTATCTGTTTTACGTGCTCGTTTTATCTTGTAAATGCTCTCCCTGTTTGTCCTATGTAAAAGCTGGGACAGTTGTTGCATGTAATCTTGAATATGCCTACCCTGTCTTGTTTTTGAACTGTGTAGGTGTTTTTTAATTGTGTTGGATGTTGTGAATCCCAATTTGTACTTAAGTTTGAGGAACGAGGAAGCTATTTTTGTTATTGTTTTTTGCTGTTTTGTGAGTTGTTTTTTGTACATTAAATTGTCTATCAAGGTGTGTTTGTATCCGTTTTTAGGCTGTGTTTTGTTTACTTATTTTCTCTTCATTGCCCATGAACAGTTAATCGTTAGAAAAAGAACTTTCCTCTTTAAAGTCTCATAAAAACATCTTTTAGGTCATACCATTCTTTTCAGAGTGACCTTAAAATCACTACACAACTGTACAGATTTACCATTGTGTTTTAGTACCACTACTAGTTGCGTGGGTTACCTAAATCTTCAACTGAACATATAACTGAATTTACTAGATACCCTAATTCTTTTTCAACGTGTTCCTGTAAGGCATATAAAACTAGCAATGTTCACAAAATATAGATATTCGATCCTCCTTAATTATGATATGTGTAAAAATACCTTTAAACATACCAATAGGCTCTTCAAAAACTTGTTAAAATTAATTTTTAATACAAATTTCCAAATCAATATTTTAATTACAATATCTCAAGTATTTTTATTTTAATTACACACGCTATCTTTTACAATCTCTCTTGAAAGCGACTGAAGCGGAGGAAAGCGTTGTAGGCTTTTAAAAAAAATTATAGTAAAGGGAATTCTGTACTGGATAGTCAAATAATGGAACAAAGTAAAAGAAGAAACATCAAGTAAGTTGTGAAATAAAATCCCGAGTCATAATGAAACTGCTGACTGTGTTATTGATCTACAAGAAACAAATTTAACATTTCTTAACAAAAAACTTCAAAAGGTTGTGAAAATTCCGATGTGGACAGTTTGAGATAACAGATTTTACGATTATTGAGGTGGTACAAAAAACTACTGAAGGCAGTGATGATGAGAGTGAAGTTGAAGATTCAACCGAGATAGTACAAGAACTCCTGTTTTTTTTTAATGCATAGGAACGTATTTCCTTGTAATCCAATCCCATCTACCTCGAAATTATCTAAACTCTACTGTATTAATAATTTATCAATTTTAAATCCTTGTTTTCAAACTGATAATTGATGTCCAATACGGTTTCAATTTATCCAGCCAATTTCTTCCCAATAATATAGGTTGATTCTCGATTCCAGTGACCACAATAATAGACAATTGAAAATTACAGCCATAGTCAACATTTATTTATAATTTTTGTAAAAGATACAAAGAATGACCAGAATAAAATTTTAATTCCAACTCAGATAGGTTCAATTTAAGGTATTTAAATATGCATTCTGTTATTATAGTGATTTCTGTTCCTAAATCAACATTTCTAGATTGTTTGCCTATACTGCCAAGCTGGTCTTGTAATTAGACACAACCGAAATCCTTATAATTTCTTAAAGTAAATAAACCAAGTTGCAACTGGAATCTACTTCTTTCACTAAATTTATTTTTGGTATAAATTTATCCATACTGTTATTGATTTTTAATCTACCTACTGTAGCCCAATGAGCTACTTTATTGGACTTTAAATTTTTATGAGAACATGTATTGTAGGTGGGGCAAAAATATAAATGCACGGGCAGCATCTTATGGTACTATATTTTGACCCCACACCATCTTTATTAGTTTGGGTTTTATTTCGAGACATTTTAGGCTTATAACATTATTGATAAACTTAGTTTTATTGATTATCATGTATTGATCTCCCCGCAAAGACGGAAAAGTTTTACCTCTAGTTTAGTATCTTCTAGCCTAGTAACTAATTAAAACTTTTCAAGGGAAAAATGTTGTTCTACCATGAGTTTTTGTTGGATTTCCTCATCCTTAATACCAATACTAATCCATCACTTATTGCTATGACTAGAAAGATGTCAAAACTACATGTAATTGTCATGAGCTTTATTTTTATTCCATACTGTTCAAAAAACTCACCTTTCCTTTAAAAACATTTGTAAAATTTGTATGTCCACATAATATGCTAACAGTTAGTGAAATGTTTTTGACTCTCATCACAAAGTGAGTTGTTTTTTATATTACCACCGAGGCCTGTAACAGTTTTTTTTATATTCTTGCCAAATTTCTATCTCGGTAAACAAAAAAGTAGTTCGAACGATCACCACAAGAGACCGGCACTTTTCAGCAGACTGATATAAAACAGCTTATTGATCTAAACATGTATTCTCCAATTCCTTATTAAAATTTAAATGAATCAAGCTAAGAAAAGAGTCATCGAGTAGGAGTAGTCTAGCAGAGATCCCCGAGAACAAGTCTGTGGGTTCTTCCTAGTGACAAAAGGAGAACATTCCGCGGCATTACCATCTTCCTGAGGGAACCCGTGAGGTAACCTAAATATAAGGACGGCCCGCAATAGGTAAACGATTGAAGTAATATTTCTATTATATTTATATAAATCGTCCACGGTTAGTGGAGAATTATTTGTCGTAATTCATTATTCTAAATTCTATTTCAAAATTAATAGTATTAATTTCGTTTTCTTAAATCCTCTGACAGCGATGCACTAACAAAAGATATGTAATAGTGTGTGTAACAGCAATATTTATACTATAAATAGATATCCCAGAGACAGCAAATGTGACTTTTCCATTGTAGCAATAAATTATGTTCTGATAAACAATACATGGGCAACAATCACTAGATGCTGATGCCTCGGAATCATCAAAGGCAGCGGATGGAAACTAACTTTATTTATCATTATTTGGATTGTCTTTGATAATATTAATTAAATTTAATAATTCAACTACTAGGGGTAAGATGCATCCTATCCATGCAAACCACAAACAGACAACGTACAGTGTTATAAATCAAGACAAACAAAATACATTATTAATGTGTTTCTATTGTTAAGTGAGAAACCTACTTTCGGGTGAAGACTACATTAGAAAACTGGCTAAATTACACAATTTTTTAAAAGTTTTTTTAAAGAATATAGCAAAAACCAAATTTATTAAAACCGTAAATGAGAATGTAAGAAAAGGTAATATTAAAAATTAAATAAATAAAAAAGATGTAGCCATTAAGCCATTGTTACAGAACACTTCAGAGTTACGGGTAATAATATGATGAGAATAGGTAACACTATAGAAATGAAGAAATAGGAAAAAAGAACAGAAGAATTCACAGGAACAATAAATAAATAGATACATACATATTTATACAAAATATATATATGTAGATATTTATAACTATTTTATATTTTAATTTCTTTATTTTTAATTATATATGTGTGTGTGTGTGTGTGTGTGATATTTCATGTAATCCATTATTTTTCCGTTGCACTGACTTTATGAAGTTATATTATTAATTGTAAATAATTTTTTTCACCACAAACTGGAATAATTTTACCTTATGTCATGAGGCACCTTTCTATCACTTGACCATTGTTGAGTCACCTGAGTGATTCGACAATAGTCAAGTGACCAAAAGGTGCCTCATGACATAAAGTAAAATTATTGCACTTAGTGGTAGAAAAAATTATTTACAATTAATAATATAACTTCATATATATATATATATATATATATATATATATATATATATATATATATATATATATATATATATATATATATATATATATATATAATTAGTTAAACATGTATGTTATGTGTTATATACATTAAATACCTAACTAAAATGAGTTTAATTTGTGTCACAGCATTGAACAATTCACTGAAATAGTGAAAAAATACTTTTGCTGACGGTAACGTAGTAGTTTTATGTCAAGTATTTACATTATAAAACTGACTGTACAAGTTTAACAAAACAATGAGTATTTACTTTTCATGTCATTATATGTTTTATCATTATAAAAAAAAGACAAAACATTCATTAAATATTTCAAAACCATCAACAATCATTAAAACTGAAAAAATAAACTTAATATTTTCTGTATCTGCTACAATTTGAATTATTTTCTTTCTTATTCTTACCTATCTTACACTATTGGCTGACACATTTTATAATGTTTCCATCAAACAAAACTTTCTGATTTACTGTTACTCCAAAAATTTATGAAATAACATTAATCAATAGTGCAACGAAGGTAAGAATTAGCACCAAGACACTGAAATTATTAATTTAACATACATTAATTTGGAAGAGTTTTAAGTTGGGAAGCTACCTATTTCAGGTAAATGTCCTTTAAAAAACATTTTCTGTAATAAGTAACTACATCATAACATGAGAGCGGCTCCAGGGGTGGGGTAATTGCCTTCTGTGAGAATTTTGGTATTTTGTTTTTTAGAAATATATTTTTCATATTCAAAACACATTTAATTTTATCCCAGTTTACTTATAAAAATATATTTTTCATTTGACTTCTATTTTAAGCCATATATATTGTTTTTACATTTATGTAATGTTAAGTGTAGAAATTCATCTGATAAAATTGGTAGTTCCACCCAGCATAAACAACACTGGCAAGGAAAAAGTTGTGCACTAGTTCCGTTCCGGCTCGGCTATACTAACAGTCTGTGTACTACGACTCCACGTTGTACTTGTCAGAACGAGCCGTTTGATGAAACAATTAAAGTTAAAGAAATGTTGTATTATGTACAAAATAACAATTTTGGTATCTGTATGTATTCATGAAAAATGTATGTTTTGATGGAAAAAATGCCAAATTTCCTGTGATTTTTAAGTACAAGAATTGCTTAAAATTTTATTTTCAGGCCTTCATTTTTGAAAATTTTCTGCCTGAAAGCACCGCATGTTTTTCTGCCATTGGGCCCCCTCCCAAAGTCTATCCTAGAGCCACCCTTGTCATAACATGGAACAAGATATACATTTCTAGAAATTTGAAGGAATTTTAGAATCATTTAGTATAATACCTAAAATTTAAAAAAAAACAACAATTTATTTACAATTTATTGTATGAAGGTATTCATCAAAATCATAGTTGGAGTAACAGAAGAATTCATTTGCTAAATTGTTTTGATGATGAGGGACAAACTGACACCTTTTCACATTCAGCAAACGTTTAGCAAGCTCTTCCATCACAGAACCTAAACACATATCATTAATAGGATTATTATAAGAAATTCAACTTTGTTTTTACCAATACCTGCAACAAGTAAAATATTAAAACATGTTTTATTATAAAAATTGATTTTTTTAAATTTTAGCTTATTAAATTCCTTATATTAGCTGACACTATCCTGATATATATCTTGTACAAATTTTTAATCGTTAATAAAATACGTTTTTATTCATCCAATCAAGTTCAAAATACGTATTTTTTTAACCTATAGTGGATGACAATTGATGTTATTACAGTTTTTTCAAATATTTATTCAACAATTCAATTTTTAAAATGTAGGGGTCTATCCAAATTCGAACTGTGAATCTTCATACACCAGCTTTCCAAATCTAAGAAATGAATTTCTCAAAGATGTATATGAATTTTTCTCCCATCTGGTTGTCGTCAAAACCTCTATTGCACAATCCTAAACGGTTGCCATGTTTACCACAAAATATCATGAATAGTGTTTTGGGTTAAAAATGAATGAGATGAAGAAAATAAACAAATAACTGGAAATAAACAAACAATGATAAAATTTTTCTTTCTTGACCTCAGTAGGAATTTCCTTTAAAAATTTTTTTATATTACTTGTTTTTTCATTTTAGTTCAGATGCAGTGTCAAATAAGGATTAATGTACCTATTCAATAAAAACAAATTCAAGTTGATGACATTCAAATTAACTCCATTTTCAATAACTTAAATGACAAAAGAAAAGAAATGATAAAACCAGGAAGTTATTCATGAATGATAATATATACTGCTTCTAAGGTAGCAATACAGATTAAACATTGTTTTTAACAACTGGTAACCACAATGATATAGTCTACACTATAATGTATTAATTCTTTCAGGGAATAATTTTATACAGGAGGATGATCAAACTACAACAAGCAGAGGAAATGCAAAAGTAAATTTCAAGCTCCTCATAACCTTGGAAAGATATTTGAGAACCAACAAATAAACATTTCATCTGTGACAGTGACTAATACTTCATGTATAAATCTAATGTATGTAAATAGACTACTGCAAGATGTAAACTTTGTAAATGAAAAGAAACTAACGAGGATATATATTTTGAGTAAAAATTGTATCCACGATTAACAAATTAAAGGTAAATTTGACTATTAGTAATACATTTGTTATAATAACAGTTACATTTAAGGAAGCTTGGGATACATAATTAATTATTTTGGACAACTAAGTCCAAAGACAATATTGGATCTCATTTGGAAAGATAAAAGAGAAGTTTCGGTCATTTCAAAATTTTATGAAAATAAAATGATTCCTATAGAACAAATAACTAAAGACAGTGAGAAAGAAGAGCTAACCATCTGTAAGTATATTGAGCATATGGGTGGAATGGATCTAAGCGATCACTATATCTCATCTTATCCTTTCATCAGAAAGAGTGTGATATCGAAAATTATTTTTTTGGCTTCTTGAAACAGCGATTGTGAATTCACATACAGTAAACTCCCGATTATCCGTGGGCGGATTAACCGGTTTGCGGAATATCCGGGGTCTGCCATTGTTTTACAAATATCCAATTTTTATTCCAATCAGATTCATGTGTTTACATTTCCAAATGGTGAATTACGATGTAAATACATATAAGGCTTAATAGAAGTTAAGATGAAGGGAATAGATATGTAAATATCTACGTACTAAATTTTACATTGAAAGGAAAGCACCCGACGCGGGCCAGCAAAATAAAAGGGGCGAGCAGATATATATATATATATATATATATATATATATATATATATATATATATATATATATATATATATATATAGAGAGAGAGAGAGAGAGAGAGAGAGAGAGAGAGAGAGAGCAGATTGTATATAAGAGACAATGACAAAATGCTTGGAAGCCCAAAAACCTAATGTGTATCATAAGATTGTAAACAAAAGTCAGCTAATCTCGGCTATAAATAGTCTAGGACGTGACATATGCATTATTTGTGTCTGTCATATACATTATCGATCTTTATGGCTTTGTGACACAAGTAGACACAGTGCGACAAAATGGTTTTCAAGAAACTTAGATCTCACATTAAAGCTAAATCAATGTTCACAAAAAAACAAACGAAAGTGACAGATTTTTTTGTTAAAAAGTGAAAGTATTATGTGTAAAGGAAATTACATATGTACATACATCCTTACTTTTGACATATACTTATGTACGTATTGTAAATAGTTAGACATATAAATGTAGGTTACATGTTATAATCTGTCAAATACATCGACATTTTAAATTATTTTCTGTATTTATTTTGTCCTCTGAAGATTATTTGTGAACTGCATTAACCGGGGTCATTATTTGTGTAACTTATGAAATAATAATCGGTTATTGATCGTTTTGCGTGTTCTTTGTTCATAGCGGATTATCCGGGGAATTTGTTATCCTGCGTTGCCGGGCCACCCTATTCCACAAATAATCGGGAGTTTACTGTATATATTTTTTTAAAGAAAATGTCAATAATAAAATAAAACCTCTAGACTATGTATTACTCTTATTTACTCTCAGCTACTAAAAAAAGCAAATGCTTTATATACGATTTCAAGTATTTGAATAATATATTTGTTTATATGATCTGACTGGAAAAAAATCCTACTAACCTATTAGGTTACTAACATAACAATACATAGCTTGAATCTGAATTTGCCATAGCTGACATCGACAAGTGCAATTATGTATTTAATTGTAGCTACCTGTATAATACAAAAACTGTTTTCTCTCTGGATGGTGTATATAGATATAGACAACTGATTTACGTTTAGCAGATACCAAAAACTGCAACCATGAATAAATGATAACTTTATGATGGAAGGGTACATAAGTCATATTAGTTCTATGGCTAATCCTCCTTTTCAGTAATACGTTAGTCCCTTAGTCTCCTATCTGATGAATAGTGAAAGACTGCTCTATTAAAAATTAAAACAATACATACCTGTACATAAGATAATTTTTTCTTTGAATAAAAATTTTGCTGTGACTGCACTCTTTGTTAAACAATCTTCAGAAAGGAATGGAGGGTCTAGTACAACGACATCAAAACTGTTGGCCAACTCTTTGCTTAGGTCCAATGGAGAGTTGTAGTCATAAAATATAAAATCAGCTCCATAGATAGAAAACCTTCTGTCAAACTCCAGCAAAGTAACTAAACAATAATATAATAGTACAGTTTCTAGCTGTCATTTTACAACACATCATCTTTGAAATAAAGTTTGCTTGCATGTTATACATTCTAAATTTTGCTCACAAATCAAAATCGACATATTTTTCTCAATCACTCTTATTCTTACAAAAAAAAATTCTTCTTAGCATACTGAAGATTTGGTATGATGTAGTTTTGCTGAAGTGTCGGCGAAAACCTACAGGCAGAAAAAATCACCTTACCATAGCATCACCATTACTTTAAATATTTGTACAGTTTTTTAAAGAAATTTAGAGTTTAAGAATTTTTTTGCAACAATAATTGGGATGTGGCATGAAGGCCTGATCCACAAATTGAATAAGATGACCCCAAATGAGTATGTTTCATTGTTAACATCCTATATAACAGGCGGAACCTACAGGATTAAACAGGAAGGGGAATATTCTGAAATTAAGGAAATCAAAGCATGAGTACTGAGTCCAGTACTCTACATACTTCACACCTGTGATATTCCAACCACCCAAGAAGAGACCATAGCAATGTTTGCAGATGATACTGCATTAGCAACTGGCAGACATATATATATATATATATATATATATGAAGTTAATATATTACTATTGTAAGTAATTTTATCCACCATTAAGTGCAATAATTTTACCTTGAGTGATGAGGCACCTTTCGGTCAATTGACCATTGTCGAATCACTGATGTTTTTCTGTTGTAGATGTTCGGTCTGTGAAGTTGGTGTTTGTTGACGTTACGCGCACATTTTCTTGATTTGTGTGTATGATGTTTCTATATAGTATGTCTTCTGTATATGTTGTTTGTAGATTCATTAAATTGTTGTGTATGTTTTTATAAATGTGGTATTTTTCTAGTGAGTTTAGTTCTATTGGGTTGTTATTTATTTCAAGTATGGTTAGGTTATTTTCGTAATTTGTTATTTCGTGTTTATGGGATATTAGGTGTGCTGCAACATTTGATACTTTAGAATTTTTGTTTTTGAATGCTCTATAATGTTTTTCAAATCTTATTTTAAATGTTCTGGTTGTTTTTCCTATGTAAAAAGCGTTACAGTTGTTGCATGTGATTTTGTAAATTCCTGATAGGTTATGTTTTTCTGAATTTGTTTTGTGGTTTGTGTTATTAAGATATTTTATTATTTTGTTGTTTGGTTTGTAAGTTGGAGTGTAGTATTCTTTGTTGTATATATTTGTTATTTTTTCTATTTTGTTATTGGTGTATTTATATTTTAGGTATATTTTTTTATTTTCATTATTTTCGTGTTCCGGTTGTAGTGTTGTGTTGAGGTTAGGTTTTTTTGTGAATTTATTGTATATATTTTTTATAATGTGTTTGTTGTATCCATTTTCCATTGCTATTTTTGTAATGTTATCTAATTCTTCATTTAATTTTTGTTTGTTATCCTGTGTGTATTTTATTGCTTTATTTATCATGTTACTGTAAGTGTTAATTTTGTGTGTCCAGGGGTGGTTAGATTTGTAGTGTATTGTGGTGTTGTTGGAAGTAGGTTTCCTGTATACTGTAGTTTCTATTTTATTATCATTTATATTTAAAGTGATGTCGAGGAAGTTGATTGTTCTATTTGTTTCTGTTTCAACGGTGAATTGTATGTTTTCGTTGTATGTATTTAGTTTGTTTAATATTATGATGTGTTCGTTGTGAATGGTAGGTTGGTATATTACAAGTATATCGTCTACATACCTTGTCCATAGTGAGATGTTGTGTGTGTTTATTATAGGTTTAATTATTATTTGTTCAAAGTGTTGTAAATATATTTCTGACATGACAGATGATATGGGTGAACCCATGGGGAGTGCTGTTGTTTGTTTATAATATTTATTGTTAAATTGGAAGTAATTTTGGTTACATATGTGTTTGGTTAGCGTAATGATACTATCTATTATGTTTCTTTTTTCGTTATTGTGTATCAGTTTGTTTTTTATTATTTCTATGGTTTCTTCTATTGGGATACTAGGGTACATGTTAGTTATGTCATAACTTATTATTTTTGTGTTGCTGTTTGTTTCTATCGTTTTTATTTTATTAATTAATTCGTATCCATTTTTTATATATTGTATGTGTTGTTGATATGTATTTTAGATCCTATGATTTTGTCTAGAATTTTTGCGATTATGTAAGATGGTGCTGTTGTGAAATTTATTAGTGGTCTAAATGGTGTGTTGGGTTTGTGGATTTTAGGTATCCCTGATAATATTGGTGCGCATGGTTTGAATGGGTATAGTCTTGTGTGGTATTTTAATTTACTGTTATAGTTTAGGGTGTTTCGGTGAGTGACTATTAAGTTTTTTATTGTAATAAGGTATTTGCTAGTTGGGTCTGGGATTTGTTCGTATTTATTTTCTTTTATGTAGTTAGTCATTGAATCGATATATTTGGTATTTTCTATTATTACTGGTGTATTTGTTTTATCTGATTTTAATATTAAGTAGTCGTTGTTTTTTAGTTTTTCTCTGAGTTTTATAATTTCTTTTTTATTAATATATTGTTCCGTTTTTTTGTTTTTTTCCGTTTTTATTAGGTTAATTTTATTATTAATATTGTTTCTTATGTGTTCAGTATTTTGGTGGGTAATTTTGTGGATGTTAGATTCTGTGTCAACTATTAGGTTTTTTATTATTTGTTTTTTGTTGAAGTTAGGTAGGTTATATTTGAAGGAATTTGTTATTATTATTTTTTCTTTTTCAGTAAATTGTGTTTTAGTTAAGTTTATGAATTTATTGTTGTTAGAGGTGAGGGTTGGTTCTAGGCTATTTTTTAGGTTATGTTGTTGTTTTGATGTGTGGATTGGTTCTAGGCTATTTTTTAGGTTATGTTGTTTTGATAAATTTTCGATTTTTCTGTTTTGTCTGTTTATAGTGTTTGTTTTATTATAATTTGTAGTGTTTTTTCGTGAATAATAGGTGTGAGAGTATCAAAAGTTTTCATTATTTCCAAATTGGTTGTGTATAGTTGTAAATTGATTTGGCTTTTTTTATGGTAGGCAGATTTAATGTTTTGTTTAATTAAACGAAAAAACACAACAAATTATAATAAAACATAAAACAAACACTATAAACACATAATTAAACAAAACATTAAATCTGCCTACCATAAAAAAAGCCAAATCAATTTACAACTATACACAACCAATTTGGAAATAATGAAAACTTTTGATACTCTCACACCTATTATTCACGAAAAAACACAACAAATTATAATAAAACAAACACTATAAACAGACAAAACAGAAAAATCGAAAATTTATCAAAACAACATAACCTAAAAAATAGCCTAGAACCAATCCACACATCAAAACAACAACATAACCTAAAAAATAGCCTAGAACCAACCCACACCTCTAACAACAATAAATTCATAAACTTAACTAAAACACAATTTACTGAAAAAGAAAAAATAATAATAACAAATTCCTTCAAATATAACCTACCTAACTTCAACAAAAAACAAATAATAAAAAACCTAATAGTTGACACAGAATCTAACATCCACAAAATTACCCACCAAAATACTGAACACATAAGAAACAATATTAATAATAAAATTAACCTAATAAAAACGGAAAAAAACAAAAAAACGGAACAATATATTAATAAAAAAGAAATTATAAAACTCAGAGAAAAACTAAAAAACAACGACTACTTAATATTAAAATCAGATAAAACAAATACACCAGTAATAATAGAAAATACCAAATATATCGATTCAATGACTAACTACATAAAAGAAAATAAATACGAACAAATCCCAGACCCAACTAGCAAATACCTTATTACAATAAAAAACTTAATAGTCACTCACCGAAACACCCTAAACTATAACAATAAATTAAAATACCACACAAGACTATACCCATTCAAACCATGCGCACCAATATTATCAGGGATACCTAAAATCCACAAACCCAACACACCATTTAGACCACTAATAAATTTCACAACAGCACCATCTTACATAATCGCAAAAATTCTAGACAAAATCATAGGATCTAAAATACATATCAACAACACATATAATATATAAAAAATGGATACGAATTAATTAATAAAATAAAAACGATAAAAACAAACAGCAACACAAAAATAATAAGTTATGACATAACTAACATGTACCCTAGTATCCCAATAGAAGAAACCACAGAAATAATAAAAAACAAACTGATACACAATAACGAAAAAAGAAACATAATAGATAGTATCATTACGCTAACCAAACACATATGTAACCAAAATTACTTCCAATTTAACAATAAATATTATAAACAAACAACAGGACTCCCCCATGGGTTCACCCATATCATCTGTCATGTCAGAAATATATTTACAACACTTTGAACAAATAATAATTAAACCTATAATAAACACACACAACATCTCACTATGGACAAGGTATGTAGACGATATACTTGTAATATACCAACCTACCATTCACAACGAACACATCATAATATTAAACAAACTAAATACATACAACGAAAACATACAATTCACCGTTGAAACAGAAACAAATAGAACAATCAACTTCCTCGACATCACTTTAAATATAAATGATAATAAAATAGAAACTACAGTATACAGGAAACCTACTTCCAACAACACCACAATACACTACAAATCTAACCACCCCTGGACACACAAAATTAACACTTACAGTAACATGATAAATAAAGCAATAAAATACACACAGGATAACAAACAAAAATTAAATGAAGAATTAGATAACATTACAAAAATAGCAATAGAAAATGGATACAACAAACACATTATAAAAAATATATACAATAAATTCACAAAAAAACCTAACCTCAACACAACACTACAACCGGAACACGAAAATAATGAAAATAAAAAAATATACCTAAAATATAAATACACCAATAACAAAATAGAAAAAATAACAAATATATACAACAAAGAATACTACACTCCAACTTACAAACCAAACAACAAAATAATAAAATATCTTAATAACACAAACCACAAAACAAATTCAGAAAAACATAACCTATCAGGAATTTACAAAATCACATGCAACAACTGTAACGCTTTTTACATAGGAAAAACAACCAGAACATTTAAAATAAGATTTGAAAAACATTATAGAGCATTCAAAAACAAAAATTCTAAAGTATCAAATGTTGCAGCACACCTAATATCCCATAAACACGAAATAACAAATTACGAAAATAACCTAACCATACTTGAAATAAATAACAACCCAATAGAACTAAACTTACTAGAAAAATACCACATTTATAAAAACATACACAACAATTTAATGAATCTACAAACAACATATACAGAAGACATACTATATAGAAACATCATACACACAGATCAAGAAAAAGTGCGCGTAACGTCAACAAACACCAACTTCACAGACCGAACATCTACAACAGAAAAACATCAGTGATTCGACAATGGTCAATTGACCGAAAGGTGCCTCATCACTCAAGGTAAAATTATTGCACTTAATGGTGGATAAAATTACTTACAATAGTAATATATTAACTTCATAAAGTCAGTGCAACGGAAAAACAATGGATAACGTTAAATATCAAGACTATATATATATATATATATATATATATATATATATATATATATATATATATATATATATATATATATATATATCACTTGAATTTGTTCATCAATTAATTTGTCTTTAACTTTATGCTTATAAATTTCCAATGTTTCAAATATATTCATTTATAATCCTTTATTTAATTCTTTTATTAATTTCATATTTTCTATTTCCGGAAACTCATGTCCATTATTAATACAATGCTTAGCTAAATTGGATTTGTATATGTTTGGTGTGATATAAGCGTTTAAATGTTCTTTGTATCTTTCTTTTTTCTTTGTCCTACATATAATTTATTACAAGTTTGGCATTTTATATTATATACTCCATTTCTTTCGTGCATATTATTTTGATTTTTGTTATTGTTTATTAAATTTTTAATTTTATTATCGGTTTTATATGTAATTTGTAAATTTGTTTCTTTAAATAATCTTGTAATTTTATTTATTTTGTTACCAGTGAATGTAAAAGTTGTCCAAATATTTTCTCTCCTATTAGGTACAAAATTATTTTCGAGTTTCTGTTTTCTTATTATATTATTATTTAATTTATCTATAGTTTTTCTTTTATATCCATTTTCTAAACCAATTTGATATATTATATTTTTCTCTTTTATTTGATCATTTAAGTTCATTGGTATTTTGTGCATTCTATGTAGTAAATTATAAGGATTAAATTAAGAATTAAATAAAGGATTAAAAATGAATATATTTGAAACATTGGAAATTTATAAGCATAAAGTTAAAGACAAATTAATTGATGAACAAATTCAAGTGAGATCAAGGCACCAAACTATTTATATAGTCATTGATGGTATAGAAAAATTTACATAAAGTGCAATACTTATAAACATATGATTCTTTGTAGTACATATGATTTAATTTTGTAAAAGTATTTTATTAGATAATTTTTTTCCTGAAGATGCTGATACTATTTAATCGGCGAAAAGCTTTGAATAAATATATTCATTAAAAGTATTCTTGTTTTTGAAATATTTTTAATTTATTAAATATATATATATATATATATATATATATATATATATATATATATATATATACATCAACAGACATAGTCCCGAGAGCAACCAACATACTCCTAGCATGGACTGACAAATAAAAATCAAACTGAATGAAGAGAAGTCAGTCCACATTAACTTCACAAAAATAAGTTATTGAAAGATCCTCCATTAATGGATATTATCATCCCTAATAAAAATAACGTTAAATATCTAAATAAAAAACCAAGATGGAAACAAAACATCAAGAAAAAGAAGAAGATATTAAATATCAAATATTGTAAGCACTATTAGGCTCTTGGGTGGAAACTCAAACCTCTTATGTAGTACGAGGGTTGTCCAAAAATTAAAGACAGTTTTCATTTTAAAAAGCAGGAAATTTTATTTTATGAAAAAAAGTACATGGAGTTGTAAGTACATATAAAAACTATTTTTCAACGTAGTCCTCGTCAACATCTGTGCACTTGCTTAGCCGGGGGATGAGCTTCTTAATGCCTTGGTCATAGAAGTCTCCCGCCTGTGATCGCAACCATTTCTCCACCTCTTCCTGGACTTCTTCATCAGTCTCGAAGTGTTTTCCAGTCAAATGTTGCTTCAAGTAAAGGAAAAGATGGAAATCGCTCGGTGCCAGATCAGGGCTGTAAGCAGGATGACTAAGAACGTCCCATTTAAAGGAATCCAGGAGCGCGGTTGTGACCGCCGCAGTGTGGGGCTGAGCATTGTCGTACAACAAACAAACTCCCTTGCTCAATCTCCCTCGGCGCTTGTTTTGGATCGCTCTTTAAAGCTTTTTTAGGGTTTAACAATACTGAGCAGCGTTAATTGCGGTGCCATTAGGTAAAAATTCGACAAGAAGAACTCCTTGACGGTCCCTAAAGACGGTTGCCATGATTTTTTTTGCACAGATTGTTTGGTGAAATTTTTTGACACGAGGTGATGTAGAGTGACGCCATGTCATGGGTTGCTGTTTGGACTCAGGTGTGTGGTGGTACCTCCACGTTTCATCGCCAGTCATAATTGAGTCCAAAAACTCCTCCCCCTCTCTGTTGAAACGACACATTTTTCGGTAACCTAATTTTACCGTCAAAATTGTTTGAATTGTTTACTGACTTCAGGTATCATTTCGGCAAGATCTCGGATCGGCAGACAACGATTTTCTGAAGTTTTTCTTCAATTTTCAACAACAATGCTTCGTCGACGGATAATTTCCTCCCCCTCCCTTCTATGTCATGGAAGTTGGTTCTGCCACTTGAAAACTCTGTACACTACTTCCTGACATTGCGTTCATTCATTACATTACCGTAAATGGCCTTCACACATCGATAAATATCGACAGGGCGCAATTTTTCAAGCATGAAGGAATCAGATGATGGAGTGAACTTCACAACTGGCAGGATTCAGTACTGGGACATCCATCGCTAATGACTGCCAAGGACACACTAATAAAGGTACAGATGTGCTTGCGCCTCATTTTAGAGGGGAGAGGCGAAACAACAAGGTAGTGCTGCCACCTAGCGGAATAATTCACCGGTGCGGCGGTAAAATTCAAACGGTCTTTAATTTTTGGACAACCCTCGTAAAATAAAAATCTACAACCAGATTTTGAAACAAGTTTGGCTATATGGTAGCCAACTGTGGGGATGTGCAAAGAAATCTAATATAGAAATTCTTCAGAATAATTTACTGAGAAATGTGATTAGTACCTCTTGGTATTTTAAAAACAAAGATATTCTTCGAGATCTTGATATCCTGAAGAAATAAAGTAGTTGGCCCAATAACATAAAAAGAGACTTCACCTTTTTCCGAGTGGAGTAGCTCTTTAACTTCACAATAACCAGTACATGGTTAGAAGATTGAAGAGAACAAAACCATTTGAGTTAGTATAGTGTAGTGTTGTATTAATCAAACGTCAAATTCACAAATACATATTATGTAATTGAGAAATTATTCAAATATATGTAATTGACAATCTCCATACTAGAACTAAATAGTTAATGGGCACTTAAGGTATATAAGTATTTGGGGTAAGATAATGCAAGAAAAGTTAATGGTTGATATAAGATCAGTTTTAATAATAATAATAACGCACAATATCAAGAGCACAGTGGTACAATATATTACAATGAAAATATTGGAAAGAACCCCAATACCACAAATAACAAATAAAACAAGTTACTTAAGATTAAACCCTTATGTACATTTCGATGACCATGTCATCATCATCAGAGGGTCTTATTACAAAATACAATCTAGCACACAAGAAGTTACAAACTAGAATGATCTATCTATTTTCTAGAAGATCATTCAAGTTTGTAACTTCTTGTGTGCTAGATTGTATTTTGTAATAAGACCCTCTGATGATGATGACATGGTCATCGAAATGTACATAAGGGTTTAATCTTAAGTAACTTGTTTATTTGTTATTTTTTATTATTTTTGTGGTATTGGGGTTCTTTCCAATATTTTCATTGTAATACTAATAACAATTATAACTAAAAATAATAATAATAATTGGAAGAGAATTGAGCAAAACATTAGACACATAGTTTCAAGGAATTAAACAGAGAAAGAAAAGAAGAAGAGTTGATTATAAAGGAAAAGATAACCATGTTTCAGAGTCTGCTGAAGTTATCTTACTGAAGAGAAAAGTACGGTATCTTTATTGCATTGTAGGTTGCACTTATGATAAGGTTTGAACAAATGTCCAGTTATGACACTATGTTTGGTTCTTGTATAGTGTAATAGAATTAGAATAAGTAGAACAATGTAAACTTTTGGAAAAGTGGAATGATTTTTTATTTGAGTATCAAAAATCAGAGGAAATCAATGCAAACACACTGTTTACATAACTGAAGGTTCTTCATGAACTTCTTCCATGAAACAACTGCTGAACTTGAAACATCTGTTGGGGTTTTATAATTTATGAAGAAAATTTAAAATCCATTTCCAAACACTTTCAATGCATTAAGGATTTTATGTACAATCCCTGTGACAGGTGTAGAAAGGAGTTTTTCTCACCTAAAGTTGATCATGTACCAAGAAAGTTTAACATCTCTGACAAAACTATCCGAAGAAGCTAATACTAAAGCCAGAGTGAATTTTGATGAAGTGATTGAAATCTTTGCTAGAATTAAAGAAAAATAAATTTTGTATAGTATAGGAGGAAATCTATAAGTACCAATACAAAGCAGAATTTATTAATCTACGGTGTTATGTATAACCTCTAAACATTGACCAGTTATAAACAATCTATATAATATAAATAAACATACAGTTTTTAAAACTGCTTAAAAATATTAATATTATTAATAATCATTAAATAAACTCACAAATAAAATAGTACACCAATTCAAAAAAAGGCAGAATACAATGTAGCTTACAGAACAACAAATAAAAGCCAAATGGCCATCAGACACAGCATTAATAACAATACCAACAGAACAATAACCCAGGAATATACAAACAACAATGCAACTCTGCAATAAGTTCTATATTATACAAACAGGCAGATCTTTCGCCGAAAGATATAAAGAACACAAAAGCGCACTGCACACTACTATTGAATCCACCTTCGCAAATCACCTCATGGACACTAAACACCCATGCAATACTATGGAAAATAACATGAGCATCCTCCACACATGCAACAAAGGTCATAAATTAAACACACTTAGAACAATATGAAATATACAGGCATAGGAACACACATGAAAATGATATCCTAAATAAACAAACACGACACAGATCACACATACTCTTTGATCACATCACTTCTAACTTCCAAAAATTGGTATCAAAGAAGCACAACTGCAGCAATCCTAGTAAAAATACAAGGCTGAAGAAGTCATAAGACAAAAATTATTCCTCCAAGTGTAAGTTAAAAATTTAATAACCTTTAGTTAACAAAAAGTCTGGTCGCAAGTAATATCAAAGTGTAATAAGTGATTAACAGCCAGCTCATCATGAACAGCAACAAGTTTTCAATATTCATTATATTATGTAATACTGATAAAATTTTAGATTACCATTACAAATATGCTCTGTATATATCTCTATGTTTTGTGATCTTCTTTATAATTACAACTTCAATTCCTTAATTGAAAAAAATGAAAAATGGGTTGATTCTTTAAAACCCATTTGTAATGTAAAATGTTCATTTAAAAATGGTATTATTTACTTTCAAACAATAATACAGATTTATTTCTAAAAAAATCATAGACTGACAAAAAATGTAAGAAATTCTGTTTTTTATAATGATATTTTACTAGACAGTGGTACGAAAAAGGGATGATAGCTTGGAGATATTGTTTTTGTTCATTAATTTTCAAAAAAAGTCTACAAAACCTTTTTCAACAGTTTCTGCTAGAGATGGCTTTGCATACCGACAATTATAAACAGTATGCAATGCAGATAACTGTCAGGTGACTCAGTGACATTATTCCTATCCCACTGCTGGTAACAAAATTATTGAAATTCCCTTATAATTCTCCGATGCTAACAATTACCCATGTAACCCAACAAAACTTCTGTTTTTCCACAAATTTGTGGGTCTGTAACCATAGTGAATATAAATTAGTTACTATATATATATAGATTTTTTGGACTAGGAGACTGACAGACATACCTTGGTAAGAGTCCACTCTGTAGTCTTGAAATAGAAACACATAAAAGCACTTGACCAATGATATATTTCAACCACACAGTGGTCTTTGTCAATCAAAGAGAAAACACAAAAAGAAATATGAGAGAATGAAATAAAATAAATATAAGTTGTGTACTTATATATATGTATGTATACTTATATATACTACATATATATATATATATATATATATATATATATATATATATATATATATATATATATATATATATTCTATATAACTTCTATTTATTTTATTTCATTCCCTCATATTTCTTCTTGTGTTTTCTCTTTGATTGACAAAGACCACTGTGTGGTTGAAATATATCATTGGTTAAGTGCTTTTATGTGTTTCTATTTCAAGACTACACTCTTACCAAGGTAAGTCTGTCAGTCTCCTAGTCCAAAAAATCTAAATAATTTTTACCAACCAAAACTATCCTATAAATATATATATATATATATATATATATATATATATATATATATATATATATATATATATATATTAGGTTAGTTCTAGTAGAGCTTAAAGCCTATTTAGGAATTTTGGACTAGATAGGAGACTGGCAGACTAACCTAGTGGCAATAGTCCAAAACTGCGATCTCTTGAAAATATACACATATAAAAACACATTGAACTATTGAAATATTTCGATCACACAATGATCTTTATCAATCAAAAAAGGAGAAAAAGAAAAGACTGAAGTGAACTACAGATGTGTATAAATGTCCAAATGTCACAGATGCACAGATTTATAGTTTATGATATAGTACTATATGTTATTTGTATAATTATTGATATTGATTAATTTATACCAGATATTAATATTAATATTCTGTCAGAAGGAAGGTAAATGGAGTTTTTTTAATGGTAGAAGTTAGGGGCTAGGTAAAAGGAGCTATCTATTGAGGTTAGGAGGTTTTCTAGATTTGGTGTTCCACTGGTATGACAGCTCCTATCTTCTCAAATCTGAAGGGTTGCAATCCGGGGAGGAAGGCCTTAATTATTTTGGTGGTATAACCCCTTAACTTACTAACCCGAGTTAACTTAGAAAATGCGTTTGTTCTTTAAATTACTAACCCGAGTTAATTCGAAATGTTTTTTTCTTCTTGTATGATGTGTTTCACAACATGATAAAGATCGATAATGCAAAGACAAGCATATCTTGTATTATACAGATCTCCATACTATTTATTGCTGTGATTAGCTGACATTTATTTACAATATTATGATGACAACTACATTTCGGAATTCCAAGGATTTTGCCATTAATTTTTATTTACAGTAGTCAGTTCGTTCACTCTTATTGACAGTTATCGTTCATTCTTGCATTTGTTCACAGAGCTTAATTTATTTGTATGCTTGTTTTTATCACATATTCTACCGTGTTTCCAAATTTGTTTTGCCTTCTTCAAGCCTATACGTGCTAGCTAAACCCCAACACCCTTTAGGCTAACAGAGTGTACTTAGCTCAACCGCAATACCCCTTAGGCTAACAAGGTGTACTTAGCTCAAACCCAACACCCCTTAGGCTAACAGGGCGTACTTAGCTCAAATCCAACACCCCTTGGGCTAACAGGTCGTACTTAGCTCAACCCCAACACCCCTTAGGCTAACAGGGCGTACTTAGCTCAACCCCAATACCCCTAAGGCTAACAGGGCGTACTTAGCTCAACCCTAACACCCCTTAGGCTAACAAGGTGTACTTTTCATAGAGACTACCACAAACTGTTTATAAAACAAATATAACAAAATGTGTAGTTTGTGCATGACTACCTGATGCAAACAGCAAAAAAAATAAGGAGAGAATCCAGATATTTCTGCCCTGACTGTGATGAACCACTTTGTATTACATTATATTTCAAAATTTACAATGGTTATTGTGGAGTTTCCTGAACCGGGCCTATATTTGCATGAGACATTCAAAAACATGTAAAAAGGCTGTTTTCATGGAATTTTTTTTTTAGGCCTGGAAACATTATTTTTTCTTTAATTAAAGTTGGGTAAATTTTTCGGCGCGGATGTAGCAGTTGTAAAGCGGCTGCCTGCCTCGCGGAGGGATACATGACGTCACAAAGCTCTGACGTCACGTAACTAGCACACCGTTTAGCGTTTTGGCATAATTTTTATTTTAATGAAAATAGCCTTTGTTAAGAGTAACAATGTTCCTCTGTATTATAAAAATAAACTCAGTATTAAAGTTTTAAATTCTCAAGGCAGTTGTGTATTACGAATTAATAATAATAATATTATTATAAACTTCTTTCAGTTCTTAAATTTTAAATTCTTAAGGCAGTTTTTTGCTTTTATATAAAATTCAATATGTATAACACAAAAACAGAACGTAATATTTTATTGTTTGGAAGGTTGGCTGCACTCGAAAAGTAGCGGTAGTCATTTCTTTGGAGGGAGTGTAAGGAAAAATATGTGTTTACTGTTGGATGCAATATTTTCTGTTTTTTGCGAAGAATAGTGTTTGTGAGTGCATTGTCAGTGTTTGTTTCGTTATTGTGAGTAATTTTGCGACTTACTATCGCAAAACAAATGATATGTGAGCGCGAGTTTCATAATTGTAAAAGGTAGGTAGAGTGCTTAGTAAGGTAGGTTTTAATTACTAAAACAGCTACATATTAGTATGCAACGTTCTATAAACCGTGCCTATATTTGCTTGAAACATTCCGAAACATGTAAAAAGGCTATTTTCATTAAAATAAAAATTATGCCAAAACGCTAAACGGTGTGCTAGTTACGTGACGTCATGTATCCCTCCGCGAGGCAGGTAGCCGCTTTACAACTGCTACATCCACGCCGAAAAATTTACCCAACTTTAATTAAAGAAAAAATAATGTTTCCAGGCCTAAAAAAAAAAAAATTTCCATGAAAACAGCCTTTTTACATGTTTTTGAATGTCTCATGCAAATATAGGCCCGGTTCAGGAAACTCCACAATAACCTTTTACAATACTCTCACAAATGTATAAAACTAATTTTACAAATTGTATGTAGATATTTATTTGTTAAAAGTGTATATATTTAGTCCGTATTTTTGTGTGTAAATGGATTAAATTTTTTTACAAGTGTAAAGATAAAAAGTGTCGCTGTCAAACTACAATCTAAAGCAGCAATATTTGCGAACGTATCTTACATTTGTTCACTGTACAATCCCTTCAAATTTCTAACCTATATATGTAAATAACATTTTATTATACAAGATAATACTGATAATAACAAGATACTGATAATACAAGATAGTAACTGTTCCATATTACATATTAATTAAGAAACGTTTGTCAAATTCCGAGTTAACTCGGGTTAATAATTAAGTGGTATTTATGAGAGATATTTTGACTCTTATTATGCGAAAAAACAGTTTTTTAATTAAGGCACTTGTAATAGGATATAGAGTGGATTAGATATTCACAAGCAAATGTGAAAAAAATCGGAAACTAAAGTGGTTAATGTTCACTTAATATATTTACCATCAACAGTTGAGTTTAACTGTTTGATAGCTTTGTACAAAGTAGGACAAGATATCAGGGCAATTTTTCCTCCTTCCCCTGCTGCTGCCACAGCTGCTTTGGCAAGGACATTGGCTGTCCCACAGTCATACCAGAACTGACTCAACTGCTGTAATCACAAAATACTTGTGTTTATTATTACTGTTTACTATTATACTATATTTATTATTAATTTGTTATTAATAACATTTAGCGAAGCTTTCAAATGACAAATTTGTATACCACCGCACACAAACTTTAAAATCCAGTTAAACTTCCTATTTTAACATTTTCCTGACACTGTTTATTTTAACTGATTCACCATTCATCATCCAAGTCTAATATCAACAACAGTTTGTGTTAATAATTTAGGTAAAGCTGTTTCTACATTTTTATTTGTATTTTCTACTTGATTTGTGTATTGTTTTCTCAGTGTATTTTTTATCTAATACAGTTCTACGTTCTATATTGTAGCAGACATTGTATTAAGGAAGGGATCTTTTTTATAGACATGGAATATTTGTAATTTGTTATATTCCAGAAAATTGGATACAAGGTAATATTTAAAACAAATTATAAACCTAAATATAATCCAACATAACAAAAGGATAGAAAAACTGCAGGATATACTAGGTATAAATAAACTTTACTGTATGATTTGGGAAATATTTTATACTGGTAAACAAGTTGATTTTTTTCAACAAATATATAATAAGATAACACCAAAAATATAATATTCAAAATTAAAATGACAGACTCGTCCAGATAATAAAAACTGACTTCAGTTACACAAGATAAACTACAACTTAATATATATTCATATAAAAAAACCTTCTTAACAAATAGGAGCAAAATGAAATATATTACAGATATATAAAATAAAAACATAATAAATACCAACACTGTTTAACCACATTACCATATACTTTCATTTCATATCATAATGTTTAAAAAAGGAATATTACAATATTAGTTAAAACTGTTTTCTGGGAAAATGAGAGTGTGATTCTGGTTGATTTCCTGAAGCAAGGCTTTGGAATTAACACAGAGAGGTATTGTGAAATACTGCAGAAACTACAGCTGGCGATACAAAACAAATAACGGGGTAAATTTTCGAGAAAAATTATGTTGTCATGACAGTGGATGTCCACATAGCCAATTATACATGATAGTACTTGAATGATTTTTGATGGTAGGTGTGTGACCATCATCCATACATCCCAAATCTAGAGCAAAGCAGCTACCACCTCTTTCTACTAAAGATGACCTGGCTCCCAATCAAGTATTTTGATAGTGAAGAAGAACTTCATGCTGGCGTTAACTAGTGGTTAAAATATCTGTTGCCAGATTTCTTCAAATTTGGAATCGAAAAACTTAGTGTCACATGAGGATAAATACCTCAATTGGAATGAGGATAATATTGAAAAATAAGTTAACGGTTTTAAAAGGTAATTAATAAAAGGTTTTTTTTTTACTCTAATAACTTTTTATTTTAAAACATCTGTTATTAATTTCTGGATAGCTCTCATATTTTTGTAGCAGTGAGAGGGGAACAGCAAGGACAATGGTGGTTTACGAGTGCCAGGAAAGAGTGGGTGAAGAAAAAAATATATTATTACTCCCACTTTACCAGTTTCATTGTTTAAGCGAATGAATTGTATTTAAATGTTCTATTTGAACCCAATGGTAGTCTAACAGACTAAGTGCTAGGAATAACACATTTTCGGTGCATTGGGTCTTTTGAGTTAAAGTGAAATCCTTAATGTTTGATGTTTTGTTATCTTCAAAATTAAATACGGTATTTGTATCTTATTAGGGTTATTGTGCATTAGCTCGGCACCATACGATATTTTGGGAAATTGTTCGAAACCATCAAATAGGACGATATCCAAAAGAATTTTTTTTTATTGAAGTAGGAACATTACTTTTTTTCAATTTAAAGTAGGGTAATAAATTCAGCACAGATGTATAAGTTGTGAATGGGCGCGGAGTGATACTTACGTCACAGTGCTGCACATAAGGTTGTACGCATCGACGCGGTACGTCACGCAACCTTACTTGTGTAGATATTTTAGAAACAACTTCTCCAGTTAGAATAGATTTGGTTTTAAATTTATACAATACTGTATACCTATATTAAAATATACCTAAAAAGTGTCAAGTCAGGTTAGATTTGGTTTTAATTTTATACATTGAAATACAGTTTTAACATCACGAAACATTTGTATCACTCCGCGCCTATTCACAACTTCTACATCTGCGCTGAATTTTTTATGCTACTATAAATTGAAAAAAAATAACTTTCCGAGGTCAATTACAAAAAAAAAATTTGTGGATATCGTCCTATTTGGTGGTGTTAAACTATTTCCCAAAATATCGTATGGCGCCGAGCTTCTGCATTTTTACCATTATTAGTGATGAACTAATTTTTTCAAATTAGATGTTTAGTAAACCAAGAAGTCTATCAAGATGGCTTTACAACTAATAATCCTTTTTAATATCATGATAAAATTAAATGAATTTTTGCAGAAGTGTTACTATTACTCTGCGGAAGTCTAGCTAGGAATTATATAGATTTTTCTCAGGTGGTGACCAATGTGCATTTTAATTTTTTTAAATCGATGTCTGTTTAGTCAATAATTACCCATATGTTTTGTTAGGAGTTCAACTGGGAGAATACTAACTCTCTTACATAAATAGTAATATAACATACCCAGTCTTCACAAAACGATGGTGCATTAGGCCCGGAATTTTCCAATATTTCTATTCTCTCTCTCTCTAACCTATTATTTTGTTCAGAAAAAAACTCTTGTAAGGCTAGCTTGGCTTCAGCAGAAAGTTGTGGTACATCATCATCATCTGAAACTTCTTCCTTGCCCATATAAGTTATTATGCTCTTTAACTACAAAAACGCTTATAACCCCAAATTTATATTCAAGGAAACGATAATAAGTGAAAGTAAAATAACACAAGTGCAAATAACACACTCTCACTTGACTTTATAAGAAGTAATTCAAGAGTGCAATACCACTTTATCTTTATATTATTCAATTCGAAAAATTAACAGCTGAAAATTTATTGTTTCAAGATGACAACCATGCGGACCTCACTACAAAAATAAACTAAGTTAGCTAGTGCACTACCAACTTAAAATAATTTCATTCTTAAAATACAATAAAATTTACAAACATCTTTTTTTTCAACATACAAGGGACAAAGTTGTAAAATGTTTTTATAAAAAAAAGAAGATATTGAATATTTAGAACTCAGGTAATGGAAATTTAGAAATTTATTAACACAATTTTCGATCAAAGAATTGTCAATTAACACTTTTCTAATCAACTCCTTCTATTAATATGAATTATCAATTACTTTTCGATTTTATCTACAATCTAACTATATGTTAATTTTTTTCAATGCACAATAAATTATAAGACTATTGAATTTAAATAAACTTGAAAACTAAAAACAAATGGTAAATTTTAACCTGTCTATAACATTTTAAGTTGAAAAGTATGCTGTGTTTTAAATAATAGCCTATGTAAATACAGTGAAACTTGGATAGTGCCAACTCCTATAATTCAACTTTTTCGCCTGATACCTAGCATTATTTAAACAATGTTAAAAAATCGCAATTAATTCGAACTTTTGTTTCCAATAGGAACAGTTTATATTTTGTGTGTTTCAAGCCTTGTATGGCTCTCAGGAATGTCAACCAGGTAGGTGAGATGAAAATACAATTCATTGTTTACCTTAAATGTGAAGTTAGTGATCCCCTGCCGTCCAACTCGCTTTGTTGACATAGGTAGTCACATAGTGTCACGGTGTCCGTAAAAAGCGCAGTTTGTGCGAAGGTTATGCTATGTCAAGGATATTGAAGGTTTTGTCTATATTAAGTTTGGTGTTGTGCATTGTGCAATAATGTCGTGTTCGTGTTCCTAATCGTGATTTTATAAGTCTTTGGCTGAAAAAGTTGTCGTAATTATGGAGGTGGAAAAAGGATCTTAAAAAGCATCTTGAGATATCAAAGGACTCTAGGACTCCCCGTAACACTTCATGAACTTATTAAAAAAATAAAGACAAGATTTTGAAATCCGTTGGAGAGAATGCAAAAGATAGGGGCAGTAAGAGAACCGAAGAGCCTAGACGTTGACTCCTATGTTTTAAAGTGATTTAAAAAAGTTCGTGATGAAAAAATTCTATTGAGTGGTCCTCGTTTAAGAAGCAAGGCCAAACAGTTTTCTTCCGAACTGGGGAAAGGCAATTTCAAAGGAAGAAATGGCTGGTTAGATCGTTTGAAAGAAAGAATCAAAATTTCTTTCAAAACTGTTTTGGTGAAAGTGCTTCTGTTGCCCAGTGTGAAGCTGAGCAGTGGAAAAAGGACTTAGAAGAGGTGATTCAGAACCGGGAATCCCAAATTATTTTAAATATTTATAAGACGGGACTTCTGATAAAACTCTGGGATTAAAAGATGTAAAATGTCATGAAGGAAAGCTTAGTAAAGAAAAAATTACAGTGTTAGGTGGAGTTAACATGGATTGGTTCGAAAAATTGTCATTACTGATTATTAGTAAACCTCCTTCTTTTTCATCCAACGCTCACTCATGGCATTTCTGCCATTTGGGGGGCTATGCTGATCGCCTGCTTGTAGGACCCGTGCCTGAAATAACTAAAAAATCAGCTAGAGGTTTTGGTCTTTACCGTACTTATTAGAACGAAATAATAATGGATAGATGATTTGTACACCGCGTAGCTTCAAAAACGTGAAATCAAAACCAGTAGAGTATTATTCTAATGCAAAAGTCTAGATGACTAGTGATCTCTTCAAGAATTGGCTCTTAAATCTGAATAAAAAGTTTGGGAAACAAAATTGTTAGGTTATTTTATTCGTTGACAATTTCACGGCTCATAAAAGGATATGGGAAATGTGAAAGTTGTTTTTTCCCAGGCAATATGACGCCACCTGGTACAGTCAATGGACCAAGGGATTATGAAAATTCTCAAACAATTACACAGGTGTATTCTTACAGGAGATTTTAAAAATTAAACTGGAGATTCTTCAAATTTCACGAATGCAAAACCAAGTGAAAAAAAAACATTAAAATTCTTTTAAAAACAGGTTTTTGAGAAAAAAAGAAGATAAAAGACATTGAGAACGGAGTTGCTGACAAAACTGTGGCTGATGCAGGATATTCTATTGACGGCTGGAAGGACGTTGTTTTAGACCCTACTTACGAAGGTTTGTGTGAATGTTGATGAAGATGTTGCATTGTGTGGTGAGCTGACTGATGCAGACATCATCTCAGAAATATGCGACGATAGAAACGACGCATTGTAATGGGCTAAAATTGAAAACTTAAGAGTTGCAATAAAATTCTAAATTGAAATTTTAAAAATATAATATAACTCATAAAAATAACGATTAAAGCCAAAATACAATCCATAAGCATAAAATAAAATATTTTAAAACATAGAAATGAATATTGACGAAGACATTTGAAACGAAAGGGGGTTTTGTAGAAGTGAAAGATTTAGAAAAAAGGTTAAAACTATGACCTTTTGAGACCAACAACATTCGAGGAGAAACAGTTTGAAAAAAGAAGAGGTAAATCAAGAGAATAAGAACCTCGAAAATGAGTAATTAAAAAGTTTTATCGAAATAATGGTTTTGGACAAATATCTGCAGCTTTAAAAAAAAAAAACTAAACAGTTTTAAGGAGTAAAACTGCCCGACACATCACACCACCACCGAAGTATCGCATTGGTTGAAATGGACAAAGAAAGTCCGTTTCTGGAACTGCAGACCCAAAAAAATCTCAGCATGGATCGAAGGTTCAAAGAGCAAGGACCCGACCTCGCTCCACTTTTTCAAACTTCGTTTCAAAAATTCGTTTTGGGGAAACTCCCCAAAAAAAGGTTTTTTGTAAATATTTAACATCATGTTGTGTTGAAGTTTCCTCACCAAAGAGGTGACAAAAATAACAAATGTTTAAAATGAGTGAAGTATAAAATTTTAAAGATGAACAGTGACTAAATTAAAAATTAACAGAAGTGAAATTTAAAAGAAGTAAAACAGTTTGTTAGAGAAAAATTTTGATAAATGTAAATTCATAAATTCGGGCTAAATTAGAAACAGTAAAGTACTCAGTCTAAAAATTATAAACGATAGGCTTTTGACTGTAAAATAAAATTTGCTAAAAAATTGAACGGGTTAAAACGGGAACCGAAGGAAGAAGAAGACGGTTCATCTAAGGATGAAAGCCAGCCCGCCAACAAGAACGACAGAGGAGTTTCAGGGGAAACTTTAGCTCTAAATTGCAAGTAATTAATGGAGGGAAACGATAAAAATGAATGTAAATTTTGCTAGGGTTTATGATATTGAAATTTATGAAAATATCAGAAATGTTCGTATTAATGATTGAAAATTACGTCTATTAAATAAAGATGTTTAATGCAATGATTTAATTTTGTTTACAAAATATCGGAGATTCAAACAAGCGAGTTAGATGTGAAATAATTTGTTTTGTGAATAATATTTAATTTTTGTAATATGTATTTGATTTAATAAACTTATGTGCGTTTTATAAAAGTTCTATAAGTTAGATTTTATTTTGGTTCCCAAATATGTGGGATTTCTGATTTATGTGAAGATTTAATATAGGCCTAAGGGTTTTAATTAATTTAAATGTTATGAAATGTGTTTGTTTTTTATGAGATAAATTGATAAATTTATGTTTGTTTTGAATAGGATTGAAGGATAAAATATATATTTTAAATATGCTTGTTTGGTAATAACCTTGTTTTTTAAAACATGTTTATTTTTGTTTCAAATGCTGAATTATAAATGTTAAGGATTTCACGAATATGGTGAATTTGCATAGGTTGCGGTTAAGTTGAATTTGAATATAATTGTTTCTATTTTCTTAAAAATATTTTGGGGTTAAATCAGAGTAAATGTTGAGTTAAATTTAGAATTTTAGATATGTCTGTTGTTTAAGGGGAAATTTTGTGTTTTCAAGACATAAAGGGGTTAAATTTATATTTAAAATATATATTATAAATAAATTATCTACATGATTCTACAATTCTGTACAAAATTCATTTTGTTTTTAAAGTATGGTTAAAAGTATAATATATTGAGCTAGCTAATTTAGAAAAACAGTAAATAAAATTTCGGAAAAGAAATGGATTAAATAGAATTATAAAATAAGAGTAAATTTATAAGAAAAATTAAGAGTCTTAAATTTTATATGTTACAAATTGTGCTGTTGTAGAAATTTTAATATTAGACAAATAAAAACGATGTTTTTACTAACTTGCAACTTGAGTAACGAGTTTATTTTATTTAAACAAAATGCATAAACAATTCTAATTATTTGATCACTAAGCCGAGGTTGTCATTCCCCGGAACGAAAACCCAGAAGATTTAATCTCCGCGAGTTAAGTTTTTAAAATAAAATCCTGTGAATGGTTCTTTGGCAGATTTTGGCAAGCAGTAGTACAGGGTTCGGATTTAGGCTGAAAATATTTACCCTGTGGCGGTAGCTCGGCAGACTGTGGCTCGCTTGTGGTTAGAGCGACCCATCGCAGCATCGGGTGACAAGGACGTCCTGGCAGAGGAAATATTCATACCAAGCGTGCCACAAACATCTGATCATATCCGAGATATAAGTAGGTTTTTGATTCCCAAAACGATGTATGTGACTCTAGATTCATGTACGTAAATAAGTTATAATCGTATGTTATAAATTAGAGTCTTAAACACAAAAACAAATAAAGATTACTGGCTTGTTCCCAAAACTGTAAATATGTACAAAATGTAAATTAAACATATGCAATTGTTCTTTTAGTATCGTAAATAATTTATTTTTTGTTTTACAGAATATGTATATACGTTTCTTCCAAGTGTAAGTTAACAATTAACAACTTTTAGTTAACAAATGTCTGGTCGCAAGTAATAGCAAAAGTTTAATTTGTAATTTACAACCAGCTCGTCATGAACAGCAACAAGATTTATATATATATGTAACATTAAATTTATCATTAAAGAAATTAAGGACAAAGAGATTTCTAAAAATATATTTTTTCTAAATTCTTTATTATTTTACAATAAAAATGTGTTTTTATTGTATTTGAACATCCGTATTGTCTTTGATCCAGAGCAAGTAATCAGTGATTCTAGTGTAGATTGTAGGAATGAATCGGTTGCAGGTTTTCCCTCCCAAAGAAACAATTCCAATCTGTACAGGGGGGTAAAAGTATCTACCAATCAGAGGTCCTCCACTGTCCCCCTAAATCAAAAATATCAAAATAAATTGCAAAAGTCATGAGCAAAAAAGATTTAATTAAAATTTTACTACTTAATTTACAGGTAGGTGATTTAAGTAATATGATTCAATAGCAAGTCTTTAATTTTAACTACAAATGATACAAATCAGAAGTGCTTTTAAAGTGAAGACTATTTCTGTTACTGATTGAGTAGCATAAATCCACTCAAACATGTTAATTAAAAGAGGCATTTTTGATGAATTCAGGTTACCAAAGTATTAATTATATACCTTTCACATTGTGTTTGCCTTAAAAGAAATTAGATGTTTGAGCATATTTTGAAAAAGAATTTGTTGATGGTAATCTAACATAAACCTACAGGACAAGGATGTCCTCCTTCAGAGAAAGATATCGCACAAAGTTGTTTATCGTCCAACATGTAGTTAAAATAGACACTGTAGTAACTGCTGCATGTACTGGAGTCTACCACATCAGTAATAGTGTATTTTAAGATTGGACTTATTTGTGCTGCAACATAAATTTAAAAAAAGTTAGTGTAACAACTTAAGGAGCTGTGTTCTATAAAACCTTACAGATGTACATTACAAAAATTACTTTTATAAATGTAAGATGAATTACAAAAAAATTCTTTATTGTGAATTTATTCCACATAGGTACATTAACATCAGCATATATAATTGACTCATAATAAAATAATACTCATAATGGTATATATTCATCAGGACTTAAATACCACCCCTATAAAACAAATAGTTAGCTTTTTAGAAAATAATAAAAACTGAATTAAAAATTTCCAAAAAAAAGAAATATTTTTATATCAGCTTAGCTATTATTATCAGTGTTTCAATGCTGAAAATATCACTATTTTATTTTTAAATTCCTTCTATTAGCTCACACTCTCCTGATATATTTCTTGTACAAATTTTCAATCATTAATAAAATACATTTTTATTCATCCAATCAAATTCAGATACATTTCTTTTTATCTATAGTGGATGTCAATTGATGTTAATACAGTTTTTTCAGATATTTAATCAATAATTAAATTATAAAAATTTGTGGGGTCTAGCCAGATTCGAACTAAGAATCTTCTTGTGCAAAGTCTATCAGGCTTTGGCACTGCGCCAGCTTCTCAACAACTGTAAATGTATTTTTCAAACATGCATATGAATTTTTTCCCCATCTGGGTGCTCTCGAAATTTTCGTTGTACAACCTTAACTGTTACCACAACTTTTTACTTCTTTGCAGAGGCAACCAGCTTCAAGAGTAGGTGATAGCCCAATGGGGGTGAGCTGGTTGGTCCTCGTCCTGCCCCTGGATAGCTGTATTAACAGTCATAGCAGAAAAATATAGCATCTATAGCTTTTATAGTGAATTGAACACCAGCTTTCGTAGAGAAAGTCCCACGTCCAAAAACAAAACAAAAGCAAAATAAAAACAGTTACCACAAAATTTCATAAATAGTACTCTAGCGTAGCTAAAATAAGAGTTTTCTTTGTTAGCCTTAGTAGGAATTTACTTTAAAACTTTTTTTTAATATTGCTAGTTTTCCGTTAGGTTGGTTTTTCTTTTTTTAGCAATTTTAGCATTGATTTTAATGTTAACATTGGTAAAACATTTTCATTAATTCACTATTTTTATAAGGTGAAAGCCTCATTCATACCTCTATTATATTTTATAAACAATTTATAGAACAAAAAAATATGATTTAACTTTTTTCACAATTGTAATTTACCATCATGTGAATTATTTAGTACCTTAAAAGTACAGTATTTCCCAACTTTGAAGCTCATTTTTTTAAAGTTTCATTATGATAAATATGAAGTTAAAGAGGGTTTAAAAAGTTTTAATAATTTCAAATCTTACCAATTTCTGCAGAAAAGGTTCCCCACCCAGAAACAATGCCATCTAGGGCTTCATAATAACTGTTTTCTACAGCAACTGCTGACATTGAAGGGAGTGATACTGGTTGGATGTAACCTGTAGAAATAAATTGTTCATATATTTTATTTTAAATTTTGTTGATAAATACATTACACAATATCAAGTGCACAGTGGTACAATATATTACAATGAAAATATTGGAAATAACACCAATACCACAAAAAATAATCAAAAATAACAAATAAAACAAGTTACTTAAGATTAAACCCTTATGTACATTTCAATAACCATATCATCATCATCAGAGGGTCTTATTACAAAATTACAATCTAGCAAACAAGAAGTTACAAACTAGCGTGATGTAGAGCTTCTCATCACTCTAGTTTGTAACTTCTTGTTTGCTAGATTGTAATTTTGTAATAAGACTCTCTGATGATGATGATGAATGTACATAAGGGTTTAATCTTAAGTAACTTGTTTTATTTGTCATTTTTGATTATTTTTTTGTGGTATTGGGGTTATTTCCAATATTTTTATTGTGATAAATACATTACTTCAAAATTATACAAATGACGCATACAAAAATATTCCTTGTCCAATTGTTATTTCGCAGCTAGAGCACGTTGGGACAGGTCACACTGTGACTCTAAAATACTTGTTCCGCTTTGGTCTTTCAGTTTCGCCGACATACCAACTTTGTGGCGACAATAAGAAGAAGAGCTTGGAGCACATATTGCTTGTCATGACTTGATTCCTTCAGGGGATAATATATGAACCCAAGTATCTGTATGGCAGGAAATACTGAACAATAAGCAATACTGGGCTGTAGCATCTATTATATATCATAGCTACACCTGATGCTGGACCCCTGTACGAAGAAGTAAGTAAATACTTCAAAATCATTATTTATTTGTTATTTTCCACAGAAGGCTTATTATAATGGGTTAAACAAACTAAGTTCTGTTAATAAAATCATGAAAATATTTGACTTTAGATATATTTCAAACAGGAACAAAATAATTAATTTATTTAATAATTATTTGTAATAAAGATGTTTTAAAATAAAAGCTACTTCTAACTAAATTATTAATACAATATTCACTATATGTAAATTTTTAATAATTTTTTGTAAATCTAAATGTAATGACTGCCATACTATGATAAACATATTTGGAATACATATGTGGAACATATTTGGATAACAAGTTATCTAAATATACATAGTAAACTATATAAAAAAAGCTTCTAATCCAATAACACTTTTAATAGCTCTGAAAAAAATAATGCCTACTGCAAAAATGGGAGGTTATAAAAATACATTAGCATGCAAATTATTCAGGACACAGATATTATTTATTAAAAATTAACTTTATAAGAGAAATATTATATACATACAATTTATAAATACAGTAAAACCTCCGATAACCAAAATATATGAAGCAGAAATGATTTCAGATACCCAGCAAAATTATAGATAACATGCTTTTTATGAAAATTTTTTTCTGACATCTATTTATGGTTGAACCATTTGAGATACACCCATAAGCTGGACTCATGATGATCACAAAGTACTCAATGTGCAATCATGAACATGGCTTGTGGTACTGTTTAATTGATACATTTCATGTAGTTCTCATAATATCTTAATAAATATCGCATGTGCAATATTGTTGGCATGTATTTTAGTGGACAATTAATTATTTTCTAGTTGGCTGTCATGCTTCAGAATTCAAAGTGTAACGACATTTATATTACCGACAAACCACGATTTTAGTAAATGAAAAATAGTAAATAGTTTTAATGGTCGCCATGAGAGACCAGCACTTTTTAGGGGCTGATATTAAACAGCTGTTTGTGCTAAACATATACTTTCCATTCCTTTTTCTAAATTAATCTAACCAGGTTAGGAAAGAGATTATTCTGATAGTGAGAGCCAATGAGAACAGGTCCTTGGCGTCTTCCTGGTGACCTAGGGAGCACAGTCTGCGGCATGCCTTCTTCGCGAGGGAACCAGTGAGCAGCTCGAGGTAACTTATAGAAATAGAGACAACCTGCAATAGGTAAAGAATTTAAATAACTCTTTCTATTATAATTTGTTACATTAAAACCTTCATAAGCACACTGTCCAAGGCCGATGGGGGATTATTTGTCATAATTCTTTAAAAAAGGGGGAATATTCTAAATTCTATTTCTTTATTAATATTAATTTCGATTTTTTAAAATCCTGCTATGGCAGTGTGCACCAAATGCTTGATCACTTTTCACATAAATTTTCAGAGTGTTAGACGTGATTGGTTTAGAATGAATAATTTATTTGAGATGAATTTTGCTTGGAAGCTTTGTAAAAAAAACTGAATTATTTCAACAAACTTCTTAATTTGACAAGGAACTGAAAAGATATAACCAAGTCTAAATTCATGAATGACTACAATAAGTAGATACTTGATGTAGACATGTATTTTCAAGATGCAGGTCTATCATCCTTTTTTATCATCAGGCAACCAATAAAAACATACAATATTATTTTATTTACTCTACCTTTGTATTTTTTTAAATTACAAAATAAAGGTAACACACACAGAGCACACATATTTCTATAACACCTTAATTCCATACACCCAAAACTAACATACACCATCGAAACAGAACAACAAAACTTTCTCAACTTCCTAGACCTTACAATTAAACGAACAGACAAACAAACACATAAATTCAACATATACCAAAAACCCACTAGTACCATTACGACCAGTCACAGTTCCTCAAACCACCCATACCAACATAAACTAGCTGCTTACAACACCATGATATATTGCCTGCTTAAAACACCGTTAAACAAAGAAGAACACTACCAGGAGTTAAACACCATAAAATATATAGCACAAACTAACGGATACAACCCAACAACAATTGACAAATTATACAACCGCCTAGAAAATAAATCTAATAACTCAAATACAAACACACAATAAGACAATTCCATAAAATACTTATCAATACCATACAGATCATCCAAAACCCACAATCTAACCAACACACTACAAAAATACAACTACAAAATAGCTTACTCCACACACAACACTCTCAATAAACAATTTAAACCCAACAACAAAATCGACGACATTTACAACACCACTGGAGTTTACAAACTAACTTGCAGTTTGTGCCCCAGTTTTTACATAGGCCAGACAGGGAGGTCTTTCTACACATTTTACCAAGAACATATAAAAGCACTAAAAAACAATAACTACCAATCAAACTTCGCCGATCATCTCAACTCCACAAAACATGACTACATAGACATAACATCTAACCTACAAATTCTTCATAAACAACACAGAAATAACCCACGTTACATAACCGAACAATATGAAATATACAGACAATTCAAACTACACCCTACACACAAACTCAATACACAATTACATTACAACTCACACGCACTTTTTGACATCATAACTCCTAATACACGCAAAATACACCCTAACACCCTAACCTACATAAACCTTGAGATCAGTTACGGTCTGAGTTGACAATGGGACACATCTTCCGAAATGGCCGTCCTCAACAAACAAAGTAAGTGCTACTATAGGCAAGTTTATAAACATTTAAAAGTGCTTAGTGATTATTCAAGTTATTGTGATAATAACAACTGTTAAATTTTAATCTACAAATATTAGTAGAGTTGATATTGGAGTATTACTTTTTGATTACTGAAGCATACTTAGACTTGATATTACTTCGAGCTTACTGTTAGATCAAGAATGTTACCTCAATAGTAAAGCATGTAAAACAATTTTAAATACCTTTTCTATCGCAGATACAGAAAGCAATTACATGTGTTGTCAGTTTAACTGTTGTCTGCGTGCAAGAAACTGGTCCTGGGCTCTAGACTGATCCTGCAGAACATATGTCTTCCACTCCAATTTTACTGCATTGCAGTAGTTCACAAACAACTCAAAATACACACGAGTACTAATTCTTTAGATAACTTGAATTTGAATATAACAAACTTTAACCATACTTATTTCTGAGTTTTATTGAATTAGTGAAAAATATATAAAAATTAAACAAATGGCACAAGTCTATGAATAGAAAATGTTTTTCTAAAAAAATTACAACATCAGTGTAAAATATCAAAATATTCTTACATGAAAACAAAGTTTGATATAAATATATCTTATAATAACAAAGAAGTCAATTAAAATGTGCTGACGTGAAAATTACCGTTAACACTAGATTTGATTCAAGTAATCTGTAATATTACTGAAGGTGAAATCTGTTCAATAGTACTGAAACAGCTTATTTTGTAATTAAAAAAAATACAAAGGTAGAGTAAATAAAATAATATTGTATGTTTTTATTGGTTGCCTGATGATAAAAAAGGACGATAGACCTGCATCTTGAAAATACATGTCTACATCAAGTATCTACTTATTGTAGTCATTCATGAATTTAGGCATGGTTATATCTTTTCAGTTCCTTGTCAAATTAAGAAGTTTGTTGAAATAATTCAGTTTTTTTTACAAAGCTTCCAAGCAAAATTCATCTCAAATAAATTATCCATTCTGAACCAATCACGTCTAACACTCTGAAAATATATGTAAAAAATGATCAAGCATTTGGTGCACACTGCCATAGCAGGATTTCAAAAAATCGAAATTAATATTAATAAAGAAATAGAATTTAGAATATTCCCCCTTTTTTAAAGAATTATGACAAATAATCCTCCATGGGCCTTGGACAGTGTGCTTATGAAGGTTTTAATGTAACTAATTATAATAGAAAGAGATATTTAAATTGTTTACCTGTTACAGGTCGTCTCTATTTCTATAAGTTACCTCAAGCTGCTCAATGGTTCCCTTGGGTAGATGGCATGCCGCAGACTGTGCTCCCTAGGTCACCAGGAAGACGCCAAGGACCTGTTCTCATTGGCTCTCACTATCAGAATCCTCTCTTTCCTAACCTGGATAGATTAATTTAGAAAAAGGAATGGAAAGTATACGTTTAGCACAAACAGCTGTTAAATATCAGTCCCCTGAGAAAGGCTTGTCTCTCATGACGACAATTAAAACTATTTACTAATTTTCATGCTAATAATTTTTTAAAATACATGCTAACAATATTGCACATGCCATATTTATTAAGATATTATGAGAACTACATGAAATACATCAATTAAACAGTACCACAAGCCATGTTCATGATTGCACATTGAGTACTTTGTGGTCATCATGAGTCCGACTTATCTGTATATCTCAAATGGTTCAACCATAAATAGATGTCAGAAAAAAATTTTCATAAAAAGCATGTTATCTATAATTTTGCTGGGTATCTGAAATCATTTCTGCTTTCTATATTTTGGTTATCGGAGGTTTTACTGTATTTATAAATTGTATGTATATAATATTTCTCTTATAAAGTTAATTTTTAATAAATAATATCTGTGTTCTGAATAATTTGCATGCTAATGTATTTTTATAACCTCCCATTTTTGCAGTAAGCATTATTATTTTTCAGAGCTTTTAAAAGTGTTATTGGATTAGAAGCTTTTTTTATATAGTTTACTATGTATATTTAGATAACTAGTTTTTTTTTAATTACTTTTATTTTTTATTACTTACCATTTATAGTAATGAATAATGGACACTTTCTTTTAATTCAATTAAACTTTGTTTTAATTTAGTCTTTGATTACTCTAGTTACAAAACTTTAAATACACTTTTTCTATTAATTTAATTTAATTAAATAGCACAAGACTTTTTCTCCCAGGTTGTTTGGTGGATATTAATTATTATAAATCTATTGAGCACTTCTGGTTACAAAATAAAATTGGTTTATGCAATTAACTCTTTAATAAATTTTAGAAATTAAATTCCTAGGCCTGGAGTTATTAGTTTTGAAAAGTATATTAAAATGTTTTTAATGAATTTAATTAACTGATTTTGCTTATAAGAATGGTTCTACAATATTAACTTAAATACTAATTACAAGTTTTTCTTAATCTAGTACTTAGCTGAGAATTATTGTTCTTGTTCAAATTTATAGCCTTTAAATTTATTTTATAATCAAATTTCCTTCACCACTATATTTTTTTATACTTTCACTAATATTAGCTTCTATTAACTTTTATTTAGGATAGATTTCTTAATATTCAAATTCTTCATCTAATAACCAACTGGACCAACTAAGTTTAGCTTCCAGTACCAAGGCTCTCTTTTTTCTTAATGAATTTTTCTTATTTGAGACTAGAGAAAAAGAATAAAAGTTTTTTTTTTTCATTCTTGACACATCTGTTAAATAACACACTGATTATTTGATTTTTCATCTCCTTTCATGAACAGTTAAGCTTTGATACTATATGCAATAATTTTATGTCTTGTAAATTTCTTTCTTAATCTTGTGTTGTTTTATTTATAATTGATTACTTACACTTTTAGAATGTTTTTGTTCGAGTCAGCGCTCGAAGTTTCGCGGCCTACTTTCAAACGCTCAGCTGGACTGTGCAGTAATGGTCACGTGACGTCCGATCTGCCAATCGATGTATGATTTGAAGTATTGATTTTCTGTGGCTTGATCCCCACTCCCTTAGCTCGCATTTTCCGTAAAGTTAGTCGTCCCTGTTGTCTCGGAACTGTCGTACAGTTAACAGCCTCGTTAAAATACCTCGTTACGTAAAATTGCACAACGCGTGCAAAGTGCCGCTTTTGACCGTGAAAACCTCGTACAAGCATTAAAACTGTTCGTCTTAATGTGTGTTAGTGTGACCGCGTTATTATATAAGTTATTTGCGGATTATTGACTTTAATTACAATCGCCGTTTGTAAGTTCCTTTGTGTCGTTCCGCGCCATAGTTCTTAAATGACTAGGATTTTTAAATGCAGCTTATTGACTTCTCGTTTAAGTTTTAGTGTGACTTCGCCTGGCCAGGATTCCTACGAACTGGGTACCCAGGACTTCTACAGCTACGAGAGCTACGACCACTTCAATTTTGCCCTTTCTTGCTCCACGAGGGTAAGTGCTGCATAAGCTTAAGTACTAATAATTCATTTATGTGTAAATTCAGTGCGAATTATTCCTTTATTAAATGTGCTTGTACGGAGCCCATTATGGCTTTCAAACTTTCGTAATTGCGTGCTCAGCGATTGAAGTAAGGCACTTTGCCGCAGCTTATTATTGTTACTCACATTTCTATTGTATTATTTCGGATCTTTCTCGAACCTCGTTTTCTTCTCATTTTAGCTAAGCGCCAGTCGCTTCATTTGGTCCTCCGGGCCGGATAGATTGAATTTAAATTCATTTGATTTATATGATTCATGCAATCTTACTAAGTGTTGCGCAACATTTGATTTCTGATTTCCTTTGTGCGAGTTACACGCGCGGGAAACGTGACGTCATAGGTATACGTCACTTGATTTTGATTTGCTTTGTGATGAGGAAATACTTTACGTTTATTAAACTATACAGTCCACTTACCGCTGTTTAAAAAATTTTGTGAAATTAATTTGTGTTACGTTTTATTTGTGAACTTTATTAAATTATTTATAATGGCAATTAATACTGAATATTACCTCGCTAAATTAAAAAATATATTAAATGATTTGGAACAAGTACAAACCCTTCTTGATGACAAAGGGATGCCGGAAGGCATCGCTCGGGAAATAAGACGCATTCAGGCCAATTTCGTGGATACTTATGAGATATTAGAACAAACGTTCGCCACCCAGGTGGCAAGTTTAGCTGAAAGTGCGTTTAATATCAAAAGACAATTTCAGGACGTGTATTTGCCCATGTTAGCAAAATACCCTAACCTTATAAAGGCAGAGGTGACATCAACCTCGCCCGTCAAATCAGCTGTAGGTTCACCTAACCTCCCTAGTCTTGCGTTGCCTGTTTTTTCAGGAAACAACAGTGACTGGACGGACTTTATAACGATGTACGATTCAATAGTCCATTGCAACGACAGTCTTAGTGATATACAGAAATTCCAATATTTGAAATCGGTACTTAAAGGCGACGCTTTAGCAATTGTCACAGGCTTGGTAATATCTGAACAAAATTACAGCATTGCATATCAAGCTTTGCGCAATCGGTACGCTAACCCACGCCGTTTGGCTGACCACTATTTTAAAATGATTCAAGACTTTAAACCAATTAAGAATGCTTCGCAAACTGAATTAAACCGCTTCTTGACCGCGCATTCAAACGCTGTGTGTGCGTTGAAGGTTATCCAGCTAGATGATTTGGCTGATTTTCTGCTTTTTCAGATGTCCATTAATAACTTGGACCCCCAGACTAGATTAAATTTTGAAACGAGGCTAGGCACAAATCGTATGCCTACGTACAAATTGTTGAATGATTTTATAACGGAACAGGCCAGGGCTTTAGAGTTGTTGGATCAACCGCCTGCCGCAGCTTCTACGAACGCGAGAGCTGCTCAACAACCCCGCATACTGGTGTCGTCAGTAAATGAGTCTGATTCGCAAGGGGCCCGTGATTTAAATTTTGACCAACTGGAACCTAACCTTAACACGGCACATAGTACAATAGTCCAGCCTTCGGTTTCGCCCGACAATTCTATTACACCTAAGGCTACGCAATATGTATACGAGCCTAGACGTGCTGCGTCAGGCCCTACACGGCCATTCAACGGACCGCGCCCCGTAAATATACCTCCTGTTATGAACACTCCTAGGATGTCAGTATTCCGTCACCGATTACCACCGCTTCACATGAATCAATCCCATGTTTCTACGACACACGCAGGCATGTGTTATTATTGCGGAGAAGGACATCGCATCATTGACTGTCAATCCTTTCTCGAACTGACTTCTGTGGAACGCCAGGACGCCATTATGAAGTTACAACGATGCTTCAATTGTCTTGGCTCACATTTCCAAGCTAAATGTAAGTCCAGCCAACGCTGCAAGCAGTGCAACGAGGCACACCATACTTTGTTACATAACAACCCGCCGTCACAACAATGACTAGTCACACCGCGACACCCGAGGCCAGCAACTAGACGCGCAACCGATACTCAAGCTCAACCTCATTCTTTGTCATGCAACATTACCTCGTCTCTCGCCCTGTTAGGCACCGCACAAGTCGTCCTACAGGACCATTATGGTCAACCTCGTTTTCTAAGAGCTATTATCGACCCCGGCAGTCAGATATCTGCCATTACTAAGAAAGCAAGCGTCCTGCTGAGCCTACCTACTCGGAGTTCAAATATGTCTTTGATTGGTGTCGCCGCCAAGACCACACGTATCCACGAGTACGTTACGTTGATTTTATTCTCGAGGCATGACCCTGGTGTAATGCTAACTACTGAAGCCGCCGTGCTTAACCACATTACTGACCCGCTGCCGGCTACTAGGTTAGCCTCTCAAATAAGTGCTCAATACCAGCATCTACCTTTAGCTGACCCTCATTTCGACTCGCCTGCCGGTGTTGACATTATACTGGGGGCAGATGTTTTCACCCAAATACTCACTAATGGGCCTTGCACTATCATTCATGGCCAGCCCTCCGCGCTTAACACTCGTTTAGGTTGGGTCATTATGGGATCCATACCGTATAGTATGCCCCATCAACCTAGAGTGTTTATTACCTCGCTACAGTCTATTGATGACAATATTCGACGGTTTTGGGAAGTCGAAGAAGTGACTGAGGCTAAATCTTTGAGCCCTGACGAACAGCTTTGTGAATACCTGTTTACTACAACTACTGAACGTGATGAAGTCGGGAGATATGTTGTCGCCCTCCCCTTCAAACCTGACGCTGTAACACTTAAGTCAAACCGCAACGTTGTCCTCGCTAGTTATCATGCTTTAGAACGACGTTTAAGTCGTCAGCCGGAGGTAGCTCGGCAATATCATCAATTCATGACAGAATATATGACTCTGGGTCATATGTACCCCGCGCTTAATACTTCTAACTATTTGATCCCGCATCATTGTGTTTTTAAGACCACCAGTTCTACTACTAAGTTACGAGTAGTATTCAACGCATCCTCGCCTGATTGTAACGCGAATTCTTTAAATCAGCAATTGCTTTCCGGTCCTAAACTTCAGAAGGACCTGTCTAACGTCATCATTTCCTTTCGCCTGTATGTTCACGCCGTCCGTGCTGATCTTAAAATGATGTACCGACAAATTGCCGTGCGCCCAGCTGATCGCTGTCACCAGCACATACTATACCGACCGACGCCTCAATCTCCGCTTGTGGAATACGAGTTAGCTACTGTCACGTACGGACTAACCCCGTCTGCGTATTTAGCGTTGCGGACACTTGAACAACTCGTAAAGGACGAAGGTAGCCGATACCCTGCCGCGTCGCAAGCAATACTTCAGCAGACTTATGTTGATGATGTTGTCACTGGCGCCGATACACCCGAAGATGCCAAGGAATTGATACAGCAGCTCATTAGCATTTTCGCACTCGCCGGCCTGGAACTCAGGAAATGGTCATCAAGTGATCCTGCACTATTGTCAACGCTACCTTCCGCTCATCTGGAGAACCCGCTACTGTTCCAGGACGATTCTACCGCCATCAAAATACTGGGACTGCAATGGAACCCTACTTCGGACTCGTTCTCCTACCAGAGTCAGAATTTCGTTTCGGTGCCTACGAAACGCACCATACTATCTTATGTCGCTCGGACTTTCGACCCGCTTGGCTTCTTAACGCCTATTACTTTCTGGATCAAATGCTTTCTCAAACGTTTGTGGCTCGAAAGGTTATCATGGGATGAACCTTTGCCAACCGCGCTTCTAAATCAATGGGACAGCTTCATTGTTCAATTCGCCAGTTTGTCTTCTATCCAAATACCTCGACACGTTGGCACACGAGCTGCCAAGCATCACCTGTTAGGGTTTTGCGATGCTTCCGAAGCTGGATACGCAGCAGCTATATATTTGAGAACCGAATGGAATGGAGTCGTTACCGTTAGCATTCTGAAGGCTAAGAGCAGGGTAGCTCCAGTTAAACCGATCACCATACCTCGCATGGAGCTTTGTGGCGCAGTCTTGCTGGCCAAACTCTACAAGTCCGTTCAGCCCGTTTTGAATTTTGTGTCTGACGCCGAGACGTTTTTCTTCACCGATTCTGAAATTGTGTTGTATTGGATCAACACCCCGCCTTATTTATTGAAGACTTTTACTGCCAACCGCGTCACTGAAATCGTTTCAAATACCTCCATGGACCGTTGGTTCCATGTCTCGACTGCTGATAACCCCGCGGACGTTGCTTCCCGTGGGTGTCTACCTAACCAGCTTGCTGAACATCCGCTGTGGTGGCACGGCCCACCATGGGCGCTACAATGTCCTACTGCGTGGCATTTGTCTAAACCGACCGGCCTTAACCCGGACCAGACCGAACATAAATCTGAACCTAGACTGCTATGTACGGCCGTTCAAGAGCCTAATCGACTATTGACAACTATAGAACGACATTCGAACTTAATTACTCTTCACCATGTTTTCGCTTACGTCCTGCGGTTTGTGAATAATTGCCGTCGTAAAGGCCAGACTACTAACCACGGTCATAACACCCGCTACAAGGCCAAAGTCGCCTTGAGTAAAACTTCATTTACTACGCCTTCGGTGCAGGAGTTAAGTAACGCCAGAGATCTCTGCGTCAAGCTCATACAAGAGCTGGCCTTCAGCGAAACATTGCAACGGCTCCGTCGTGGCGCTCAAATCATCGATCCGCTCCGCAGCCTAACGCCATTTGTCGACGCCCAGGGCTTACTCAGGGTGGGCGGAAGACTTAATCATTCTGAGATGTCGTATGAATCTAAGCACCCCCTTCTGCTTCCTAAACATCATCAGTACGTCAACTTGATCTGCGATCATTACCACAAGTTAGCCTTACATGCCGGACCGCGCACCACTCAAGCGCTGATTAACGGCGAATTTTGGATTATTGCGTTACGCTCCTTACTTCGACAACGCATTCATGCGTGCATGCGGTGTTTCCGTATGCAATCTAAGCCTCGTCCACCTATGATGGCTTCTTTACCATCATCTAGAGTCACTCCATCGCCGCCTTTCTGCAGGGTGGGAATTGATTTCGCTGGACCCTTTGACACAAAGGCAAATCATTTGCGTACCTCGAAGCTTTTAAAATCTTATCTTTGTCTATTTGTCTGCATGGCTACTAAGGCTGTGCACTTGGAGATGGTATCCGACCTATCCACCGATGCCTTTCTCGCAGCTTTACACCGTTTCACGTCAAGACGAGGGCTACCCTCTGATATTTATTCTGACAACGGCACGAATTTTGTTGGAGCCGCGAACCGCCTGAGTGAGGTCTATCAACTGCTTGACCACTCGAAATCGCTTATCAAGCGCAAACTCGCCGACCAACGCATTGAATGGCACTTCAACCCTCCAGCCGCACCACATTTCGGCGGACTCTGGGAGGCTGCCGTCAAATCCGCTAAAGGACTTATGCACCGCACGATCGGTAATACGGTATTAAACCCTGAGGAATTGTCTACGTTGTTTACCCGGATAGAGGCTATTCTTAACAGTCGCCCCATTTTCGAGGTTTCGCCTGACCCCAGCGAAGGATCGTCTTTCCTCACTCCCGGACATTTTCTTATTGGACGACCGCTCCTTGCACTTCCGGAGAGATGTTACCCCGAACCGCCTCTTAAATCTCGTTGGTCCATGATTCAGCAAATGACCAACCGTTTCTGGAAGACTTGGTCTACTCAGTACCTGCATTCGCAGATTCAACGCCGCAAGTGGCACAAGAACTCCTCACCGCTTCAGGAGGATCAACTCGTCTTCATCACTGGAGAGCATCCGAGCCCCCTTCATTGGCCTATGGGTCGGATCATACATCTACATCCTGGACACGACCAAGTATCCCGCGTAGCTACTGTCAAAACCTCGCACGGCCAGCTGAAGCGACCTGTCCACAAGCTTGTTGGCTTCCCGCTGCAGCATTGAGTTTCACCTTTGGTTTCTTCGGCACTCTTGCCCCCCTTTTGTTTTTCTTCTCTTTCCTTCGTTTCCCCCTGCTATTTCTTCGGCACCCTCGGTTTCCGGTGCTTAATTAGTTCTTCGCCCTCTACCCACCTGGCGGATTAAAAACATTCGTTTTGGTGGGCGGTATGTTCGAGTCAGCGCTCGAAGTTTCGCGGCCTACTTTCAAACGCTCAGCTGGACTGTGCAGTAATGGTCACGTGACGTCCGATCTGCCAATCGATGTATGATTTGAAGTATTGATTTTCTGTGGCTTGATCCCCACTCCCTTAGCTCGCATTTTCCGTAAAGTTAGTCGTCCCTGTTGTCTCGGAACTGTCGTACAGTTAACAGCCTCGTTAAAATACCTCGTTACGTAAAATTGCACAACGCGTGCAAAGTGCCGCTTTTGACCGTGAAAACCTCGTACAAGCATTAAAACTGTTCGTCTTAATGTGTGTTAGTGTGACCGCGTTATTATATAAGTTATTTGCGGATTATTGACTTTAATTACAATCGCCGTTTGTAAGTTCCTTTGTGTCGTTCCGCGCCATAGTTCTTAAATGACTAGGATTTTTAAATGCAGCTTATTGACTTCTCGTTTAAGTTTTAGTGTGACTTCGCCTGGCCAGGATTCCTACGAACTGGGTACCCAGGACTTCTACAGCTACGAGAGCTACGACCACTTCAATTTTGCCCTTTCTTGCTCCACGAGGGTAAGTGCTGCATAAGCTTAAGTACTAATAATTCATTTATGTGTAAATTCAGTGCGAATTATTCCTTTATTAAATGTGCTTGTACGGAGCCCATTATGGCTTTCAAACTTTCGTAATTGCGTGCTCAGCGATTGAAGTAAGGCACTTTGCCGCAGCTTATTATTGTTACTCACATTTCTATTGTATTATTTCGGATCTTTCTCGAACCTCGTTTTCTTCTCATTTTAGCTAAGCGCCAGTCGCTTCAGTTTTAAACTTGCCTATAGTAGCACTTACTTTGCTTGTTGAGGACAGCAGTTACGGGAGATGTGTCCCTTTGTCAACTCAGACCGTAACAGTCTGAGAGTTACGGTCTGAGTTGACAAAGGGACACATCTCCCGAAACGGCCGTCCTCAACAAGCAAAGTAAGTGCTACTATATGCAAGTTTAAACATTCTAAAAGTGTAAGTGATTACTAGTAGCTCACGTGAAGATGGAATCAACAAATGTTATAATTGATTGCTGTTTCTTCTTTAAATGTGGTTTTAATATTGTATCATAACCTTTTTTAGGTTATGGCTCAAGTGTTTACATTTTCTGTTTATCCATTTCTAATTCGCTTATAATATATTCCGAATTCTTGTTTGGTATTTATTGTTTTAGTGGTTTATATAAAAAACGTTACAATATATATACAGTAAACTCCCGATTATCCGTAGGCGGATTAACCGGTTTGCGGATTATCCGGGGTCTGCCATTGTTTTACAAATATCCAATTTTTATTCCAATCAGATTCATGTGTTTAAATTTCCAAACGGTGAATTACGATGTAAATACATATAAGGCTCAATAGAAGTTCAGATGAAGGGAATAGATATGTAAATATGTACGTACTAATTTTTACATTGAAAGGGAAGCATCCCGACACGGGCCAGCGAAATAAAAGGGGCGAGCAGACTACTGTATATAAGAGACAATGACAAAATTCATGGACGCCTGAAAACTTAGTGTGTATCATAAGTTGTAAACAAATGTCAGCTAATCTCGGCTGTAAACAGTCTAGGACGTGACATATGCATTATCAATGTCTGTCATATACATTTTCGATCTTTATGGCTTTGTGACACACGGACACAAGTAGACACTGTGCGACGAAATGGTTCTCAAGAAACTTAGATCGCACATTAAAGCTAAATCAATGCTCACAAAAAAACAGACGAAAGTGACAGACTTTTTTGTTAAAAAGTATTATGTGTAAAGGAAATTACATATTTACATACATACTTACTTTTGACATATACTTATGTACGTATTGTAAATAGTTAGACATATAAATGTACATATTATCCGTCAAATACATAGACAATATAAATTTTTTTCTGTATTTATTTTGTCCTCTGAAGATTATTTGTGAATTGCATTAACCGGGGTCATTATTTGTGTAACTTATGGTATAATAATCGATCATCGATCGTTTTGCGTATTCTTTGTTCATAGCTGATTATCAGGGGAATTCGTTATCCGGCGTTGCCGGGCCACCCTATTCCATGGATAATTGGGAGTTTTCTGTATATATATATATATATATATATATATATATATATATATATATATTAAATATGGTGATATGTTTTCTTGTAATATAGTTAATAATTATTATAATAAGAAATATATATAATTAATAAATTTAAAATATTCCAAAAACAAGAATACTTTTAATACATATATTATTCAAAGCTTTTTGCCGATAAAGCAGTACCAGCATCTTCAGGATAAAAAAGAAAATTCCTTCTTCTTTTTTTCCTGAAGATGTTCGTACTGTTTTATCGGCGAAAAGCTTTGAATGATATATGTATTAAAAGTATTCTTGTTTCTGAAATACTTTTAATTTATTATCTATATTACAAGAAAACATATAACCATATTTAATATATTATTTATATATGTATATATATATATATATATATATATATATATATATATATATATATATATATATAGATAGATAGATTTTTTGGACTAGGAGACTGACAGACTTACCTTGGTAAGAGTCCACTCTGTAGTCTTGAAATAGAAACACATAAAAGCACTTAAACATGTGTTCTATAAAAGCACATGTGTTTCTATTTCAAGACTACAGAGTGGACTCTTACCAAGGTAAGTCTGTCAGTCTCCTAGTCCAAAAAATCTAAATAATCTTTACCAACCAAAACTAACCTAAATATATATATATATATATATATATATATATATATATATATATATATATATATATATAATATTTGTTTTCTTTTCCATACCATTTATTTATAGTGTGAAGTGGAGGGGTGCATGGGAGGCTTTCATTTCAGGAAGAGGGTCCGTGGTACCAAAAAGTTTGGGAACCCCTGTCTTAATTCTATTAAAAAGGGGAAATTCTGAATTCTTGTTTAGGGGGATACCAAGAGTTAGGATTATTATATTAAAAATGAGATAAATGAATGTTTTATCAAAGAGCATTGTTGACAATCAAAAGTACTTAATAATTAACTTTGAATTTTATTGTCCTTGATATTTGCCAAAATGAAACACTGATAAATGCACCTAATGTGATGAATGCCTAGTGTGCTCAAAAACCTCTATTTGATTAAGTGTTTAAAAAGTTACTTTATTATAAGTTTAGTCAAGTAATAACTAAGCTTCAACATAATAATCAAATATTACTCCTTAATCACAAATTATGATGAAATGCGATTTAAAAAGTTACTTTACACCAATTAAATTTTAATTCATACCAAACTCCAATTAGTGTACATCAGCCTCAGTAATTATTATGCATTGATAACCATTAAAACTTGCAGTTTTTGTGTTCAGGTTTTTCTTATAATTACACTTTTAGTATCAACTTGAGGAAAAACCATAACTTACTGATATTTTTCAGCAGATGCTCTTTACACTAGGTCAGTGAATTGTTCAATCCTGTGAGTCACGAAAGAAGAGTCTTGTCCATGACTTACAGCATTGAACAATGCATTGACCTGGTACAAAATGGGCCTGCTGAAGAATATCAGTAAGTAGTGGTTTTTCTGCCAAGTTGATACCAAAAGTAGAACCATTTAAGTTTCAACACCATACTTTTAAGAGTTTTTCAATACTTACAAAAAAGATTATTTACACACTTTCAATTTTTTATCTTGACCGCCATTTAAACAAAATTTTGTAAATAACCATAACATAACAGTTTTAAAAAGATTCTGTTTTAAAGTACTAATTGTTGGGGAATACAGTAGAATTTCATATGTTTCCTTAATAGGCTACTCTTACTGCATAAGTTATTGTAGTTCTTTGAAAAACTTTATTCTGTTGAAAAATAACTTCAAAATGTCATCTTTTACAAAATGAAATGAAATAATGGATTTTACTATAATGCTGCTAGAAACTATAGAGTCAGGATAAATATCTCTTTACGCTTATAATAAAATACCATGATAATTGATCTAAAATAATTACCTTTTTGTGTGTTTATATAACCAACCAGCAGATGCATGATTTTGTTTTGGTTTATTTATCATAAAAACATGGGTCAAAATATCAATTGTATTTGTATTGTATTTAAGTCAAGTGTTTCTGAAACAGATGTTTTAAATTTTAAGATATGAAAAAATATTTTAAATTTATATTTCTTGATTCCATCTTTACATGAGCTACAATGTTCATTAAAACACTTGGAAATATATTACAAACTTGCCTATAGTAGTACATACTTGTTGTTTGTAATATATTTACAAGTGGTTTAACTTAAATTTATGTTTATTAAGAATTACTGTATTTATATTTTATACATACTTGAAAATACTACTGGTTCAGGTAGTTGAATAAGTCCAATATCATTAACATATGTTTCTGAATTATAATTTGAATGAACTTTTAAGCTGCCTATTGGTATCTCAGTCTCATATCTGCCGTACTCGGAAAGTTTTGATAAATCATATGCTCCAACTTTCACATAAACTTTGCTCATATATTGACTGTCATAGACAAAAGAAATGTCAATTAAAACAATAGTAAAACAATTATTTTAGATTTAAAATAACTACTAAACACATGATTGTAAAGAAAAATGACAGATGGTTGCTAAAACAAGCCAGTAATGCCACTCAGTGTCGTCAGCATATACGTAGAATCAGCATCAGCCAATTGACGTCATCAACAGTGTATGTGTTAAATGACAAAACATTTCTTCTATTACAATAGACCTTTTAAATATGTAACTTGAAAATAACATAAAAATAACCAATAGACACATCACACTTTAACAATGAATAGAGAATTCAGATGTATTTATTGAGAAGCATTGGAAAGAGAATGGATTTACTCATTTAAATTACAAAAATGGTTATTAGATATGAACTTCATATACGAAGAAGTCAGTAAAAGGTAATAATGGGTAGATTATTTTTAAAAATGAGTGAATTTCACTAAGCAAACAAAACATACAAACATAGTATGGTTGAAAAATATAACCCTAAAGGAAGGAGATGCATGGTTGTCCATTAAAATATAGGACAAACATAATCTGAAGAAGATTATGGAGGGAATAGTGCAGTTAACAAAAGATTGTAAGTAAAAAAAATACTTATATATAAATACTGACTGTTTTCTTTCATATTAAACAAGGTAATTTTATTATATTTGTATTTTATAATTTTTTAAGTTCCTTAATATTTACATCATTTTAGCAAACATTGGGTTTAATAAATATAATAGATTTAAACTTTTATTTACTAAATCTAAATTACTTGTGAAAATTATTGTCCGCAATGAAACTCTAACTATAAGTAATTATTGCTTAACTCAGTATACTTTAGAACTTACTTGCTGACATGTTTCAAAACAATTATTTCATTTACGAAGTTGACACTCTACTAGTAAATGCTGACACTACTACAGTTTCGTAAATGAAAGGATTGTTCAAAATGGGCCAGCAGGTATTTACTTAGTTCGAAATTCTAAAGTATTTACTTCATTACGCAATAATTACTAATAGTTTAGCTAGTGAATGTTGCAACAAGCAACTTTAAATCTTTAATGATATTATTTAAGTAATTAATTACCAAACTATTATTTAAGTGAATGTTTAAAAACTAAGAATATTTTACTGATAAATATTTTACTGAGAATAATGATTTTGATTGCCCTTTGGGAAACTGACAAAGATACACTATTGTGATCAAAAATGTTTTGTCTCAATAAATATTTCAAAAAATTTCTTGAATTATAAATCACGAAATCATTCATTAGTTTAATAATATCAATAAATAAAATTGCATTTGAACTTGAGAAATTAAGGATTTGTTATCAAATTGTAAAAAGTAAAAATTATGGTTATTGTCAAGGAGAATAAAATTCATGAGACAATAATACTGTAAGACAAATACCCAGTAATGCAATGAGCGGCAGTCAGTACATAGTTTTGAGATATCAAAGATCCTCCGCATGGAAAAATACTACCAGAAGCTTCTTCTAATCTTTGAATGGCAACCATATATGGAAACTGTGAGCGAGTAGCATACCAACCACTTGTTATAAAATCTGAAAAATTTACCAGATCACTTAAATAATACGAATTCACTGTAATACACAATAAAAATTAATAGATTAATTTAATAGCTAATTACACTTTTGCTATTACTTGTGACCAGACTTTTAGACGAAAACGTTTCCTCCAAGTGTAAGTTAATAATTTAACAACTTTTAGTTAACAAAAGGTCTGGTCGCAAATAATAGCAAATGTGTAATAAGTAATTAACAACCAGCTCGTCATGAACAGCAAGATTTTGAGGTATTATAGGTTAGGCTAGAAATAAACTTGATTAGTATGGATGTAGTTATAAAACAAATGAAATGGGAATAAGTATTGTAGTGCTCATAAATAATACACATAACCTCTAACCACAAATATTTTTATTCTAGTCTTATGTACATTTCTGTTACAAAGTAACCATCCTCAGAGATATGGCAATACATACTTGCTAACTCTACACAGTTCCCTTATTTATAATGAACCAAACTAAAACTTAAAAATAATACAATATGGCAATAATTGTATATATACAATATTTGTATATATGGATACAAAATAGCATACAAAACTAATAACAAGCTACAATACAAAATACAACACAACACCAACAACAAGGATAAACTACAAGCACCAGGCGTATACAAACTGAACTGCGGCGAATGTAACAAGTTCTACATTGGACAAACAGGTCGCAGCTTTAAACAAAGAGTCGAAGAACACAAACAGAACACCAACTCAACATTTTACAACCACATAAAAGATACAGGACACAAATACACAGACATTTACCAAAACCTAGAAATCCTACACATCAACCAAAAAGGACCACATCTCAACACACTAGAACAATATGAAATTTATAGACACACAAAAACACAAAGTACAAACATATTAAACGAACAAACACAATATAAATCACACATACTCTTTGATACTATCGAAAACCTACCTTTAAAACCGTCACCGCTTGACCCATCTCCAAGCAGAAGACACTAATGAAGATCGGCACATAGCGATCGAAAACGTTCTGTCTCAGTAAGTTTTAACAAATTTACTAAATTCAAAGTTCGGATAGTCATAAACTATTGTTTAAGTGATTAATAAAAATAATATTTGTAGTTAGAGGTTGTGTGTATTATTTATTAATAGTAAACCACACTAAATTATTCCAAGTAATTAGTGATTGTAGTGGTTATTATGTGGCTCTCTTTCCGCCTACTGCTTGAGTTTTTTCTGGCTCCCACATTCACTCTGCCCATAGCATCAGTTATAAGCAATTAAAATTTTGTCTCAATGCCAGGAGAATGTCTATAAAGAACAGCATGTGATCATCAAATTTTTTAACAAACTTGAAAAATCTGCAAGTGAAATACTTGTAATATTACATCAAGTAAGTGGTGACAAATGATTATCGCAAACACTGGTGTTTCTGTGGTTTAAGTGATTTAAACATGTTCTTTTGAAGACAAGAGGAATGACACACACATACACACACACACTGGCATTCCACGGTCAGCTTTTGCTAACATTGAGGAAATCGGTAAACTTTTTCAACAAGATCGATATCAACTATAACAGCAATGTCTGAGTTAACAGGAATTAACGAGGAAAGTTTCTGTCAGATTCTCCAAAAACGTTTCAACGTGAATAAAGTATGTTGAAATTTTTGTTATTTTTCAAATCTGAATAGAATGAATGTAAAGAATGGTTTGTTTTGGCATCCTAGAAAACATCAAATGTAACCCTACCTTCTTTAAAAATGTTATTACTTGTGACAAATACTGATTTTCTACTTATGATTCTGAAACAAAACAAGCCAAAATGAAGCTTTTTGTTATTAAAGGAACTGTCAACATTGGTTGGGTACCTCAGGAGCACATCAATGAATTAAGATGACTACATTAGCATCCTATTTCTCTGCACAAGCTTGTGCAGCCATTTGTGCTTTTTTTCTTTAAAATAAGGTCAGCTTTGAAAGGAACAAGATTTCGAGCTATTAACGCAATAAAAGAAAAAGCAACGTGTGTTGAACAGACAATCTGCAGCATTACTATGGACAATGTGCAATTCACATGAAGTGGAGAAGAGAGTGAGAAAGGGATAAAATTAAATTGTAAAGATTAAATTAAAAAATTTTGTACAACCTCAGTTCTGTTTTTTCTAGTCTTATCTGATATAATACTATAAATATAAAAGTATTAATAGTATCATCAGATACTACAATTTTTAGTAGTAAAAATTGTATTCAATATTAATTTTTCAGAGAAAATTTTTAAATAATTGATGCCTCTATCTTTTACTTTGAAGAGCTATTTTTAAATTCCTTCTATTTGTCACACTTCCTGATATATATTTCTTATTACAAATTTTCAATTGTTAATAAAATAAGTTTTTATTCATCCAATCAACTTCAAATATTTATTCAATAATTAAATTATACAACTTGGGGGGATCTAGGTTAAATTCGAACTGAGTATCTTATATTCAAAGTCTAGTGCTTTTGACTCTGAGTTCCATATCTTTCCATAACTACATAATATCGTCTCAAAGATCTATATGAAAAACCTCCATTGCATGGTTACCACACAATATCTTGAATTATCTTCTAGGAGTAAAAATGAATGAAAAGAATAAAATTAACAAACAAACTGGATCAAGGCTATCGTACCTTGCTTCTTAAACGGACAATGGGAAAGGAAAGCGAAAAGTAACTATAACACAATGCAAGCGACATAAAAAAACGAAGCGTATAAATAGTAACAAATAAAAATAATAGTCAAACGTATAATATATAGAAAACAATTTGAAAATTGCAAGGAGATTTGCTTTCTATTTTCCCACTTAATATTGTTATTCTGACATGTATATACATATTTATAATAATTGTAATTATAAAATAAAAAAGAACCTAAAATAATTTTTTCCTTGTTGATTTAAATAGGAATTGACTTTAATTTTTTTTAAATATTACTTGTTAATAAAGTCAATTCTGTAAAAAGGTTTCAAATTTTTCTCTACATATTCTTTAGTTAGTAACAGATCCACTTATAGAACTTAATACAGTATATTTTCAGAAACAAATCTCATTTGTTAGGCCACCCTCACCACATCTCAGAATACTTCCATTTATTTTTCATTTTCAAAATAATTATGAACTTGTTGAGACAAGTAAGTTTAAGACATTGACAAAGATTTCATAGTGAAATAAAAAATCACTGTCTCAAGTAAGTTTTTCATAGGTTTACCTAAATTTATAACTTGGAAAAAAAATAAATAAAAAAATTTTAAAAATAATTTGGAAGTTGATAATTAGTTTAATATAACATATTTTTACTTGTTTAATAGGGGGACAAAGTTGGTCTCGTCCACAGCATATTTTATAGCCTTCTTAGTACCATTTTCTGGAATGCCGGAGGCCTAAGTAACGCAAAGTTCACTGAATTTAAGACCTCTATATACACTTGTGACGCTGACATTTTCATGATTGTTGAAGCAGGAGCATCAAAAGATAATCTACAATTTTATGAACTGACAAACTATACTACATATGTGCTGAAAAGATCTAGACAGGTTGCATCTGGGATCCTGGTGGGAGTAAACAAGAGACATCCCAGTAACTTCTCCATTGTTCATGAAATGGAGAACGCTGACAGAATGAAGGTAATAAGACTAAAAATGTGGGCCAATGGAACACTTTACAATGTCTTTGGCTTATATAACCTGCCCAATAACAGGTTGCCTTGCTGTAAGTGATAAACATCCAAACACCATAATCATCAGAGACTTTAATGCACACTCTCCAAGATGGGGCTATGGAACTACTAACCCTGCCGGACGATCTGTGGAAGACCTAATTGACAAATAAAACCTTATCCAACTTAAGAGTGACCCAACCTTCCTCTCTTTCGCCGGCCAACGATCAACACCTGATTTAGCCTTAGTGCATGCAAACATTGCTGCTCGAGCCAAACTGACCCTAGGAGAAGCACATGAGAAGCGGTCATCGGTCCCTCATCTTGAAAATTAAACCAAAGAAAACTGTACTGCCCCAGCGTCGGATGCCAAGATGGAATTTTAAGAAGGCTGATTGGGCCAAATTTGCCAAAATCTCCAATGAAGTAATCACAGAGGATCTTGTTGGCAACAACCCTGAAAGGGCATGTGACAGTTTTGTTGATGCAATTTTGTCAGTGGCAAAAAGATCAATCCCAAGGGGCCAAGTGAAACTCTACAAACCTTTCTGGAACTCTAAATTAACAGAATTAAAATGGAAAAGGGATAAGGCAAGGAAAAAAGCTGAACGAACACAGCTGCTTTGTGACTCCATAGACCTAAGGAAAAAACAGGCCGAACTAAGAAGAGCTATTATAAATGAAAAACGTGAAACTTACAGACATTTCGTTGCAAACCTGAACTTCAGATGGGATGGGCTTAAAGCCCACCATTTCATATCAAGTCTCAATAATGAAAAGAAGGCCTACCAGTAGGAACCAATGCTGGTAAAAAGAAAACTTCTAACATCCTCGAAGGATGTTGCAACTGAATTAAACAAACACTTTGCAGCAGTGAGCCGTTTAACACTTAGTACAAAGGCAAAGAGAAATTAAAGAATACCTTCTTCATCTGTCCAACTGCTTACCCGAATTCCCTTTTCAACAACTCATTCAGCCTATCTGAACTGGAGCTTGCTATTCAGTCGTTAAAGAAAGCCAAATCAGCAGGTCCGGGTAAAATATACCCAGAATTTCTGAAGAATCTAGGAAATAGCGCTCGAAAAAACTTGCTAAAACTAGTAAATCTCTCATGGGAAGATCACATCCCCAACAATGGAAGAAAGCAGAGATAATTGCTATCCTCAAAAAGGGAAAGCCTGCTAACATTCTTACCAGTTTTAGACTGATCTTCCTTACAAGTCTGGTCTGTAAAACAGCTGAGAAAATGGCGGACATGAGGTTGAGTCAGTACCTGGAAGGTATGGGAGCGATCTCGGATTGCCAGGCTGGCTTCCGGCAACATCAATCTACCATCGACCAGTTCTACCATCGACCAAATTGTCAAACTAACTCAATCGGTAAAAGATGGGTTTCACCGTAAATAATCCACTCTTGTAGTATTTATCGATCTAAAAGCAGCATATGATAAAGTATGGAGATCTATGCTGCTCCACAAGCTCAGTCGACTGCATGTGACTGGTAATATGTACAAGTGGATAAAGCACTTTCTACTTGAAAGATATATCCGAATCAGATACCAAAATAATGTATCAAAGTACAAGAAAGTCTGTCATGGGCTACCACAGGGGGCAGTGCTTAGTTGCTTGCTTTTTAACATCATGATCAACGACGTACAATGCGCCATTAAAAGCATATCCGGTGTTAACAGCCTCCTTTATGCTGATGTCATAGCCATATGGGCAACGGGTAGTGAAATTTCAGGATTAGAGGAAACCTTGAACAATGTGTTGGCTAATGTTTCGGAGTGGTGCAAACATAATAAGATGGAGGTAAATACTGAAAAAACAGTGTTTCAATTGTTCACACTGTCCACTAGACAATACAATCTGAAACTTAATTACAATGGAATAGAGCTGAAAAAAACAAATGTTGCCAAGTACTTGGGTGTTAACATTGACAACAGACTTAGTTGGTCCAAGCAAATACAAACCCCAACTGAAAAAGTTCAAAAGAGAAATAACCTCCTAATGAGACTGGCAACTACGAATTGGGGTGCAAGGCAAGATGTGATGACGACAGCCTATAAAACCTATATACGCCCAGTTATGGAATATGCTTCTGAAGTCATCACGCTCTCTTCCGAAGTTAACTTGAGGAAATTAGAGGTTGTCCAGAACAACGCACTGCGAAAGATAACTGGTGGAGCAACATCAACTCCAATATCTGCGATGCAATTGCAAGCGGAGGTGGAGCCACTACAAAGCCGCAGAGAAAAATCAGTAATCAATTTCTGGGAGAGGGCAAAGAGAATCGACTACAGACACTGGGAGAGATATAAACCTGCATCGTCGCAACTCAAGACACAAATATCACCACTAATTTATGTAGAGCAACTTGGAATTAAATACAACCTGAAACTGGGGCAAGCATCTAAATTTCCAACCTGTCATACGGTTTTTCATTCATTACCAGAGAGAAGACTGTCGCTTCTGAATCACAAAGACTTCAAGGCTATTAGTGAATCCCACATCCTGAAGGCCGCTGCTTTGGAAACGATTGCGGATCTATACAGTAAAGATAACTGGATCCATGTATACACCGATGGGTCAGCGGTAAAGCATGCCTCTGGTGCTGGCTTTTACAGCAACCACTTTGAGAGCTGCAGCCCAGTTGGAATTTATGCCAACAACTTCGACGGTGATATTGTGGCTACAGTAAAAGCTGCCGAAAAACTGTTTTTGATCTCCGGAAAGTCAGCAAGAGTTGTATTCTTCGTGGATTCACAGGCTGCTATAATTGCACTAACTAGTAATACCTCCACCGACTGTGTGCAAACAATGAATAGACGAAGGGCCTTGGCAGGGATGATTGAAGAAGGGTGGTACATTGTGCTGCAATGGCTCCCTAGGCATGTCGGTATTGAAGGAAATGAACGCGCAGACCAGCTAGCGAAGAAAGGTAACACCTTGCCACAGCCTGACAATCCTATATCTCTATTGACAGCAAGAAGCCTGATTGAATCTACAATCAATGAAAAAACAAAGGAAACTCAAAATGAAATGAGCGCTGGAAAGAAATGGAGGGGTCTGGCGTACACAGTACTAATACCACATAGCCTACCTAGAGTGGAAGCTGTTGCCAGATTCAGAATGCTTACAGGCCATGACTATCTGCAAGCCCACCTATATAAAATAGGATTAGCAGCCTTAGATATTTGCCCTCTGTGCCACTGTCAAAAGATGGATTCCCCACAACGCAGAATTGCACAGCGTTGCAAGATGTGGAAGACCGAAGCCAGCATTGTCTGTACTGGGAGGCTAAGAGGAGAATGGTAGAAATGCCAAGATCTGGCATTGGCTAAAGTAAAGTAGTAAGTACTTGTTAAATGAAAGGAAAATAATACTATTTTTTTATGCACACTTTTTCTACCATATATTTATATTTTAAGTTTGTAAGTCCTCATCTGATATGCCTATTCTGGATTAAACTATTAAAAGTATGTAATATTTAACTTGAAGTAATGACCTGTTTACAGGTCATGTGTTTGTTTTTATATCAAAGAAAAGTTACACTGGTATACTGATGTTTTTAAAAATGCAAACATTGCAACTTACTTAAAATGAATATAAAATATCAAAAAAAAGTTACACTGGTATACTGATGTTTTTAAAAATGCAAAGGTTGCAACTTACTTAAAATGAATATAAACATTGTTAAATCATTCTTAAATAGTTGTACAAAACTTTGTACAAGTTACATTAAGGATCTAAGTGCAGGTAAAATTATTTAAATATGAGTACAATAAAGCTGTTAGAATTAATTTAAGCTTTCTTTCGTTATGTTCTTTTTTCTTCTAATTCTTTACCACTTACTTTCTCCCACTTGAACTTCAGTTTTTATTTTTAAAGTTTAATCTCTTTCATTATCATCTCCATATAAAATGAATGTCTTATATATGTTAATTAGTTCATAAATTAGTGTCAATAAAATTAGTATTAATTGCTCTTTAACACATCGACTGCAAGTGATGTCATTAGAAATCTTTTTCATGACAAGAGGTTATCATCAAAACTATTACAAAAGACTATTGATACAAATTTGAACACAAAACTAAACTAAGTTGAGAAAATATTAACTTGTTAATTTTAGGCTGGAATTATATCTAGAAAGAACTTTAAACTTATTGAAAAAATGGCAGTAAGTTTAAAGTTGTGGGGTTGTATAATGGTAGGGTTTATCTTGCTTATGACATTGTTTAACAATTTTAGGCTGTTGGCAACAATCCTAAGAAACAGAACTAATTCTGGCAAAGCTAAGATAAACCTGAACCTCTGCCCTACTGAAAATGTTTTAGCATCAGAAACTCTACAACAAAAATAATTTTACATCTTGGCAAAAAAACTAGATGAAACTTGCAGTTTTTGTGTTGTGCATCTTGAGGTTTTTTCTATAATTACACTTTTGGTATTAGCTTGTCAAATAAAAATCTACTTACTGACATTTTTCAGCAGACGTGTTTCCCACTAGGTCAACACATTATTCAATGCTGGGAGTCACAAACAAGACTGTTGTGTTGGTGTGAGTCTGTGATGTATTGGTGTTTTGTAGTGTGTTATTGTTCATAGAGTAGTTGTTAATTATGTGTTCAAATATAGTATTTGCTTGTGAGTATATTTTGATTGTTACATCAAAAAAATCAACAAACTTAACACAACAGAAAACTACGAGATATACAAACACCATAAACACTATTCACAACACATACTAAATGACAAGACACACTCACAATCAAATACTTTATTTGAACACATAATTAATAACTACTCTATGAACAATAACACACCACAGAACACCAATACACCACTGACTCACACCGATACAACACACCTGAGCAACAGTCTTGTCTGTGACTTAGAGCATTGAAAAATCCGCTGACTTAGTGTGAAACATATCTGCTGAAAAATATCAGTAAGTAGTGGATGTTTTCCCAAGTTAATACTAAAAGTGTAAGCTAGAAGAAGCTGTTAGGCTACCACTATCCACCTAGAATGGGCGTTACTTAAAATTGCCACAATCAACAAGTTAATAACAAACTGGTCCATTTTTTTGTTAATATTGATTAAACGTTTGTAGTACTTTTTGATTTCTTTTTAAATAATTTTTACAAAACTCAACTACTGTTAGGAAATCAATCCCTGTTTAATATTCAATTACAAAAACCTAATGATAGTTCTATAACTCCATTTGAAATCTATTATTATTGAATATAATTTCAATTACAAAATTATTTAGTAAAGTTTAGAATTGGATCATTTATGGCCTCTGGTATTTTCATAAGAACATATTTCTAAAATTCTTATAAAACCTTAGACTCAACACAAATACTGATATCTAAGAGTAAAACATAGGTTTGTTTATCTACAAATCAATAAAAATACTACTGCAATTTCAGATATACTTATTAAATAATTACTGATAAACCTAACTATAATTCATTCATATCATTGTATACAAATATTTCAATAGAAAATTAATTAATAATTGTAAATTATTTAATAGAGTGTATAAATAATTGCCTCACTCATAAAGTAGGTTGTTGACCTTGGGTACCTCTTGAGAGGAACCTAAGATAACATGTCTTAAACCACTAAACACTCACTAATTTTATTTATGAGGATAAAATTGAAAAAAAATGTATTTAAGTGTTATAAATACGTATAGTGAGTAATACGTATATTATATTCAGGGATTATAATATTATGAATGTAGTTCTCAAATGTCTTGGTCTTGGAAGCATATTATAGATCTTGTTGAAAATACTATTTAGTATATTATTAACTTGCAGTTTTTCTATAATTAGAGTTATGGTATTAACTTGGCAAAAAACCACTACTTACTGATATGTGACTCACAGGATTGAACAATGCGTTGACCTAGTGTGAAACGTGTCTGCTGAAATATATCAGTAAGTAGTGGTTTTTTTTAAAAGTTAATACCGAAGTGCAATATTATTAGTTTTGCTAAATATTACTTAGTCTTGAATTAATGATAGATAAAGTTACACTAATTTATAGCTTATTGCTTGTATGTCTTAATCAATCACCATGTTTAAAATGAGCTTGGTTAGTGAGAAGTAACACAATTTTGTAAACTATTTTTAAAAAAAAATGATTAAGGCTTATATTTCAACAAGAAGTGAAATAGTAAATTAAAGAAAACTTTTCAAACGGTTAGTATTACCAATTAGTTAGTGATCATTAAAGAACTATTAAATAAATATTAGATTTAAAATTTATAATACACTAATTAACAACCTTCCAAACATTTTAGACGTACCTAATAGAATATGTTTAGATGAATATGTATCCGACAAATCAGAACTAGTTTCAAGACTCTCATCAAAACGTTAATTATTTTTCCCTGTAATTTTGATAATAAGTAACAAGTAACCAAAAAATTTTGAAATAAAATCAATCTTAAAATCAATTTTAAAAAAATTTGAGCTAGAATTATGGAAACAAAAGAGTGCAAGGCCACGTTCTGTCACCGCATGTGGTAAATGAGGAGGCTATTGTGAACAAATTTATAATATTCCATATTGTCTAAAGCAGCTGCGCAAATACAGTCAACATATGTTTAAGCTACAGTAAAATCAGTGTTAGGCAGCTGAACAAGTCCACAAAATCATAACAATATGCTTCTCTTTGTACAGAAATAAAATACGTTAGGTAACTCTTTCTAAACTCTTTTGCAGGTACTAGTGATAGATGAATCTGTCCAGTTTCCATAACCCACTAAATTTTACTAACCTTGTTCTTCTTAATCTTTCAGTATCTTAAAAAGTGAGAAAACATTTTTGTGTCAGTCTCACACATAGAGTTTTATTATAAACAGGCTTATCCAATATTATTGTCTTATATATAGGCAAATGTGGTAAATACAGCAATTAATAACTTTCCTATAATGTTATTTATTCCTACTTATTTATTTTGTGTTGTACATTTAAATATTAGCCCTGCTATTGTTATTAGAGGCAACTTAGTTGGGGTTATGGGCTATGTTGAGGGCTATGAAATCTCAACAGGTATTTATTTGTCAATCTTAAGCTAGTGTGCGATCAATCGATAGAAAACAAAAAGCTAGCCCTATTCAAAAGTATTGGTTTTTGTTGTGTGTGTTGGATCAAACGCCATCGCTAAGAAATTGCAGGGGTTGCGGTTGTTTAGAAAACTGATATAAGTCAATTTGTTCGAAACTTTATGTAAATGAACTGGTTAATGCGACAAATCAAATAAAATAATATTTATAGTGGCCTTTTGGCCCTGACAAATCTACATTATTGTAATATAAATATTATACCTCATATTATAATGTCTATGGAACGGTATTTTGCTTCCTATACTGTTCTCCCCACCTATGCTTGCCCTTTGAAGTCATGCGCCAGCTTAGGCGTGACCAACTATAACTATACTCTGATGGTAAATTTACCATTGCTTAGTGCATTTTGGTTTTATTTTTGCACGAAATATTTCTAGTTAAGAATTATCAATTAATTTTAATCTTAAATGTCCAAAATAATTCAAACAAAAATTATCTAAAGTAGAAGACAAAAATAAAATCATTCATTGAGTCTAGGAAAAAGAAATAATTCATAACAACTTCGTCTTAGTCGAGGTTTAACTTGCTGACTTTATTTTCCAATATGTTTGATGAATTTTTCAAGATGAAATTTTTGTGTAGTACAATTTATAGAACTTGAAATTTAAGAAACTTTTTTTGATCTTATTGAATATTTACATATGTACTTATAAGTCATCATCAGTGTAGCAAATAATGATGATGAACGATAAGTACAGTAAAAAGCTATCTCAGTTATTAGAATATTTACATTAATTTTAATTTTATACAAAATTATTATTCTACTTTATTTTCTTTTAGCGTTATTATTGTTTTCACTAATATTTTATAAAATTCTCTCAATATTTTTGTGACCATAGTTAAAGAATAGATCCACAATTAAGTGAAGATGTACAATTAAGTGGAAAATACTTTTATGGGAAAACCCAGAATCAAAGCAGGCAGTGGCAAATTTAATTGTTTTTGGTAATCAATAATCCTTTTAAACTTAGAGTTCATAAAAAGTTGTGACTGATGGATGTCCTCCGGAACGCGTCAACGAGTAGTATGACTATGGTGGGAATGGCAGGTAATTATGATACTCTAAATAAGAATATAGATCCTAGCAGAAAAGTAGAAAATTATCAAAATTATAACCCTTTTAAAGTTAAACTCTCAATAAATTTAATGTACAAAAATATTAAATTAAAAAATTAACTACACACACACACACACACACATGTACACATACATGAAAAATATATTAGAATCATGTATTGAGTCCAAATTAGGGGAAGGAGTCTAACTGTGAAGGAGAAAATATCTTGTAAGTTGTTTAAAATTGTGTTTATTTATAGAAAAGTCTAAATATGTGTTATTAAATTAAGAATATAAAACATTCATTCAATTTTTATCCATTTTTAAACGGATTTCCTGAATTTTTTTTTAGAGAGAATATTATTGTTGTGCATTATTGGATAGTTACATAAGGACAGTAAATTAAAGTATAAGTAAAAGATGAAAGTAAGTGCACAGATATTTAACTATTTTAAAATATGTATAAAATAGATAAGATTTAGAAATTATTTAAATAAAAATGACAGGTATTTCTAATAATAATGTTGTGTTTTAATCTTAAATGACATTTTTTCTTTGAATACTTACTCTGTTTATTCAAATTAAATAAAGTTTTAATTTCTTCATCATTGTTAGTTACATTCAAAAGATTCTGCTTCCTTAATGATGCTCCTAATACCATCTGTAAAATAAACAATTAACACAGTAATAAAATTCTTGAATTTTATAGACTATTACGGTCAGTGAATCTTACTAGTACTCAGTACTCTGTTATTAGAACTCTGTCAGTAAGTTTTAACAAATTTACTAAATTCAAAGTTCGGATAGTCATAAACTATTGTTTAAGTGATTAACAGTAATAAAAGTTTGAAAATAGTAATTTTTCATAAAGTAAAATACAGCAGGGTTTAAAAATATTCACAATGTTTTAAAAAAATATCTAAGTTACACTAGTACAAAAAACGATAATAATGTCATCTTTTTCAACCCAAACGTCTACTAATTTGTAAATATTTTAATGTATTTTGTTAGTTACAACCCTTTACAATTGTACTGCAATGTTTATGTGGTTGGTTACTCATACAAATAATGTTTTCATATTTAGAGTACAAATTAAATCTAGCATCAAATGGAATTTATGTATGTAGTTTTCTTACAATAAAAACACTCTTAATATAACCATATTTTTTTTTTTATACGCTAAATTATATGTAAATAACTTCCAAAAGTGATATTTTAAAAAAAGTTAGGAAAGGTTCCCTGTTGAGTTTTTTAAACCACTGCCAAAATACTTTTACAATAATAATAATATACTTATTGCTTACATGTAAAAATAAATAAACTGCCAAACAACTAAAACACCTCATTGTCATTTAAACCACAAATCTACGATAGTGTTTATTTTATCAAAACATTTTCTATATATAACCATAAATATAATCTTCAATAATTATTGGATTCAAATGAAAGAAATTATTGGTTAAAACTATTCTTGGAAAATTGAAGGAAATTGCATGTGTAATTGTGCTTTAAACGTTGGAAGAATTATCTATATAGCTACTATAAACAGTTTTACTGATAGTAATTATAATATTTATGATTCTATTCTAGAGAATAATAATAATCTTACTTAACAAAAATTACTCCACTGAGTTAGGAACTAAAAACTTACATATGAAACAAAATGGTAAATTTGAATTCATTTAAATTGTATGTTTAGTAGCATATAAACACCATGTTTTTGTAAAGGTATGGGTTTTGGGATGTTCTGACCAACAATATTTTTCTCTTTACTTAACCTGACACATTCACTACCACCAAACTTTTATTCTTTCTTTTGGTTAGCTCCCACCAATGCACTTTTCTATTTCAATTGTTAAAGCTCTGTCTAACATCACCTTATAAACGGATTGAATCTCTTTAGCATTGAAGTTGTCTTCTTAGAAATATCATACCTTAAACATAGGCCACAGTCTCCAGCCATTGTTGGTTATGGTTTTGTTGATTCCATGAACCTTTCTGTTGTACAAAAAATGTTTAAAGACAATTCATACTTGACTTTAACAAAGACAGTCAACAAAGAAAATTTTGACTTTTTTTTTTTGATCGTCAAGTAGACCAAGAGTCTATTTGACTTGATCAAGAAAACATTTTTTATTTAATTTATATTTTATTAAATAGTTACAACTAATATAAATAAAATAACATAACCTGCTGTTGTAACACATAACCTATAACATAAAATCAGATTACAATGAAAATATTGGAAAGAACCCCAATACCACAAAAATAATAAAAAAACAACAAATAAAACATCTCATTACAATCTAGCAAACAAGAAGTTACAAACTACAGTGATCACTCTAAATTGTAACTTCTTGTTTGCTAAATTGTAATTTTGTAATAAGACCCTCTGATGATGATGACATGGTCATCGAAATGTACATAAGGGTTTAATCTTAGTTAACTTGTTTTATTTGTTACTTGTTTTATTTGTTCTTTTTGATATTTTTGGTATTGGGGTTCTTACCAATATTTTCATTGTAATATATTGTACCACTGTGACCTTGATGTTGTATAAAATCAGATGTTTTTTAAAATCTTATGATATCACTATTTTAACACAAATGGGACAAAATAGCTATATTGCACACATTGCCTTTTTTATTAAAATTTGTACAAGGTATATATATATATATATATATATATATATATACGAAGTTGATATATTACTATTGTAAATACTTTTATCCACCACTAAGTGCAATAATTTTACCTTGTGTGATGAGGCACCTTTCGGTCACTTGACCATTGTCCAATCACTGATGTATATATATATACTGTGTGTGTGTATATATATATATATATATATATATATATATATATATATATATATATATATATATATACACATACATTTGTTAATGTATATATAAGGAGAGTGTGAGCTAATAGAAGGAACTGAATAAGCAAAACATTTACATTTGAACTTGAAACAAATAATTGACTGGCTAACTTAAAATTTATGAAACATTTACTGAGACAAAATTTTGTAGATCACACTCAAAAATCTTCATCAGTATAATGAAAAATGTTTTTCTTTGTAAGTTTTTTCTAAATTTACCTCAATTACTTGCAAATTGTAATTGTGCAAGTTTGTAATAAGCTAAGTTTAAATATAAAAAATAGAAGCTATCTAGAAAATTTTAACTTTTTTAATTTACCCAATTGTTTTTCAGAGAAGGACTGTAGTTATAATAGATTTTCTATAAGACCAGCGAATATTACCTTAGCACATTTTGTGTTATTATAATTCAAAGTGTACTTGACTTATTTGGATACTTCAGTTTTTATTGAGCTACATGGTAATATCATTTACAGTATCTCATTTACTATCACTTGTGCATCATTTACTACAGCTCTCTTCTCCTAGGAGCTGCAGAACCTTGTAGTGTGCCGTGCAGCCCATGTCGACCTGATGGAGAGGGGACACATTGGGGAAGATTGTCCTGGAGCTGTTTCAACATGACTCCCTTTAAAGGAGATGTCTAAAAATATGTGTTAGTGTATGTTGGCGGTCCATAAAAGGCGCATTCAAGCATTAAAAGTTTTTACATTTTTAGCTACCATCCTTCCCAGCCTCCATTATGCAGATGAAGCCGACAGAGGATAGTCAGGATGGGTATTTTCACTATTAATGTGATGGTGTCATATGATACAAGTTTATGAAGATTCACAATCCTCATGGTAAGAAAGGACTTTAACAAAGACTGAAGGAAGTTAAACATAAAAACAGATAAAAAATAAACAAAATTTTCATAGTAATACTCAGCTACAATAAAAAGGATCTTTCCTTGAATATTAAAAGAAGTGATTAACTATAAAGTGTAAGTCTAGGGTAAATAACTTGTTTTATTATTACATTTTTATTGATTTGTTTTTTTTTCATAAATCCTCCTATGCAACATAGATTGTGTATGTAAAATGTTCAGCCTATTATGTATCAGTAAATGAACATGTAGAAGATGCTCAAATATAATCAATGGAAATATGACTATTTAACAAAAACGCTATTGAAATCAGTTCCCTTGCATGGTGGCCGCATAATGTGATAAAAATTTACAATAAATAAAGATAAATATTTACCTGTACACAAAACTTTGACTTGGAAAAGGAAAAATTGCTTACTAATAATTTTTTACAACAAAGTTGAATATACTTTATTTTTTATTCTTCTACTAAAACATTGATAATATTAAATTTTCCTCTAAATGTCATTGGTGTGAATTCTAAACATATTCACTAAGAATTATTTATTTATCTTATGGAATAAACTTTAGTTATATTTAATTATAATGTAACTTGTTTACATATTTAAAGACAGTAATATTTTCTTGTTGTTCATTTATAAAATATATTTCTAAGATGAACTATTTTCATTTTCTTTTAATTTTAAACTCTTCATTTAACGGTTGTTTAACGTTAATTTTCAGTCAAGATGAGGTATCAAATTTGATGCATTGTCTATAAGTCTAAAATCTACTTCAAATGGAAAAAAATACACTACCACTAAACACAGGCTATATGCATATACTTTTGTAGTCGGGCTTTTGTTATTATAAAACTGATTAAAACTTACAAAAGAGGTTTTTCATCATACCAGGCGATCTTTATCAGTGTCTTATATTAATTTCAGTGTCTTGAGTCACTGACAAACATCACATAGTATGAGCAAAAACATTTGCTGTAGAAAAATACACACTATTACTACTACTACACAAAGACTATATGTATATAATGTTGTAGCCAGGTTGGTGTTAAAATTTGTAATTATAAAACTAATAGAAACTATTGAATGAAGAGGTTTTTCATCATACCAGGTGATCTCTTTCAATGGCTCCTATTGGTGTCAAGTGTCTCGAGACATTGAGAAAGGTCACATAGTACAATGAAAAAGTTTAGTTTTAAAAATGTTTTCCTGATCTTTTAAATTCCCCACACAATTTTTTCCTCATTAAACTACTTAATATATTTTGTTGCACTTGCTTTCCCTTTCATACTTCTTCCTTCTTTAATATCATTTTGTTTTGGTTTTTCACCAAGACTGTAGTCCTGGGTAGGAGGTTTAAAGATATTTTATGTGCACAACTGTCCCCTCACTGAGTCCAACCTTTAGATCTTCTGAAGCAGATTCTATAAAATGTCTCCAGTGCAGTCTTGGAAGTATAACTCAATAAAGAGTTAATGTGCTTTTTCCAAAACTAGATCATTCGATAATATGTATAATAATTTGGCAGTCAGCCCTCGGGCACCAACTTCGACTGCATGAAATTAGCACTTCTAGTATTTCATGACAAACACGTTAACACATACTTATTTACTTTTAATTCATGCTGCTTAGGAATGTCGATATCCCAAAGAACAGTTCATTCTATAAATACGATAGTTTTGAGTTTTTGGTAAAATATCATCAGATCAGGACACAATTATGTCATAGCCATTTCCACAAGAAATTAATAATGTTGGTTTCCTTTGTCTGCCAAACTCTCCAATCTCTACTTTTTTCAATTATAGAAAACTCTACTCTAGTGTTTCTTCTCCTCTGGTTTAACAAAAGTTTCTTCAGAGGGGTTTTCCGCATTAAGAAGTCTGGCTCTCGCAATAGATCAGCTCTCTGCCTCCTACATAAATCATGTCACCAATTGTATTTATCTCTTTTCAAGGAAGCTGGGACAGTCTGACAATGTATGCAGAGCTTTTGCAGGACCTCTCAAATGTAAACCATAGCTGTTATTAGTGGGAAACGCCCACCCATTCAAATTAGTCCAGTTATAAATGAAAGACCTCTACATAGGCCCAGGAGGAACACAGAACTCCCCTGTAACCAGCCAATCATGCTGATTATTAATTTCTAACTATGAACTACAGAATGGTCTTCATTCTCCTCAAGCACAAGGTCCTTCATCTTTCCCACCTCCTCTCTCTCTCTCTTTGTCTTTTTTCCGCCCTAAACCTTCTCAGTCCTAGTTTACACCTTCCATAAACTTCTCTCTTTATTAAAACTTATTGCTTATATGGGCCCAAATCCAATATAGGTGCAGATATAAAATCACTTATCACCAGTTCCCTAGGAGAGGGTAAAATTTGACTACAAATAATAGAGAACTGCCTATTTATGACACTTATGTTTTTCATACTGAAACCAAAGTTCTTTTCAGAATGGAGTGCTTGACTCCACAGATCTCCTCTATCCAAGCCAAAACTTAAACACTGTGGTTACATCTTTTTCTAGTTTAAAAACTATTTATTTATTACTTTCATGTATCAAAAGAGACCGTGTGAATCTTAGAATAGAACATGGCTGTAAATTCAAGACTTTCTGGATCCAAAGAAAGGAAGACTCTACTTTTCTAATGCCTGACCTAAAGGTAGAAGACAATGGATAAATGATGTCTACTCGGCCTTTATGTTGGAAAAACATTCCCAGAAACCTATGAGTGGTGCTAGAATTTATTTCATTGATTGGGTTATTGTTAATCGTCAATTCTGGATTTATATGACTAAACACAGGATTCCTCCTAGACAGGCACAATACTCTACACTTGCTGGGTTTTACCTTTAGGCAACCAGACCATCGGAAAAGTCATCAACATTCCTAAAGATGTCTCACATATTTTTCTTACTTGCTACAAGAACTGTCAACTCACCTGCAAAAGTTAAAAAAGGGGGAAACACTAATTCCCGATTTTTCTTGATCACATATCAGCTCCTACTTGGAAACATTTTACTGTAATTTTAAAGCAGTTGTGTGGAAGTTTATCCCAACATAGGACATTTTTCGTTCATACCTATTTATGATGAGGCAACTGGCTTATCTTTGTAGTTACACAAACTCTGTAAACGCTCTGTATGGTTTTGCTTTTGAAGCAATTTCATGCTATTAACAGTGGTTTATAAAAGTGTATATCATTTTTCATTCCAAAATCATATTTGCAGGTTTGTGTCTGTTTATTTAGCAACATCATATTGTACTAATGGATTTGATTTCAAGAAAATGATCGAAAATTGCTTTCCTGAACATACGTGTACAACACAACGACAAACAGCTTCTGAATGTGGAGTTGAACTAGGAACAGTTTTTTTTTTTTTAATTTAAGAAACTGTTTACTTTTCATATTAAAGCAAAGGAAAATGTGGCCATAAAACAAAAAGCATTGAAATATAAGATTGATTATTAGGGCATAACAAAAATAAAGTTGTAATATTTTTATATTAAACTTACATTTAACAATAAAAAGAAAAAATAAATATAATATTGGAACTTCAATTTAAGTACTAATATACGGAAAGGCATGACAATTTTGAATGAAAATAAAAATAAATTTCATTCATGCATGAGCATAAAAATAAATTTCAAATTAATTCCGTCAATTTAAGAAATAAAACTAATAAATCTATCACTTTCCTTGAACAATTGAATAATTTTGAACACCTCGAAATTATGAGTAAATTTATAAACCAATCATAAACTTATTTAAGTGTTTAGCCAGTTTTAAAATTGTTTTATAGCAGCTATAAAGATAAATATTTCACTTCGAAACGACTATCAGTATAAAAGATTTTCTATAGTGGCAGATTTTTTAAACAAAATACAATGATTTTTTTTTAATTAACAGTTTTACCAAACTCAAAAATATTGAGTTTACTCAAAAATGAAAAGAGATTTCATAAAATGGACACGATAAAGAAATTACTTCTGAAAGATTACATTCACAAGAGAGAACCACATACAGTAGTCTCAAAATTCTGAGTCACAATATTTCGAGCTTTTGTTAAATTCGAGCCTATTTTATTTATTTGAAAGAAAATGATGACTCAGGGTTCAAGAAATGTTTGTATCATTTTTTTCTAAAGCACAGGTACATATTTCTGTGTATTCCAAGTTTTTGGTAATTCAAGGGGGTCTTGGTCCTATCTACCTCAAATTATCGAAACTACTGTACTTTGTACTTGTACATTCAAAATCTCTAGCTATTGTACATCAGTACAATAGCATTTTTACCCCCAGGATTGGTTTTGAAGACAATAATATAGTCCCTGAGTTTGTTAAAATTCTATTTGAGTTTCTTTTAGAGGACACCATAACTTGAAGAGATGGGGTTTGGTTGCGAGTGATGAAAATTTATGGAAACCTTGTACAATGTTTCTTTTGACTGCTTGCCCTATAGTCACAGTGTGTGACAGAACTATGGGAGGTAAAAGTTATACTTTTTGTCTTTATTAGGTCCTACAAGTGGTTTGGGGAGGCTTGATTCTCAATCCAGTGAATTAAATCAAATCAGGAATATGTCGGTGCATCAGTCAATTTCTTTTGTGACGCTTGGTGCAAGATTTGGAAGAAGGCAGCCTGCAGTAATGCTTTCTTGCTGGTGGCCAAGGAATGGATACAGGCAATATTCATTATCTTTTTTCCACAGACTATATGAAGCCACTTTGTGTTCAGACATGTCAAATTCAATTACCTTACTGATTGAGTTGACTGTACTGTGGAAGGATAATACTTCTGACCAGTATTTATAGAAGATAAAAAGGTATGAAAAATTTTTGCATTATTTGGAATGAAATTTTCCATGGAAGGTGAAATGGTTATCAAGGGAATATTGGGGAAGTGAGCTCTCAATTTTTTTAACAATTGAGACGCTCCAGAAACGTCAGAAACATATTAATTAGAAAACTGACAAAAACTGCATTGGAGGTATTCTTTGTTATTTGGCTTAATAGAGGTGGACAATGAAAAGGGTGTGTGAAGCAAGCTTAACTCTCAAAGCTAAAGTGACTCTGAGATACAGTATATAAAATGATGAAGACATATATAATTAACCAATTGTATCGAAATACTATTTTTATTTAGTAACTCTGAGTAAATAAAGCTGTTATATGAGTATGATTATGCTTGTACCTCAAAGACACCATACAAGGATAGAACACTTAGCTGTTGTCTGACATGATCATGTCTTAAGGTAGTCAGTGAAGTAGTGACCTTGTCTATTGCAAGAGTAAAGCTTCTTGTGGTGGATAGTAGCTCCCTCTGGAATCACTTTTATCAAACCAATAGGGATGATTCTAAGGGAACCAAAAGTAGGGTAAAGCTTTATATAATTAAAGGAAGTAGTAATTGGATAGTTTTTGCAGACAAAAGGAACTAACATTATGATTTTCTTCCAGAGATGACTGTGACATGCTTGTGTTTTGATATTTTTGCAAAAACCTAAAATTGCTATATTGTTGTTTAATTGTTATATATTGTTTAATTGTTGTTGTTGGCTGAAAATTTGGATACCAACATTCCTACACAGCACAAATTCAAAGTGAAACAGAATGGATTACTGCGTTTTAACCTACAGCTTTCATAAAAATGTAAAATGTTTAACCAAAATGATAATACTGAAGTGTTTGCACTTAGGTCTGGTTTACCTTTATTTTTGTCTAACTGAAACAATTCTATAAAATTACGTATTACCAATTTGTACTTTAGAGGTATAATAAAATTGCCGATATTTTCTGTATAGAACATTATAGGACTTCAAGGGTCCTAATAATAAAAGACCAAGGGTATATCAGTTGACCAGGTATATCATTTCAAAAAAATGCTGTATCATCGACACAAATAAAAACAAATTATTAGGTATCAAGCATGTATTTTTCTCACTCATATAATTGCGAGAAAATGTTTTTGTTGTGACATGATTTCATGTAATTGTAATGATATGATCTGATATTAGAAATTATGAAACATTAAGGATTATAAAGATATTTTTAAAATACACTTCTAAAAAATAGTCTAAATATAAATGATTTAATTTAGATACTTTACTCGAAAAAAGTTTTCCAATTCGGAAACTATACACTGCTGTAGTCGGGCTGTTGTTAAAATTTGTTATTATAAAACTGATTAAAACTTACAGAAGAGGTTTTTCATCATACTAGGTGATCTTTGTCAATATCTCATATTATTGTCAGTGTCTTGAGTCACTGTCAAACATCACATAGTATGATCAAAAACTTTTGTTTCAGTAAGTTTAATACAAGTTTCTTCTTGATATGTCAACTTCCCCACACAAAATGATATTTGATCTCCATTAAACTTAAGAATGTCTATTTTTGCTGCGCTTGCTCTCTCTTTCATACTTCTTTGTTCATCACTATATAAAACTGCAACAACTATTCCTGTATTCCATGACTGTTGGATTAGTTTTAGTTTCACCTTATACAGTCTAATATATATTTATATGTAAACATTAGTCTACAGATTGCTCTTATGTTTTATTTAAATAAGGGTGTCTGCCTCAGAAGACGTGTCCTATTATAAACTCATATAAAATTAATAGGCTACTAAAGTCATAATAGGCTACTACTTCTTCATACTAGTGTCCAGCTTGAGGTGTAGCCGATAGTCCGATGTCCATGGTATATGTTAGCCCAGTATTGTGTATTCTTTAGTATTTCCTGCCATGCAGATACTCGAGTTCATAGAATATCCCTTGAAGGAATCGGGTAGTGAGAAGAAATATGTGCTCCTCGTTGTTATCACACAGTTGGCATTGCGGAGACTCTTTGGAGGTCAAAACAGAACAAATATTTTTTAGTCACAATGTGACCTGAATGTGCTATAACTGCATAAGTAGCAATTGGATGTGGTATATTTCTGTATATGTCATCCTTAACCAGCTTTGATTATATTTTGTACAGGTTACAACATGGTCCCCAACTTCCAAACATCTGTCCAGTTGTGTTTGTAATATCAGAGTTCCTTCTGTGCTCTTGCATTGCAGTAAGAAGAATCTATTTACATCAGTCAGAAACATTGAACAGGCTCCCTGGCAGGGTTTTGTTACCAATTACACCACAATGTGATGGCACAATATAATTATCCTCTCAGTGAAGATACAGAAACTGTGTCCTGATTTCACACATGCTACTATAGACAAGTGCTATTATATATTACTAAAAGTTAAATACTTATATACATAAGAGTATAGGTTGAAGTGGAAAAAATAATATATATTTTTCTAATTTCTTGTTTAGAGTGTAATTCATGGCACAATGAATAATTACACCTTTTCAATTAGTCTCCTCTCACTTCTTTTTTTTTAGTACGTCTATGTCATATGCAATAGAGTTTCTTGTTTTACACAAGAAACAACTAACAGTTGTTTCTATATTTTTTTCATATAAATTGTCTCTGAAAACCTGTGTTCATACACACTAAAAAAAATAGTTTCAGAGCCTGCCTAAGAAAAATGTCCTTAGTTTTTTCCTACACATCCGAAAGTAAATGTGACTGACTTGAAAATATTCTCTTGTTGAACAGTCAACAGAAAATGGTGCAAAACATTCCTTAGCTTACAGTCAATATCTAGTGGTAGTGTATTTTTCTCCATTTGAAGTAGATTTTAGTCTTGTAGTTGATGCACCAAATTAAATACATCATCTTGGCTGAAATTTAGCGTTAAACAAAAGTTGAAAGGAAGAGTTTAAAATGAATACAAAATATCATTAGGTGTTCTTAGACAGATATATTTAAATACCCAAACAAATTACATTATATTTAAATATAAAATATATTTCAAGTTTATTCAATCAAATAAAGAAATTCTTAGTGGATATTTTTTTAAATTACAAGTAATTATTTACTAGGTTTAAAGTGAATACAACATTACTGCTTATCCCTTAAATCTGAAATACTGCTGTTTTATTTAATTAGAAATGCAGCATAGTATTATGCTTCACATAACTGTCTTTTAATCTTTATAGTCTGAGTTTGCCTTGATCCAATCTTTGTAGTTGTACACATTTGTATAAGCAGATGGGGCGCCTATTTCACAGCTCTGAACTCCAATAGAGTTTATACCAACCATCAAGTACGTCCCATCACTATTTATTCTCACCAATGGACCTCCACTGTCACCCTAAAAGTAACAGATTTAATTAATTAATATTCATCCATATAATATTCCTTTTCCAGTTAAAGGCAATTTATTAAGTCAATCACGCCATAGAAAGCCTAGTCATTCTATACATTGTCCAAAATTAACAAGCAAAGTATTAAACAAATTGTATTTCATATTTTTCCTGGCAATTCTATACAATGTCCGCCATAACTCAGGCAGACCTCCAGGTTATAACAAGCAAGACCCAACAAGAGTGTAATAGCAATAAGAAAAGAATATTTGCGCCCTGTGCTTTAAAACTGAAAATATAATTGAGGGAAGAAAAGAGCAAAATCCTGCGTTGTAAGACAAGCCAAAGGAATGAAAGCAGATTCTGATAAAAAGTTTCCTCCCGTTCTTAAAGAAACTGTTCGTGTACCTATCCCTGATGTTTATAAAGGAAAAGGAGACCTTAGAATCATACTGGCAGTAATCATTGAAGTGACAGAAGATGGTTTTGACAAACTTGGAACTGTGAGCGGAGTATTCAAGATCGCAGTTTACAGTATGCAAGAACAGGCGTATTCAAGTTGAAGGAATTCCAGACCAAAAAACCCAAGTTCGAAGTACAGCTAAAGCTCAATCTTCAGAGAACGGCCAAATTTTCATTAGATGCACCTGCAACTCAAAGTTTCAAACTAAAAAGTGTTCATGTCTAAAAAAACGACAGAAATGTAACTCAAAGTGTCACAATGCTCTTTCCTGTTGTAATGAGTAGTCAATTTTCTTTAATAAGTTGTTGGTTCGCAAACATAACTGAAATTAATTCTAGACAATTAACTTGAATTTTAAAAATGTTAGTTAAAATATTGTAGTAACATTCAATTGTCATATGTAATTACATAGTGTTTATTATAAAGTTCATTTGTGATATATTATACCTGATAAACGTTTTGCATTATATATAATACCTAGTCATTATATATGGCTAGGCAAACTGTGTAAAATTGTACAAAATCATTCTCATTCAAGACTTTGCCTTGTAGCTTTTGTCAAAGTATAGAATGCCTAGGTATTGTATAAAATGCCTGGAATAATCACTTTGCATATAGTATACATAAAACAGCAATAATTTCAAGGATGTTTACTTTAATATGTTCAATGACAAGGTTTATTTTTATTTTGATGCTCTATTTTTTAGCTACTAATAAATGAGCAGACAATTTGTATTAAATTTCTCTTATACTTGTATTAGAAATAGTGTTCCTTAGAAATTCAATAGTTTCAGAACAAATGTGGCTGCCACATACTTCATGTCCAATTAGAAAATGTTCAAGATGTAAAAAAACTGACATATCAACTTTTTTTAAATAGTTTTAAAGTTATGGCTAATATGACTATTTAGTTAACCTAAAAAGGACAGGATAGAATTGTAAATATAGGTTGGAAGTATTTAGCTTCAATTAGGTTATAAGGCTTTAGCATTAAGTCAGGCAAGATTTATTTCGATGCCCTTGTAAGAGTAAAGTAATTGAAATAGGTTTTTTTATTATTAAAAGTATATCCAACTGTAAAAATCGTATTCTGCTCACACCTTGTATTTTTGAAATTGCTTCTACCCTCATTGTTGTGAGAAATATCATTTGATACATGTTTGTAAGGTGTTCTGCAGCTTGGATGATTGCCATCCCTTGTTTGGTACTTCCCTCCATGACACAACACTTCTACTCACTTTTATTAAAAATAACTATTAAAAAACAAGGTGAAAAAGAATATTAAAAAAAATATATATTGTAAGTTATTTCACTGCTTCAAATAAAACAAAATTCTCACAATGGATTAATTAGTTTTTCTCCAATCGGATTCTGATGGGAGTGTAATCACTGAATACAGTAAACTCTTATTCAAAATAAGTTTTATTACATATCAAACGAATTAAAAAATAAAATCTTGTTTGAGGCCTAGTTTTTTACATAGGAGATATCTTTAGTTTCTCAATAACAAATAAAGTTTTGTCTGAGGAAATAAAAAATTCAGAATATTTTTACATACCTTCTCTATATTGCATTAACATTTTTGTCTAATTTGTTTAGTTCCTACAAATACCTGTTGCAGAAGTTTCCTATAGTTATTAAAACCCTTCATCATGCCCCTAAATGGCCTGCTGTCTCAGGCAGGTATGCTTCCTACCTCTAAAGGCCAGCACCCTTAGACGCTCCCCATGCTTGCCCCTCTAAAGGCCTGCATCTTCACATTTTTTTTTTAAATTCACTTGAATTATAAGTACAGTTAAGTTGTGATATTTCAAACTTTAAAAATAATTAATCTCTTTAACAATAGTTTATGACTATCTGAACATTAAATTTTGTAAATTTGTTAAAAGTTACTGAGACAGAACGCTTTTAGGTCAAGCCGAAGACAACCCAACATCTCCAAGCAGAAGACACTGATGAAGATCGCCCCATAGAGATCGAAAACGTTCTGTCTCAGTAAGTTTTAACAAATTTACAAAATTTAAAGTTCGGATAGTCATAAACTATTGTTAAAGTAATTAATTAAGATTCACCCAACGTAATGAACTACAAAATTCAAGAATCTAAAAATAAATTTTGTTCATTTCTATTGGCTACTATTATACTTCAAAGTTAATTACTTTTAAAAATTGTAAAATATTTTCTGTCAACAACTTTTATAAATGAGTTAATTTTAATAATTATATAGTAGCACAAATTGTTCAGGAATATAATTTCTGCAGTAAATAAATGAAAAAGTGTTATACAAACCCGGCATGGTCCAACATTTCCAGCTCCGCTGCTGCATATCTGGTTTGTATTCAAATCATAATTTGCTTTATTTTTATAGAAAGTAGCACAAGAGGCATAATCCTGTCCGGAGATATTATAATAGCGTAACTTGTCTGTGATAGGACTGGCAGCTGCATGAAAAATATAAGCATGAAAACGATATTTATCTCTTAAGCTACTGTATAAAAATGTTTAACTACTTAATGTGTGTTAAAGAACTCTACAAAACCTTTTTAAACTTATCCTATTTTATAAACATAAAGAAGATTTTAGAGTAATTTAAAACTGATATTTTAAAGAACCATGCGTACTTTACTAGATTGCGCTTTATAAAAATGTTCTATCTAATTTACATGATTGGTAATAAACTACGAGGGCTGTTTTTTTATCAACTTCCGATGTGGTATAAAAATAAAACTAGTGAGAGTAATTAAATAAATTTATTATCAAGAGTTAGGTACATTATTAGTTACTTTTCAACATAATTGCCTTTTAAATTGAGGCATTTTTCATACCTGTGTACAAGCTTCTTAATACCTCTTTCATAGAAGTTAGCCGCCAGTGATTTGAGATGGGCTTTCACGGCGACTTGAAGCGCTTCGTCAGTTCGGAAGCTCTGCCCTCCTAGCATCATCTTCAGTTCCGGGAAAAGGTGATAGTCGCTCGGCGCTAAATCAGGGCTATACGCCGGATGGTCAAAAACGTCCCATTTAAACCCGTCAAGAAGACGTTTCGTCAAAGCAGCATTGTGAGGACGGGCGTTGTCATGAATGAGCACAACTCCTGATGTGAGCATTCCTCTCCTTTTCTTCTGGATAGCTCTCCGCAAACGTTGTAACGTATCACAGTATCCTTCCGCATTGATTGTGGTCCCTGGCTCTAAAAACTCCACAAGCAAAACACTTTTTTGATTCCAAAACACGGTGGCCATAATCTTTCTGTTGTTGAATGTTTTTTTGAATTTTTTGGGTTTGTTTGGAGAGTTTGAATGCATCCATTGTTGGGACTGCTGTTTCGTTTCTGGGGTGTTGTACAGAACCCATGTCTCATCTCCTGTCACGATTTTGTTCAAAAAATCATCGCCATCAGCTTCGTAACGATTCAGAAAAGACCTTGCTGACACCATTCGCCGAGCTTTGTGGTCATCAGTCAACATCTTCGGCACCCATCGAGCACAAAGCTTTTTGTAGCCTAACTTATCAGTTACGATAGTGTATAGGGCTGACCTTGAAATATCAGGAAACTGATTGGATAGCTCCGTAATCGTAAACCTCCGATTGGTTCATACACTTTGGTCAACTCGTTCAACGACGTCTTCGTTTGCGATCGACTTTCGTCCTTGGCCCCCTTCATCATGAATGTCAACTCGTCCATCTTTAAATTTCTTACACCAATCATGCACTGCACTGTCACTCATAAAGCTTTCCCCGTATACTCGTTTCATTCTACAGTGAATTTCTGCTGTAGATAACCCTTCAACTTGCAAGAAACGAATGACACTTCGCAACTCACACTTGGCGGGAGATTCTATCAAGGTAGCCGTGTTTATGTGTCACTGGATAAACTGGTAATGGCATTGGACAATCGAAAACGAGTGAGGTTGTAGTGGGAGAGGTGCGCAGTCGATTGCCGCGCATTACTGGCTGATGCCGCTCGTCCTGCCGTCTAGTGGTACAGTCGGAAGTTGAAAAAAAAAACAGCCCTCGTACTTGCAGTGTCAAATTTGAATTGATTTAAAATAGGATTCTATATTATTATGCACTACAAACTAAGACTACATTTTATAAATACATAAAGATACATAATAAAGAGATTTATTAATAATATACTTAGTGTAAGGGACTGATCAGTTGCAAGAGACAACAATAGAACATGGGATTTAGAAAATATATAACCATATAAATACTTAACATAGTGAGAGGTGATATAATTAATTGTTCTTGCAATTTTTACTTTTACAGTTTAACATTTAATCAATTTGAATATTTGCTAAAAAGTATATTATCAAATGTCGACATAATGACTAATAATTACAATTAATTGTATTATTAATAATTCATTTATTAAATTCTAAAATGTAGTAATTTATGAAGTAAATTAATTAAACAATCTAGTGAATAAATTTTAAATTATTAATAGTTTAAACTTTAAATGTTACATGTAGTTTAAAAACCTACAAAATAGCATACCTTGGAATAAGGTTAAGAATTACTCAAATGTACAAGCAGTTCTGGGAATTCCAAAAATGGAACTTTGCTTTCCCTGGACACAAAAAATATTGTATTTTGTGATCTGGGAAGAAGCAGTGATTACACAACATGGGAAGAAATAAATAAGGCATCAAATCTCATGGTAATCACTCTTGAGTGAATTTACAAGTGGTTTTGAGCATTCTTTATTTTTCCTCTCTAAGATAGTAATACGAGATAAACTCAGTGGCGGCTCCTGCCCAATTACATTGGTGGGGCTCATGACAAGGGGTCTCCCCAGATTTATGAGGTGCGGAGACAATTTTGAAATTTGATAACCATCTAACTCGTTTTACATTCTAAGCACCTACAACTTTTATTAAGTTATACTTATTGATTAATATATTAACATTGCTATAACTAATAGATGTATTACGGTGTGATTTACGTAATGTTGCTAGGTTGGGTAGTTGAGTGATTGCCTATGCTAAAGCGTCGAGTACTCAACGAGTAGTGTGAATCAAGTTTTACTTTTAAAAGTATATTAGGCCACTGTGTATGTGCATCAAAGAATCTATAAATGGAAACATTGTGAGAACATTAAAAATAAGCCTACAATGCTGCTTCCTAAATCATATAGAATTGTAGTAGCAGCACTGATTAGTCATTGCTCAGCGCATGCGCATGACTACGGGACTCCATCCCAGGCCACCCGTAATACGCGCGTTGATTGACGTCACCGCATGGTTTTGGCTGTTTCAGCTTATTCCACGCACACTCAATGCACTAGTGTGGGGCTCTCTGCTGTGAGCCCCGCGCGGAGCTTGCGGCTAATTTCGTGCGTCAACTGCTAAATATTTTATGGTTTTAACATTGCTTAGATAATTCTAAGCTCTTCTTAACCTAATTTAAGACAAATGAATATTAATTTTTGTAATTGGGAGGGCTGCGCCCCAAAGCCCTTTTGGAGAAACCGCCACTGGGTAAACTTATTATCTTTAACATCCTGAAAACAATGTAGGACCTCAATAAGTTTAAATATTTAATGACAGCTAATACTGCATAGTCATTATGTCTGTATTTGCTAATAAAGTATGTAATAAATGTCAGAATTTATATTTAAAAACTCTATTTTCTGAACTAACTGTTCTGTTCTGCTGACATAATTACTGAATGTTAATCTATAAGTAAGTAATATAAAAAAAAAATGTTTAAGTAAATTCCTACTAAGGTCAACAAAGTATTTTTATTTGAGTTTCTTTTTATTTTATAATAACAATTAATATAAATATGTATATACATATGATAGAATCACAATATTAATAGTGAATAGGTTTTTTTCTTTCTGAGCTTCAGGTAGTTCTTTAGTTTCATTTACTATTGATAGTGCATGGCTGCAACAAAGACCTTGTAATTGTGTATCAAGCTGTTCTTGTGTTTCATTTTTTATTAATAATGCTTGTCTACATTGTAGATCTAGTAATCTTAATACTTATTTTTCTTGAACTTCATTTTTTAATAATGTCTTTGAGGATCAGCTAATATTAGAGTTTTGTGCTGCATTTGAGATGATTTCTGTAATCTTTTATTTCGTTTGTCTAAGCGTAGGCACTTAGCTTCATCTGTTTTATTTGCAACCTTTCCTAGAGCTTTTATTTATTTATTTATTATTTTTTTGTAATTGTCGCTTTCATTGTGTTATAGTTTCTTTTTGGGTTGTTAGTTTATTTCCAGTTTGTTTATTTTATTCATTTCATTCATTTCTAACCCTACAGAACTATTTATTTTATTTTGTGATAGCCGTGGTAACAGTTTATGGTCAAAGAATGGAGGTTTCAACGACAACCAGATGGTGGAAAAAATTCATATACATCTTTGAGAAATTAGTTTCTAGGTATTGGAAAGTTGGTGCAGTAATAAAGCACGTTATTCTTTGAATACTAAGATTCACAGTTTGAATCCTGCTTGACCCCCCCCATTTTATAATTTAATTATTGATTAAATATTTGAAAAATTGTATTGACATCAATTGTCATCCACTATAGGTTTAAAAAAGGTATTTGAACTTGAATGGATGAATAAAACCATATTTTATTAACAATTGAAAATTTGTACACGATATATAGGAGAGTGTGAGCTAATAGAAGTAATTGAATACATAATCTCTTTTATAACAGAACCAAGATGTATTAGCGTGAATGTTAATTTGCATACAATGTTATCAATTTGCATAGTAAAATAGGCAGAAGAGCTGCAATTACTTACTGTCTTTGATTTTTCCCCATCCACTCATTGTCCAAACAGTGCTGTTATCCACAGTGACAGGTTGACTAGGCAGTTTCACTGTCTTGATGTATTCTGCATTAAACAGTAATTTGTTTTCAGTTAAAAATTTAATAAAACACTAATTAGACTTTAAACAAAACAAAAAAAACTTATAGTGTTTGATCCAGTATATGTTTTTCTTTTGGATAAACTAATTGTTTAGAATTCTCGAGTTAATTTAGAAAAATATTGTAATATCAGTGTAATTATAAACATTAAAATTCAGAAAGAATTTAATTCTAAATTAAATTACATATTATTGATGATCCCAAAAATATTACTTTAGAGCAAATTCTACACATTATTAAATATATATATTCAATGTTTTCATGAATAAAGAAAACAACATAAAAAGTGACTTTGTTTGTTTTTATTCCTGCGTATACATTCAAATGATATTTAGATATTTTTTATTCAATAAATTTGAAAAATAAAATAAAATGTGGTGTGAAATTTAAAAAATTGTGATAAATGCTGAGCTAATACAAAACATACAGGAGAACCTCATTATAATGAACTAGTTTGGGCTGATAGTTGTCTGTTTTAATGAAAACCCATTATGGATAATAAAAACACAAAAACCTCTTAACCACAAACTTTCTTTAATTTACCCTAATGTACATTTCAGTTACAAAGTAACCATCCTCAGAGGGATAACATACAAAGACTCAGTCTTTGTATGTTATCCCTCTGAGGATGGTTACTTTGTAACTGAAATGTACATTAGGGTAAATTAAAGAAAGTTTGTGGTTAAGAGGTTTTTGTGTTTTTATTATTAAATTCAACCACAGTATATTCCTAATAAATAGTAACCCATTATGGAGCAAAATATTTCTTGTAAAGTGGCAAAAATACAGATAAAACAGACAAAAAACTGTAAAACATTAATGAAAAGAATTAAAATGATTTAAAACATGTGCTTTTATTTTATTTACAGTGGTTAAAAATCAGTTAGCAATTTTTTTCAATCACTTGAGGTAAATAAGAAACAGTTTTGACATTTTATGATAATGATCTCAGCTTAGAATGTGGATAGTGATAAATTTTGGTTCAACAAAACATTCATAAGCACTCAATAAATTAGTATTATAATTCATTAGCAGTTATTTGAGTAACTAAGTGAAAACTATTATCTTACTTGCTGACATGTTTCAAATCAGTCGTTTTACTGACGAACTACTGCCGACTATTACTCAAGGTTGCAAGTATAACAAGTATAGTTACACAAATAATTACTTATGACTTATTCAGTGAATTCAAGATGATAACAACAAATAACTTCAGTATAATAATTATTAATTATTTTTCTTCACTATACTTACACTATTTACAGTTTTAATGCATCATTTTTAGAGAATAACATTTGAAAGAAGTTATAAGTGACCCTTTCAGAAGCCATTTAGGCATTACCCCTGTGAGGACTTAGGTGGTTAGCAGTTTGAGCGTAATTTATCTTCAAAATACTAACCGTTATGAGCGACATCCCGGTTTAATAGAGTCCATCATAATAAGAGTTTACTATATTGTAAAATGTGGTGGCAAAAAAATTTTTTTTAATTAAAATATTTTAATAATCCTAACACTAATTAATGCTCTTAGTTACAACTTTTTCTTTAGTTAATCTCACAAATATTTAACATAATGTTTGAACAAATAAAAAAAGTGTATGAGTGAATAAATGATTAATTTGTGAGTTTTGTCTATGTCCTTCATATGTTTTAACATATCATCACAAGCTACCTCAAAGAATAGTTGTTTGATTTTAATGATGAATTTACGTTCGACTAAAGTTTTGATTCAATGTATTATTCTGCTGGGAATCTAACAATGGTGAAGCTATTGTAATAACTTAGGTGATTGTAAGTTAATGAATTTACTCAGAATAAGTTCTAGTAAATAAGAATATATATTGATCCTATCCAGAGAGCAATTATATATTAAATTTACTCAGTTTAGTATTAACGAATTCCGGTATAGTTTATATAATGTATTTGTTATACCAACTAATAAGCTAACCATATTTTTAATTCAACTGTTTGCCTTGCTCTGTTTAATTTGATTTATATCACCATGTGCAGTTTACTGTATTAGACCTACATAACCTTAGTTTTTACGGTAGGCCTACATATGTCTTCTTTTTCCTTCTTTTTACATCCAGAAATGGAAAGTGTTCGAGTCAGCGCTCGAAGTTTGAACGTGTTACCGCGACCTATATTCAAAACGCTCAGCTGGCCTGGACAGTAATGGTCACGTGACGTCTGACCTACCAATCGATGTATGGATTGCGTATTGATTTTCTGTGTGGCCTCTGATCTCCCTCCCTTAGCTAGCATTTCCGTTAGTCGTTCGTTGTCTTGGAACCGTCGTGCAGTTAACAGCCTCGTTAAAGTACCTCGTGCGCAAAGTTGCACCACGCGTGTAAAGTGCCGTTTTGACCGTAAAACCTCGTACAAGTGTTAAAACTGTTCGTTTTATTGTGTGTTCGTGTAAACGCGTTGTTATAGACGTTATTTGCTTAGACTTTAAGTTACGATCGCCGTTTAGTAGAACTCTTTGTTCAGTTACGCGCCATAGTTATAAATGACTTTATGCCTTTTAAAATGCAGCCTATTGATTTCCCGTTTAAGTTCTAGTTTATACCTCGCCTGGATCGGATTCCTACAAACTGGGTACCCAGGACTTCTGCCGCCACGAGATCTACGCACGTTGCAATTTTGCCCTTTCTTTCTTCACGAGGGTAAGTGCTGCCTAAGCTTAAGTACTTATGATTTATTTATGTGTAAATTCAGTGCGAATTATTTTGTTATTAAATGTGTTTGTACGGAACTAACTATTGCTTTCAAACGTTCGTAATTGCGTGCTTAGCGATTAAAGTAAGACACATTTTGCCGCCACTTCTTATTACTGAACATTTCTATTGTATTATTTCGGATCTTTCTCGAACCTCGCTTTCTTCTAAATTTTAGCTAGCGCCAGTCGCTTTATTGGTCCCCCTCGGGCCGGATAGATTAAATTCAAATTCATTTGGTTTATGACAATCTCACCAAGTGTTGTGCAACTTTTGATTTCTGATTTGATGTTCCTTTGTGCGAGTCACACGCGCGGGAAGTTAGTCATACGTGACGTCATAGGTATACGTAACGTGATTTTGATTTGCTCTGTGTTATGAGGAAATGTTTACGTGTCAATCAGAAGATAAGATGCAGTCTCGTAAATACGAATAAGGAAACATTTTGCGTTTCATTAAACTATACAGTCCACTCTACCGCTATTTAAGAAATTTGTGAAATTAATTTGTGTTGTGTTTTTTATTTTTTAGAACTTTATTAAATTATTTATGATGGCGATTAACACCGAATACTACCTCGCTAAATTGGAAAATATATTGAATGATTTAGAGCAAGTAAAAGCCCTTCTTGACGATAAAGAGATGCCGGAAGGCATCGCTCGCGAAATAAGACGCATTCAGGCCAATTTCGTCGATACGTATGAAATATTAGAGCAAACGTTCGCCACCCAGGTGGCAAGTTTAGCTGAAAGTGCGTTTAATATCAAAAGACAATTTCAGGACGCGTATTTGCCCATGTTAGCGAAATATCCTAACCTTATCAAGACAGAGGTGACATCAACCTCGCCCGTCAAATCAGCTGTAGGTTCACCTAACCTCCCTAGTCTTGCGTTGCCTAGTTTTTCAGGAAACAACAATGACTGGACTGACTTTATAACAATGTACGATTCAATGGTCCATTGCAACGACAGTCTTAGTAATATACAGAAATTCCAATATCTAAAATCTGTACTTAAAGGCGACGCTTTAGCAATTGTCACAGGCTTGATAATATCTGACCAAAATTACAGCATTGCATATCGAGCTTTGCGCAATCGGTACGCCAACCCACGCCGTTTGGCTGACCACTATTTCAAAATTATTCAAGACTTTAAACAAATTAAGAATGCTTCGCAAACTGAATTAAACCGCTTCTTGACCGCGCATTCAAACGCTGTGTGTGCGTTGAAGGTTATCCAACTAGATGATTTGGCTGATTTCCTGCTTTTTCAGATGTCCATTAATAACTTGGACCCCCAGACTAGATTAAGTTTTGAAACGAGGCTAGGCACAAATCGTATGCCTACGTACAAACTGTTGAATGATTTTATAACGGAACAGGCCAGGGCTCTAGAGTTGTTGGATCAACCGCCTGCCGCAGCTTCTACGAACGCGAGAGCTGCTCAACAACCCCGCATACTGGTGTCGTCAGTGAATGAGTCGAATTCGCAAGGGGCCCGTGATTTAAATTTTGACCGAATGGAACCTAACCTTAACACGGCACATAGTACAATTGTCCAGCCTTCGGTTTCGCCCGACAATTCTATTACACCTAAGGCTACGCAATATGTATACGAGCCTAGACGTGCTGCGTCAGGCCCTACACGGCCATTCAACGGGCCGCGCCCCATAAATATACCTCCTGTTATGAACACTCCTAGGATGTCAGTATTCCGTCACCGATTACCACCGCTTTACATGAATCAATCCCATGTTTCTACGACACACGCAGGCATGTGTTATTATTGCGGAGAAGGGCATCGCATCATTAACTGTCAATCCTTTCTCGAACTGACCTCTGTGGCACGCCAGGATGCCATCAGGAAATTACGACGTTGCTTCAATTGTCTTGGCTCCCATTTCCAAGCTAAATGTAAGTCCAGCCAACGCTGCAAGCAGTGCAACGAGGCACACTATACTTTGTTACATAACAACTCTCCTGCACAACAACGACTATTTTCACCGCGCCACCCTCGTTCAACAGCTAGACCTGACCTCGTTACTCAATCGGTACCGCATGCTCTTTCTTGTAATATTGAAGCTCCTCTCGTTTTGTTAGGCACCGCACAAATCGTCATCCAAGACCATTACGGTCAACCTCGTTCCTTTAGAGCTATTATTGACCCCGGCAGTCAGATATCTGCCATTACTAAGAAAGCAAGCGTCCTGTTGAGCCTACCTACTCGGAGTTCAAATATGTCTTTGATTGGTGTCGCCGCCAAGACCACACGTATCCACGAGTACGTTACGTTGATTTTATTCTCGCGGCATGACCCTGGTGTCATGCTAACAACTGAAGCCGCCGTGCTTAACCACATTACTGACCCGCTGCCGGCTACTAGGTTAGCCTCTCAAATAAGTGCTCAATACCAGCATCTACCTTTAGCTGACCCTCATTTCGACTCGCCTGCCGGTGTTGACATTATACTGGGGGCAGATGTTTTCACCCAAATACTCACTAATGGGCCTTGCACTATCATTCATGGCCAGCCCTCTGCGCTTAACACTCGATTAGGTTGGGTCATTATGGGATCCGTACCGTATAGTATGCCCCATCAACCTAGAGTGTTCATTACCTCGCTACAGTCTATTGATGACAATATTCGACGGTTTTGGGAAGTCGAAGAAGTAACTGAGGCTAAATCTTTGAGCCCTGACGAACAGCTTTGTGAAAGCCTGTTTACTACAACTACTGAACGCGATGAAGTCGGGAGATATGTTGTCGCCCTCCCCTTCAAACCTGACGCTGTAACACTTAAGTCAAACCGCAACGTTGTCCTCGCCAGTTATCATGCTTTAGAACGACGTTTAAGTCGTCAGCCGGAGGTAGCTCGGCAATATCATCAATTCATGACAGAATATATGACTCTGGGTCATATGTACCCCGCACTTAATACTTCTAACTATTTGATCCCGCATCATTGTGTTTTTAAGACCACCAGTTCTACTACTAAGTTACGAGTAGTATTCAACGCATCCTCGCCTGATTGTAACGCGAATTCTTTAAATCAGCAATTGCTTTCCGGTCCTAAACTTCAGAAGGACCTGTCTAACGTCATCATTTCCTTTCGCCTGTATGTTCACGCCGTTTGTGCTGATCTTAAAATGATGTACCGACAAATTGCCGTGCGCCCCGCTGATCGCTGTCATCAGCACATATTATACCGACCGACGCCTCAATCTCCGCTTGTGGAATACGAGTTAGCTACTGTCACGTACGGACTAACCCCGTCTGCGTATTTAGCGTTGCGGACGCTTGAACAACTCGTAAAGGACGAAGGTAGCCGATACCCTGCCGCGTCGCAAGCAATACTTCAGCAGACTTATGTTGATGATGTTGTCACTGGCGCCGATACGCCCGAAGATGCCAAGGAATTGATACAGCAGCTCATTAACATTTTCGCACTCGCCGGCCTGGAACTCAGGAAATGGTCATCAAGTGATCCTGCACTATTGTCAACACTACCTTCCACTCATCTGGAGAACCCGCTACTGTTCCAGGACGATTCTACCGCCATCAAAATACTGGGACTGCAATGGAATCCTACCTCGGACTCGTTCTCCTACCAGAGTCAGAATTTCGTTTCGGTGCCGACGAAACGCACCATATTATCTTATGTCGCTCGGACTTTCGACCCGCTTGGTTTCTTAACACCTATTACTTTCTGGATCAAATGCTTTCTTAAACGTTTGTGGCTCGAAAAGTTATCTTGGGATCAAACTTTGCCAGCCCCGCTTCTAAATCAATGGGACAGCTTCATTGTTCAATTCGCCAGTTTGTCTTCTATCCAAATACCTCGACACGTTGGCACACGAGCTGCCAAGCATTACCTGTTAGGGTTTTGCGATGCTTCCGAAGCTGGATACGCAGCAGCTATATATTTGAGAACCGAATGGAATGGAGTCGTTACCGTTAGCATTCTGAAGGCTAAGAGCAGGGTAGCTCCAGTTAAACCGATCACCATACCTCGCATGGAGCTTTGTGGCGCAGTCTTGCTGGCCAAACTCTATAAGTCCGTTCAGCCCGTTTTGAATTTTGTGTCTGACGCCGAGACGTTTTTCTTCACCGATTCTGAAATTGTGTTGTATTGGATCAACACCCCGCCTTATTTATTGAAGACTTTTGCTGCCAACCGCGTCACTGAAATCGTTTCAAATACCTCCATGGACCGTTGGTTCCATGTCTCGACTGCTGATAACCCCGCTGTCTACCTAACCAGCTTGCTGAACATCCGCTGTGGTGGCACGGCCCACCATGGGCGCTACAATGTCCTACTGCGTGGCATTTGTCTAAGCCGACCGGCCTTAACCCGGACCAGACCGAACATAAATCTGAACCTAGACTGCTATGTACGGCCGTTCAAGAGCCTAATCGACTATTGACAACTATAGAACGACATTCGAACTTAATTACTCTTCACCATGTTTTCGCTTACGTCCTGCGGTTTGTGAATAATTGCCGTCGTAAAGGCCAGACTACTAACCACGGTCATAACACCCGCTACAAGGCCAAAGTCGCCTTGAGTAAAACTTCATTTACTACGCCTTCGGTGCAGGAGTTAAGTAACGCCAGAGATCTCTGCGTCAAGCTCATACAAGAGCTGGCCTTCAGCGCAACATTGCAACGGCTCCGTCGTGGCGCTCAAATCATCGATCCGCTCCGCAGCCTAACGCCATTTGTCGACGCCCAGGGCTTACTCAGGGTGGGCGGAAGACTTAATCATTCTGAGATGTCGTATGAATCTAAGCACCCCCTTCTGCTTCCTAAACATCATCAGTACGTCAACTTGATCTGCGATCATTACCACAAGTTAGCCTTACCTGCCGGACCGCGCACCACTCAAGCGCTGATTAACGGCGAATTTTGGATTATTGCGTTACGCTCCTTACTTCGACAACGCATTCATGCGTGCATGCGGTGTTTCCGTCTGCAATCTAAGCCTCGTCCTGCTTTACCATCATCTAGAGTCACTCCATCGCCGCCTTTCTGCAGGGTGGGAATTGATTTCGCTGGACCCTTTGACACAAAGGCAAATCATTTGCGTACCTCGAAGCTTTTAAAATCTTATCTTTGTCTATTTGTCTGCATGGCTACTAAGGCTGTGCACTTGGAGATGGTATCTGACCTATCCACCGATGCCTTTCTCGCAGCTTTACACCGTTTCACGTCAAGACGAGGGCTACCCTCTGATATTTATTCTGACAACGGCACGAATTTTGTTGGAGCCGCGAACCGCCTGAGTGAGGTCTATCAACTGCTTGACCACTCGAAATCGCTTATCAAGCGCAAACTCGCCGACCAACGCATTGAATGGCACTTCAACCCTCCAGCCGCACCACATTTCGGCGGACTTTGGGAAGCTGCCGTCAAATCCGCTAAAGGACTTATGCACCGCACGATTGGTAATACGGTATTAAACCCTGAGGAATTGTCTACGTTGTTTACCCGGATAGAGGCTATTCTTAACAGTCGACCTATTTTCGAGGTTTCGCCTGACCCCAGCGAAGGATTGTCTTTCCTCACTCCCGGACATTTTCTTATTGGACGTCCGCTCCTTGCACTTCCGGAGAGATGTTACCCCGAACCGCCTCTTAAATCTCGTTGGTCCATGATTCAGCAAATGACCAACCGTTTTTGGAAGACTTGGTCTACTCAGTACCTGCATTCGCAGATTCAACGCCGCAAGTGGCACAAGAACTCCTCACCGCTTCAGGAGGATCAACTCGTCTTTATCACTGGAGAGCATCCGAGCCCCCTTCATTGGCCTATGGGTCGGATCATACGTCTACATCCTGGACACGACCAGGTATCCCGTGTAGCTACTGTCAAAACCTCGCACGGCCAGCTGAAGCGACCTGTCCACAAGCTTGTTGGCTTTCCGCTGCAGCATTGAGTTTTCACCTTTGTTTTCTTCGGCATTCTTGCCCCTTCCTTTTGTTTCTCTTGTTTTTCCTTCGTTTCCCCCTGCTATTTTCTTCGGCACCCTCGGTTTCCGGTGCTTTAATAGTTCTTCGCCCACTACCCACCTGGCGGATTAAAAACATTCGTTTTGGTGGGCGGTATGTTCGAGTCAGCGCTCGAAGTTTGAACGTGTTACCGCGACCTATATTCAAAACGCTCAGCTGGCCTGGACAGTAATGGTCACGTGACGTCTGACCTACCAATCGATGTATGGATTGCGTATTGATTTTCTGTGTGGCCTCTGATCTCCCTCCCTTAGCTAGCATTTCCGTTAGTCGTTTGTTGTCTTGGAACCGTCGTGCAGTTAACAGCCTCGTTAAAGTACCTCGTGCGCAAAGTTGCACCACGCGTGTAAAGTGCCGTTTTGACCGTAAAACCTCGTACAAGTGTTAAAACTGTTCGTTTTATTGTGTGTTCGTGTAAACGCGTTGTTATAGACGTTATTTGCTTAGACTTTAAGTTACGATCGCCGTTTAGTAGAACTCTTTGTTCAGTTACGCGCCATAGTTATAATTGACTTTATGCCTTTTAAAATGCAGCCTATTGATTTCCCGTTTAAGTTCTAGTTTATACCTCGCCTGGATCGGATTCCTACAAACTGGGTACCCAGGACTTCTGCCGCCACGAGATCTACGCACGTTGCAATTTTGCCCTTTCTTTCTTCACGAGGGTAAGTGCTGCCTAAGCTTAAGTACTTATGATTTATTTATGTGTAAATTCAGTGCGAATTATTTTGTTATTAAATGTGTTTGTACGGAACTAACTATTGCTTTCAAACGTTCGTAATTGCGTGCTTAGCGATTAAAGTAAGACACATTTTGCCGCCACTTCTTATTACTGAACATTTCTATTGTATTATTTCGGATCTTTCTCGAACCTCGCTTTCTTCTAAATTTTAGCTAGCGCCAGTCGCTTCATTGGTCCCCCTCGGGCCGGATAGATTAAATTCAAATTCATTTGGTTTATGACAATCTCACCAAGTGTTGTGCAACTTTTGATTTCTGATTTGATGTTCCTTTGTGCGAGTCACACGCGCGGGAAGTTAGTCATACGTGACGTCATAGGTATACGTAACGTGATTTTGATTTCCTCTGTGTTATGAGGAAATGTTTACGTGTCAATCAGAAGATAAGATGCAGTCTCGTAAATACGAATAAGGAAACATTTTGCGTTTCATTAAACTATACAGTCCACTCTACCGCTATTTAAGAAATTTGTGAAATTAATTTGTGTTGTGTTTTTTATTTTTTAGAACTTTATTAAATTATTTATGATGGCGATTAACACCGAATACTACCTCGCTAAATTGGAAAATATATTGAATGATTTAGAGCAAGTAAAAGCCCTTCTTGACGATAAAGAGATGCCGGAAGGCATCGCTCGCGAAATAAGACGCATTCAGGCCAATTTCGTCGATACGTATGAAATATTAGAGCAAACGTTCGCCACCCAGGTGGCAAGTTTAGCTGAAAGTGCGTTTAATATCAAAAGACAATTTCAGGACGCGTATTTGCCCATGTTAGCGAAATATCCTAACCTTATCAAGACAGAGGTGACATCAACCTCGCCCGTCAAATCAGCTGTAGGTTCACCTAACCTCCCTAGTCTTGCGTTGCCTAGTTTTTCAGGAAACAACAATGACTGGACTGACTTTATAACAATGTACGATTCAATGGTCCATTGCAACGACAGTCTTAGTAATATACAGAAATTCCAATATCTAAAATCTGTACTTAAAGGCGACGCTTTAGCAATTGTCACAGGCTTGATAATATCTGACCAAAATTACAGCATTGCATATCGAGCTTTGCGCAATCGGTACGCCAACCCACGCCGTTTGGCTGACCACTATTTCAAAATTATTCAAGACTTTAAACAAATTAAGAATGCTTCGCAAACTGAATTAAACCGCTTCTTGACCGCGCATTCAAACGCTGTGTGTGCGTTGAAGGTTATCCAACTAGATGATTTGGCTGATTTCCTGCTTTTTCAGATGTCCATTAATAACTTGGACCCCCAGACTAGATTAAGTTTTGAAACGAGGCTAGGCACAAATCGTATGCCTACGTACAAACTGTTGAATGATTTTATAACGGAACAGGCCAGGGCTCTAGAGTTGTTGGATCAACCGCCTGCCGCAGCTTCTACGAACGCGAGAGCTGCTCAACAACCCCGCATACTGGTGTCGTCAGTGAATGAGTCGAATTCGCAAGGGGCCCGTGATTTAAATTTTGACCGAATGGAACCTAACCTTAACACGGCACATAGTACAATTGTCCAGCCTTCGGTTTCGCCCGACAATTCTATTACACCTAAGGCTACGCAATATGTATACGAGCCTAGACGTGCTGCGTCAGGCCCTACACGGCCATTCAACGGGCCGCGCCCCATAAATATACCTCCTGTTATGAACACTCCTAGGATGTCAGTATTCCGTCACCGATTACCACCGCTTTACATGAATCAATCCCATGTTTCTACGACACACGCAGGCATGTGTTATTATTGCGGAGAAGGGCATCGCATCATTAACTGTCAATCCTTTCTCGAACTGACCTCTGTGGCACGCCAGGATGCCATCAGGAAATTACGACGTTGCTTCAATTGTCTTGGCTCCCATTTCCAAGCTAAATGTAAGTCCAGCCAACGCTGCAAGCAGTGCAACGAGGCACACTATACTTTGTTACATAACAACTCTCCTGCACAACAACGACTATTTTCACCGCGCCACCCTCGTTCAACAGCTAGACCTGACCTCGTTACTCAATCGGTACCGCATGCTCTTTCTTGTAATATTGAAGCTCCTCTCGTTTTGTTAGGCACCGCACAAATCGTCATCCAAGACCATTACGGTCAACCTCGTTCCTTTAGAGCTATTATTGACCCCGGCAGTCAGATATCTGCCATTACTAAGAAAGCAAGCGTCCTGTTGAACCTACCTACTCGGAGTTCAAATATGTCTTTGATTGGTGTCGCCGCCAAGAGCACACGTATCCACGAGTACGTTACGTTGATTTTATTCTCGCGGCATGACCCTGGTGTCATGCTAACAACTGAAGCCGCCGTGCTTAACCACATTACTGACCCGCTGCCGGCTACTAGGTTAGCCTCTCAAATAAGTGCTCAATACCAGCATCTACCTTTAGCTGACCCTCATTTCGACTCGCCTGCCGGTGTTGACATTATACTGGGGGCAGATGTTTTCACCCAAATACTCACTAATGGGCCTTGCACTATCATTCATGGCCAGCCCTCTGCGCTTAACACTCGATTAGGTTGGGTCATTATGGGATCCGTACCGTATAGTATGCCCCATCAACCTAGAGTGTTCATTACCTCGCTACAGTCTATTGATGACAATATTCGACGGTTTTGGGAAGTCGAAGAAGTAACTGAGGCTAAATCTTTGAGCCCTGACGAACAGCTTTGTGAAAGCCTGTTTACTACAACTACTGAACGCGATGAAGTCGGGAGATATGTTGTCGCCCTCCCCTTCAAACCTGACGCTGTAACACTTAAGTCAAACCGCAACGTTGTCCTCGCCAGTTATCATGCTTTAGAACGACGTTTAAGTCGTCAGCCGGAGGTAGCTCGGCAATATCATCAATTCATGACAGAATATATGACTCTGGGTCATATGTACCCCGCACTTAATACTTCTAACTATTTGATCCCGCATCATTGTGTTTTTAAGACCACCAGTTCTACTACTAAGTTACGAGTAGTATTCAACGCATCCTCGCCTGATTGTAACGCGAATTCTTTAAATCAGCAATTGCTTTCCGGTCCTAAACTTCAGAAGGACCTGTCTAACGTCATCATTTCCTTTCGCCTGTATGTTCACGCCGTTTGTGTTGATCTTAAAATGATGTACCGACAAATTGCCGTGCGCCCCGCTGATCGCTGTCATCAGCACATATTATACCGACCGACGCCTCAATCTCCGCTTGTGGAATACGAGTTAGCTACTGTCACGTACGGACTAACCCCGTCTGCGTATTTAGCGTTGCGGACGCTTGAACAACTCGTAAAGGACGAAGGTAGCCGATACCCTGCCGCGTCGCAAGCAATACTTCAGCAGACTTATGTTGATGATGTTGTCACTGGCGCCGATACGCCCGAAGATGCCAAGGAATTGATACAGCAGCTCATTAACATTTTCGCACTCGCCGGCCTGGAACTCAGGAAATGGTCATCAAGTGATCCTGCACTATTGTCAACACTACCTTCCACTCATCTGGAGAACCCGCTACTGTTCCAGGACGATTCTACCGCCATCAAAATACTGGGACTGCAATGGAATCCTACCTCGGACTCGTTCTCCTACCAGAGTCAGAATTTCGTTTCGGTGCCGACGAAACGCACCATATTATCTTATGTCGCTCGGACTTTCGACCCGCTTGGTTTCTTAACACCTATTACTTTCTGGATCAAATGCTTTCTTAAACGTTTGTGGCTCGAAAAGTTATCTTGGGATCAAACTTTGCCAGCCCCGCTTCTAAATCAATGGGACAGCTTCATTGTTCAATTCGCCAGTTTGTCTTCTATCCAAATACCTCGACACGTTGGCACACGAGCTGCCAAGCATTACCTGTTAGGGTTTTGCGATGCTTCCGAAGCTGGATACGCAGCAGCTATATATTTGAGAACCGAATGGAATGGAGTCGTTACCGTTAGCATTCTGAAGGCTAAGAGCAGGGTAGCTCCAGTTAAACCGATCACCATACCTCGCATGGAGCTTTGTGGCGCAGTCTTGCTGGCCAAACTCTATAAGTCCGTTCAGCCCGTTTTGAATTTTGTGTCTGACGCCGAGACGTTTTTCTTCACCGATTCTGAAATTGTGTTGTATTGGATCAACACCCCGCCTTATTTATTGAAGACTTTTGCTGCCAACCGCGTCACTGAAATCGTTTCAAATACCTCCATGGACCGTTGGTTCCATGTCTCGACTGCTGATAACCCCGCGGACGTTGCTTCCCGTGGGTGTCTACCTAACCAGCTTGCTGAACATCCGCTGTGGTGGCACGGCCCACCATGGGCGCTACAATGTCCTACTGCGTGGCATTTGTCTAAGCCGACCGGCCTTAACCCGGACCAGACCGAACATAAATCTGAACCTAGACTGCTATGTACGGCCGTTCAAGAGCCTAATCGACTATTGACAACTATAGAACGACATTCGAACTTAATTACTCTTCACCATGTTTTCGCTTACGTCCTGCGGTTTGTGAATAATTGCCGTCGTAAAGGCCAGACTACTAACCACGGTCATAACACCCGCTACAAGGCCAAAGTCGCCTTGAGTAAAACTTCATTTACTACGCCTTCGGTGCAGGAGTTAAGTAACGCCAGAGATCTCTGCGTCAAGCTCATACAAGAGCTGGCCTTCAGCGCAACATTGCAACGGCTCCGTCGTGGCGCTCAAATCATCGATCCGCTCCGCAGCCTAACGCCATTTGTCGACGCCCAGGGCTTACTCAGGGTGGGCGGAAGACTTAATCATTCTGAGATGTCGTATGAATCTAAGCACCCCCTTCTGCTTCCTAAACATCATCAGTACGTCAACTTGATCTGCGATCATTACCACAAGTTAGCCTTACATGCCGGACCGCGCACCACTCAAGCGCTGATTAACGGCGAATTTTGGATTATTGCGTTACGCTCCTTACTTCGACAACGCATTCATGCGTGCATGCGGTGTTTCCGTCTGCAATCTAAGCCTCGTCCACCTATGATGGCTGCTTTACCATCATCTAGAGTCACTCCATCGCCGCCTTTCTGCAGGGTGGGAATTGATTTCGCTGGACCCTTTGACACAAAGGCAAATCATTTGCGTACCTCGAAGCTTTTAAAATCTTATCTTTGTCTATTTGTCTGCATGGCTACTAAGGCTGTGCACTTGGAGATGGTATCTGACCTATCCACCGATGCCTTTCTCGCAGCTTTACACCGTTTCACGTCAAGACGAGGGCTACCCTCTGATATTTATTCTGACAACGGCACGAATTTTGTTGGAGCCGCGAACCGCCTGAGTGAGGTCTATCAACTGCTTGACCACTCGAAATCGCTTATCAAGCGCAAACTCGCCGACCAACGCATTGAATGGCACTTCAACCCTCCAGCCGCACCACATTTCGGCGGACTTTGGGAAGCTGCCGTCAAATCCGCTAAAGGACTTATGCACCGCACGATTGGTAATACGGTATTAAACCCTGAGGAATTGTCTACGTTGTTTACCCGGATAGAGGCTATTCTTAACAGTCGACCTATTTTCGAGGTTTCGCCTGACCCCAGCGAAGGATTGTCTTTCCTCACTCCCGGACATTTTCTTATTGGACGTCCGCTCCTTGCACTTCCGGAGAGATGTTACCCCGAACCGCCTCTTAAATCTCGTTGGTCCATGATTCAGCAAATGACCAACCGTTTTTGGAAGACTTGGTCTACTCAGTACCTGCATTCGCAGATTCAACGCCGCAAGTGGCACAAGAACTCCTCACCGCTTCAGGAGGATCAACTCGTCTTTATCACTGGAGAGCATCCGAGCCCCCTTCATTGGCCTATGGGTCGGATCATACGTCTACATCCTGGACACGACCAGGTATCCCGTGTAGCTACTATCAAAACCTCGCACGGCCAGCTGAAGCGACCTGTCCACAAGCTTGTTGGCTTTCCGCTGCAGCATTGAGTTTTCACCTTTGTTTTCTTCGGCATTCTTGCCCCTTCCTTTTGTTTCTCTTGTTTTTCCTTCGTTTCCCCCTGCTATTTTCTTCGGCACCCTCGGTTTCCGGTGCTTTAATAGTTCTTCGCCCACTACCCACCTGGCGGATTAAAAACATTCGTTTTGGTGGGCGGTATGTTCGAGTCAGCGCTCGAAGTTTGAACGTGTTACCGCGACCTATATTCAAAACGCTCAGCTGGCCTGGACAGTAATGGTCACGTGACGTCTGACCTACCAATCGATGTATGGATTGCGTATTGATTTTCTGTGTGGCCTCTGATCTCCCTCCCTTAGCTAGCATTTCCGTTAGTCGTTCGTTGTCTTCGAACCGTCGTGCAGTTAACAGCCTCGTTAAAGTACCTCGTGCGCAAAGTTGCACCACGCGTTTAAAGTGCCGTTTTGACCGTAAAACCTCGTACAAGTGTTAAAACTGTTCGTTTTATTGTGTGTTCGTGTAAACGCGTTGTTATAGACGTTATTTGCTTAGACTTTAAGTTACGATCGCCGTTTAGTAGAACTCTTTGTTCAGTTACGCACCATAGTTATAAATGACTTTATGCCTTTTAAAATGCAGCCTATTGATTTCCCGTTTAAGTTCTAGTTTATACCTCGCCTGGATCGGATTCCTACAAACTGGGTACCCAGGACTTCTGCCGCCACGAGATCTACGCACGTTGCAATTTTGCCCTTTCTTTCTTCACGAGGGTAAGTGCTGCCTAAGCTTAAGTACTTATGATTTATTTATGTGTAAATTCAGTGCGAATTATTTTGTTATTAAATGTGTTTGTACGGAACTAACTATTGCTTTCAAACGTTCGTAATTGCGTGCTTAGCGATTAAAGTAAGACACATTTTGCCGCCACTTCTTATTACTGAACATTTCTATTGTATTATTTCGGATCTTTCTCGAACCTCGCTTTCTTCTAAATTTTAGCTAGCGCCAGTCGCTTCATTGGTCCCCCTCGGGCCGGATAGATTAAATTCAAATTCATTTGGTTTATGACAATCTCACCAAGTGTTGTGCAACTTTTGATTTCTGATTTGATGTTCCTTTGTGCGAGTCACACGCGCGGGAAGTTAGTCATACGTGACGTCATAGGTATACGTAACGTGATTTTGATTTCCTCTGTGTTATGAGGAAATGTTTACGTGTCAATCAGAAGATAAGATGCAGTCTCGTAAATACGAATAAGGAAACATTTTGCGTTTCATTAAACTATACAGTCCACTCTACCGCTATTTAAGAAATTTGTGAAATTAATTTGTGTTGTGTTTTTTATTTTTTAGAACTTTATTAAATTATTTATGATGGCGATTAACACCGAATACTACCTCGCTAAATTGGAAAATATATTGAATGATTTAGAGCAAGTAAAAGCCCTTCTTGACGATAAAGAGATGCCGGAAGGCATCGCTCGCGAAATAAGACGCATTCAGGCCAATTTCGTCGATACGTATGAAATATTAGAGCAAACGTTCGCCACCCAGGTGGCAAGTTTAGCTGAAAGTGCGTTTAATATCAAAAGACAATTTCAGGACGCGTATTTGCCCATGTTAGCGAAATATCCTAACCTTATCAAGACAGAGGTGACATCAACCTCGCCCGTCAAATCAGCTGTAGGTTCACCTAACCTCCCTAGTCTTGCGTTGCCTAGTTTTTCAGGAAACAACAATGACTGGACTGACTTTATAACAATGTACGATTCAATGGTCCATTGCAACGACAGTCTTAGTAATATACAGAAATTCCAATATCTAAAATCTGTACTTAAAGGCGACGCTTTAGCAATTGTCACAGGCTTGATAATATCTGACCAAAATTACAGCATTGCATATCGAGCTTTGCGCAATCGGTACGCCAACCCACGCCGTTTGGCTGACCACTATTTCAAAATTATTCAAGACTTTAAACAAATTAAGAATGCTTCGCAAACTGAATTAAACCGCTTCTTGACCGCGCATTCAAACGCTGTGTGTGCGTTGAAGGTTATCCAACTAGATGATTTGGCTGATTTCCTGCTTTTTCAGATGTCCATTAATAACTTGGACCCCCAGACTAGATTAAGTTTTGAAACGAGGCTAGGCACAAATCGTATGCCTACGTACAAACTGTTGAATGATTTTATAACGGAACAGGCCAGGGCTCTAGAGTTGTTGGATCAACCGCCTGCCGCAGCTTCTACGAACGCGAGAGCTGCTCAACAACCCCGCATACTGGTGTCGTCAGTGAATGAGTCGAATTCGCAAGGGGCCCGTGATTTAAATTTTGACCGAATGGAACCTAACCTTAACACGGCACATAGTACAATTGTCCAGCCTTCGGTTTCGCCCGACAATTCTATTACACCTAAGGCTACGCAATATGTATACGAGCCTAGACGTGCTGCGTCAGGCCCTACACGGCCATTCAACGGGCCGCGCCCCATAAATATACCTCCTGTTATGAACACTCCTAGGATGTCAGTATTCCGTCACCGATTACCACCGCTTTACATGAATCAATCCCATGTTTCTACGACACACGCAGGCATGTGTTATTATTGCGGAGAAGGGCATCGCATCATTAACTGTCAATCCTTTCTCGAACTGACCTCTGTGGCACGCCAGGATGCCATCAGGAAATTACGACGTTGCTTCAATTGTCTTGGCTCCCATTTCCAAGCTAAATGTAAGTCCAGCCAACGCTGCAAGCAGTGCAACGAGGCACACTATACTTTGTTACATAACAACTCTCCTGCACAACAACGACTATTTTCACCGCGCCACCCTCGTTCAACAGCTAGACCTGACCTCGTTACTCAATCGGTACCGCATGCTCTTTCTTGTAATATTGAAGCTCCTCTCGTTTTGTTAGGCACCGCACAAATCGTCATCCAAGACCATTACGGTCAACCTCGTTCCTTTAGAGCTATTATTGACCCCGGCAGTCAGATATCTGCCATTACTAAGAAAGCAAGCGTCCTGTTGAACCTACCTACTCGGAGTTCAAATATGTCTTTGATTGGTGTCGCCGCCAAGACCACACGTATCCACGAGTACGTTACGTTGATTTTATTCTCGCGGCATGACCCTGGTGTCATGCTAACAACTGAAGCCGCCGTGCTTAACCACATTACTGACCCGCTGCCGGCTACTAGGTTAGCCTCTCAAATAAGTGCTCAATACCAGCATCTACCTTTAGCTGACCCTCATTTCGACTCGCCTGCCGGTGTTGACATTATACTGGGGGCAGATGTTTTCACCCAAATACTCACTAATGGGCCTTGCACTATCATTCATGGCCAGCCCTCTGCGCTTAACACTCGATTAGGTTGGGTCATTATGGGATCCGTACCGTATAGTATGCCCCATCAACCTAGAGTGTTCATTACCTCGCTACAGTCTATTGATGACAATATTCGACGGTTTTGGGAAGTCGAAGAAGTAACTGAGGCTAAATCTTTGAGCCCTGACGAACAGCTTTGTGAAAGCCTGTTTACTACAACTACTGAACGCGATGAAGTCGGGAGATATGTTGTCGCCCTCCCCTTCAAACCTGACGCTGTAACACTTAAGTCAAACCGCAACGTTGTCCTCGCCAGTTATCATGCTTTAGAACGACGTTTAAGTCGTCAGCCGGAGGTAGCTCGGCAATATCATCAATTCATGACAGAATATATGACTCTGGGTCATATGTACCCCGCACTTAATACTTCTAACTATTTGATCCCGCATCATTGTGTTTTTAAGACCACCAGTTCTACTACTAAGTTACGAGTAGTATTCAACGCATCCTCGCCTGATTGTAACGCGAATTCTTTAAATCAGCAATTGCTTTCCGGTCCTAAACTTCAGAAGGACCTGTCTAACGTCATCATTTCCTTTCGCCTGTATGTTCACGCCGTTTGTGTTGATCTTAAAATGATGTACCGACAAATTGCCGTGCGCCCCGCTGATCGCTGTCATCAGCACATATTATACCGACCGACGCCTCAATCTCCGCTTGTGGAATACGAGTTAGCTACTGTCACGTACGGACTAACCCCGTCTGCGTATTTAGCGTTGCGGACGCTTGAACAACTCGTAAAGGACGAAGGTAGCCGATACCCTGCCGCGTCGCAAGCAATACTTCAGCAGACTTATGTTGATGATGTTGTCACTGGCGCCGATACGCCCGAAGATGCCAAGGAATTGATACAGCAGCTCATTAACATTTTCGCACTCGCCGGCCTGGAACTCAGGAAATGGTCATCAAGTGATCCTGCACTATTGTCAACACTACCTTCCACTCATCTGGAGAACCCGCTACTGTTCCAGGACGATTCTACCGCCATCAAAATACTGGGACTGCAATGGAATCCTACCTCGGACTCGTTCTCCTACCAGAGTCAGAATTTCGTTTCGGTGCCGACGAAACGCACCATATTATCTTATGTCGCTCGGACTTTCGACCCGCTTGGTTTCTTAACACCTATTACTTTCTGGATCAAATGCTTTCTTAAACGTTTGTGGCTCGAAAAGTTATCTTGGGATCAAACTTTGCCAGCCCCGCTTCTAAATCAATGGGACAGCTTCATTGTTCAATTCGCCAGTTTGTCTTCTATCCAAATACCTCGACACGTTGGCACACGAGCTGCCAAGCATTACCTGTTAGGGTTTTGCGATGCTTCCGAAGCTGGATACGCAGCAGCTATATATTTGAGAACCGAATGGAATGGAGTCGTTACCGTTAGCATTCTGAAGGCTAAGAGCAGGGTAGCTCCAGTTAAACCGATCACCATACCTCGCATGGAGCTTTGTGGCGCAGTCTTGCTGGCCAAACTCTATAAGTCCGTTCAGCCCGTTTTGAATTTTGTGTCTGACGCCGAGACGTTTTTCTTCACCGATTCTGAAATTGTGTTGTATTGGATCAACACCCCGCCTTATTTATTGAAGACTTTTGCTGCCAACCGCGTCACTGAAATCGTTTCAAATACCTCCATGGACCGTTGGTTCCATGTCTCGACTGCTGATAACCCCGCGGACGTTGCTTCCCGTGGGTGTCTACCTAACCAGCTTGCTGAACATCCGCTGTGGTGGCACGGCCCACCATGGGCGCTACAATGTCCTACTGCGTGGCATTTGTCTAAGCCGACCGGCCTTAACCCGGACCAGACCGAACATAAATCTGAACCTAGACTGCTATGTACGGCCGTTCAAGAGCCTAATCGACTATTGACAACTATAGAACGACATTCGAACTTAATTACTCTTCACCATGTTTTCGCTTACGTCCTGCGGTTTGTGAATAATTGCCGTCGTAAAGGCCAGACTACTAACCACGGTCATAACACCCGCTACAAGGCCAAAGTCGCCTTGAGTAAAACTTCATTTACTACGCCTTCGGTGCAGGAGTTAAGTAACGCCAGAGATCTCTGCGTCAAGCTCATACAAGAGCTGGCCTTCAGCGCAACATTGCAACGGCTCCGTCGTGGCGCTCAAATCATCGATCCGCTCCGCAGCCTAACGCCATTTGTCGACGCCCAGGGCTTACTCAGGGTGGGCGGAAGACTTAATCATTCTGAGATGTCGTATGAATCTAAGCACCCCCTTCTGCTTCCTAAACATCATCAGTACGTCAACTTGATCTGCGATCATTACCACAAGTTAGCCTTACATGCCGGACCGCGCACCACTCAAGCGCTGATTAACGGCGAATTTTGGATTATTGCGTTACGCTCCTTACTTCGACAACGCATTCATGCGTGCATGCGGTGTTTCCGTCTGCAATCTAAGCCTCGTCCACCTATGATGGCTGCTTTACCATCATCTAGAGTCACTCCATCGCCGCCTTTCTGCAGGGTGGGAATTGATTTCGCTGGACCCTTTGACACAAAGGCAAATCATTTGCGTACCTCGAAGCTTTTAAAATCTTATCTTTGTCTATTTGTCTGCATGGCTACTAAGGCTGTGCACTTGGAGATGGTATCTGACCTATCCACCGATGCCTTTCTCGCAGCTTTACACCGTTTCACGTCAAGACGAGGGCTACCCTCTGATATTTATTCTGACAACGGCACGAATTTTGTTGGAGCCGCGAACCGCCTGAGTGAGGTCTATCAACTGCTTGACCACTCGAAATCGCTTATCAAGCGCAAACTCGCCGACCAACGCATTGAATGGCACTTCAACCCTCCAGCCGCACCACATTTCGGCGGACTTTGGGAAGCTGCCGTCAAATCCGCTAAAGGACTTATGCACCGCACGATTGGTAATACGGTATTAAACCCTGAGGAATTGTCTACGTTGTTTACCCGGATAGAGGCTATTCTTAACAGTCGACCTATTTTCGAGGTTTCGCCTGACCCCAGCGAAGGATTGTCTTTCCTCACTCCCGGACATTTTCTTATTGGACGTCCGCTCCTTGCACTTCCGGAGAGATGTTACCCCGAACCGCCTCTTAAATCTCGTTGGTCCATGATTCAGCAAATGACCAACCGTTTTTGGAAGACTTGGTCTACTCAGTACCTGCATTCGCAGATTCAACGCCGCAAGTGGCACAAGAACTCCTCACCGCTTCAGGAGGATCAACTCGTCTTTATCACTGGAGAGCATCCGAGCCCCCTTCATTGGCCTATGGGTCGGATCATACGTCTACATCCTGGACACGACCAGGTATCCCGTGTAGCTACTGTCAAAACCTCGCACGACCAGCTGAAGCGACCTGTCCACAAGCTTGTTGGCTTTCCGCTGCAGCATTGAGTTTTCACCTTTGTTTTCTTCGGCATTCTTGCCCCTTCCTTTTGTTTCTCTTGTTTTTCCTTCGTTTCCCCCTGCTATTTTCTTCGGCACCCTCGGTTTCCGGTGCTTTAATAGTTCTTCGCCCACTACCCACCTGGCGGATTAAAAACATTCGTTTTGGTGGGCGGTATGTTCGAGTCAGCGCTCGAAGTTTGAACGTGTTACCGCGACCTATATTCAAAACGCTCAGCTGGCCTGGACAGTAATGGTCACGTGACGTCTGACCTACCAATCGATGTATGGATTGCGTATTGATTTTCTGTGTGGCCTCTGATCTCCCTCCCTTAGCTAGCATTTCCGTTAGTCGTTCGTTGTCTTCGAACCGTCGTGCAGTTAACAGCCTCGTTAAAGTACCTCGTGCGCAAAGTTGCACCACGCGTTTAAAGTGCCGTTTTGACCGTAAAACCTCGTACAAGTGTTAAAACTGTTCGTTTTATTGTGTGTTCGTGTAAACGCGTTGTTATAGACGTTATTTGCTTAGACTTTAAGTTACGATCGCCGTTTAGTAGAACTCTTTGTTCAGTTACGCACCATAGTTATAAATGACTTTATGCCTTTTAAAATGCAGCCTATTGATTTCCCGTTTAAGTTCTAGTTTATACCTCGCCTGGATCGGATTCCTACAAACTGGGTACCCAGGACTTCTGCCGCCACGAGATCTACGCACGTTGCAATTTTGCCCTTTCTTTCTTCACGAGGGTAAGTGCTGCCTAAGCTTAAGTACTTATGATTTATTTATGTGTAAATTCAGTGCGAATTATTTTGTTATTAAATGTGTTTGTACGGAACTAACTATTGCTTTCAAACGTTCGTAATTGCGTGCTTAGCGATTAAAGTAAGACACATTTTGCCGCCACTTCTTATTACTGAACATTTCTATTGTATTATTTCGGATCTTTCTCGAACCTCGCTTTCTTCTAAATTTTAGCTAGCGCCAGTCGCTTCATTGGTCCCCCTCGGGCCGGATAGATTAAATTCAAATTCATTTGGTTTATGACAATCTCACCAAGTGTTGTGCAACTTTTGATTTCTGATTTGATGTTCCTTTGTGCGAGTCACACGCGCGGGAAGTTAGTCATACGTGACGTCATAGGTATACGTAACGTGATTTTGATTTCCTCTGTGTTATGAGGAAATGTTTACGTGTCAATCAGAAGATAAGATGCAGTCTCGTAAATACGAATAAGGAAACATTTTGCGTTTCATTAAACTATACAGTCCACTCTACCGCTATTTAAGAAATTTGTGAAATTAATTTGTGTTGTGTTTTTTATTTTTTAGAACTTTATTAAATTATTTATGATGGCGATTAACACCGAATACTACCTCGCTAAATTGGAAAATATATTGAATGATTTAGAGCAAGTAAAAGCCCTTCTTGACGATAAAGAGATGCCGGAAGGCATCGCTCGCGAAATAAGACGCATTCAGGCCAATTTCGTCGATACGTATGAAATATTAGAGCAAACGTTCGCCACCCAGGTGGCAAGTTTAGCTGAAAGTGCGTTTAATATCAAAAGACAATTTCAGGACGCGTATTTGCCCATGTTAGCGAAATATCCTAACCTTATCAAGACAGAGGTGACATCAACCTCGCCCGTCAAATCAGCTGTAGGTTCACCTAACCTCCCTAGTCTTGCGTTGCCTAGTTTTTCAGGAAACAACAATGACTGGACTGACTTTATAACAATGTACGATTCAATGGTCCATTGCAACGACAGTCTTAGTAATATACAGAAATTCCAATATCTAAAATCTGTACTTAAAGGCGACGCTTTAGCAATTGTCACAGGCTTGATAATATCTGACCAAAATTACAGCATTGCATATCGAGCTTTGCGCAATCGGTACGCCAACCCACGCCGTTTGGCTGACCACTATTTCAAAATTATTCAAGACTTTAAACAAATTAAGAATGCTTCGCAAACTGAATTAAACCGCTTCTTGACCGCGCATTCAAACGCTGTGTGTGCGTTGAAGGTTATCCAACTAGATGATTTGGCTGATTTCCTGCTTTTTCAGATGTCCATTAATAACTTGGACCCCCAGACTAGATTAAGTTTTGAAACGAGGCTAGGCACAAATCGTATGCCTACGTACAAACTGTTGAATGATTTTATAACGGAACAGGCCAGGGCTCTAGAGTTGTTGGATCAACCGCCTGCCGCAGCTTCTACGAACGCGAGAGCTGCTCAACAACCCCGCATACTGGTGTCGTCAGTGAATGAGTCGAATTCGCAAGGGGCCCGTGATTTAAATTTTGACCGAATGGAACCTAACCTTAACACGGCACATAGTACAATTGTCCAGCCTTCGGTTTCGCCCGACAATTCTATTACACCTAAGGCTACGCAATATGTATACGAGCCTAGACGTGCTGCGTCAGGCCCTACACGGCCATTCAACGGGCCGCGCCCCATAAATATACCTCCTGTTATGAACACTCCTAGGATGTCAGTATTCCGTCACCGATTACCACCGCTTTACATGAATCAATCCCATGTTTCTACGACACACGCAGGCATGTGTTATTATTGCGGAGAAGGGCATCGCATCATTAACTGTCAATCCTTTCTCGAACTGACCTCTGTGGCACGCCAGGATGCCATCAGGAAATTACGACGTTGCTTCAATTGTCTTGGCTCCCATTTCCAAGCTAAATGTAAGTCCAGCCAACGCTGCAAGCAGTGCAACGAGGCACACTATACTTTGTTACATAACAACTCTCCTGCACAACAACGACTATTTTCACCGCGCCACCCTCGTTCAACAGCTAGACCTGACCTCGTTACTCAATCGGTACCGCATGCTCTTTCTTGTAATATTGAAGCTCCTCTCGTTTTGTTAGGCACCGCACAAATCGTCATCCAAGACCATTACGGTCAACCTCGTTCCTTTAGAGCTATTATTGACCCCGGCAGTCAGATATCTGCCATTACTAAGAAAGCAAGCGTCCTGTTGAACCTACCTACTCGGAGTTCAAATATGTCTTTGATTGGTGTCGCCGCCAAGACCACACGTATCCACGAGTACGTTACGTTGATTTTATTCTCGCGGCATGACCCTGGTGTCATGCTAACAACTGAAGCCGCCGTGCTTAACCACATTACTGACCCGCTGCCGGCTACTAGGTTAGCCTCTCAAATAAGTGCTCAATACCAGCATCTACCTTTAGCTGACCCTCATTTCGACTCGCCTGCCGGTGTTGACATTATACTGGGGGCAGATGTTTTCACCCAAATACTCACTAATGGGCCTTGCACTATCATTCATGGCCAGCCCTCTGCGCTTAACACTCGATTAGGTTGGGTCATTATGGGATCCGTACCGTATAGTATGCCCCATCAACCTAGAGTGTTCATTACCTCGCTACAGTCTATTGATGACAATATTCGACGGTTTTGGGAAGTCGAAGAAGTAACTGAGGCTAAATCTTTGAGCCCTGACGAACAGCTTTGTGAAAGCCTGTTTACTACAACTACTGAACGCGATGAAGTCGGGAGATATGTTGTCGCCCTCCCCTTCAAACCTGACGCTGTAACACTTAAGTCAAACCGCAACGTTGTCCTCGCCAGTTATCATGCTTTAGAACGACGTTTAAGTCGTCAGCCGGAGGTAGCTCGGCAATATCATCAATTCATGACAGAATATATGACTCTGGGTCATATGTACCCCGCACTTAATACTTCTAACTATTTGATCCCGCATCATTGTGTTTTTAAGACCACCAGTTCTACTACTAAGTTACGAGTAGTATTCAACGCATCCTCGCCTGATTGTAACGCGAATTCTTTAAATCAGCAATTGCTTTCCGGTCCTAAACTTCAGAAGGACCTGTCTAACGTCATCATTTCCTTTCGCCTGTATGTTCACGCCGTTTGTGCTGATCTTAAAATGATGTACCGACAAATTGCCGTGCGCCCCGCTGATCGCTGTCATCAGCACATATTATACCGACCGACGCCTCAATCTCCGCTTGTGGAATACGAGTTAGCTACTGTCACGTACGGACTAACCCCGTCTGCGTATTTAGCGTTGCGGACGCTTGAACAACTCGTAAAGGACGAAGGTAGCCGATACCCTGCCGCGTCGCAAGCAATACTTCAGCAGACTTATGTTGATGATGTTGTCACTGGCGCCGATACGCCCGAAGATGCCAAGGAATTGATACAGCAGCTCATTAACATTTTCGCACTCGCCGGCCTGGAACTCAGGAAATGGTCATCAAGTGATCCTGCACTATTGTCAACACTACCTTCCACTCATCTGGAGAACCCGCTACTGTTCCAGGACGATTCTACCGCCATCAAAATACTGGGACTGCAATGGAATCCTACCTCGGACTCGTTCTCCTACCAGAGTCAGAATTTCGTTTCGGTGCCGACGAAACGCACCATATTATCTTATGTCGCTCGGACTTTCGACCCGCTTGGTTTCTTAACACCTATTACTTTCTGGATCAAATGCTTTCTTAAACGTTTGTGGCTCGAAAAGTTATCTTGGGATCAAACTTTGCCAGCCCCGCTTCTAAATCAATGGGACAGCTTCATTGTTCAATTCGCCAGTTTGTCTTCTATCCAAATACCTCGACACGTTGGCACACGAGCTGCCAAGCATTACCTGTTAGGGTTTTGCGATGCTTCCGAAGCTGGATACGCAGCAGCTATATATTTGAGAACCGAATGGAATGGAGTCGTTACCGTTAGCATTCTGAAGGCTAAGAGCAGGGTAGCTCCAGTTAAACCGATCACCATACCTCGCATGGAGCTTTGTGGCGCAGTCTTGCTGGCCAAACTCTATAAGTCCGTTCAGCCCGTTTTGAATTTTGTGTCTGACGCCGAGACGTTTTTCTTCACCGATTCTGAAATTGTGTTGTATTGGATCAACACCCCGCCTTATTTATTGAAGACTTTTGCTGCCAACCGCGTCACTGAAATCGTTTCAAATACCTCCATGGACCGTTGGTTCCATGTCTCGACTGCTGATAACCCCGCGGACGTTGCTTCCCGTGGGTGTCTACCTAACCAGCTTGCTGAACATCCGCTGTGGTGGCACGGCCCACCATGGGCGCTACAATGTCCTACTGCGTGGCATTTGTCTAAGCCGACCGGCCTTAACCCGGACCAGACCGAACATAAATCTGAACCTAGACTGCTATGTACGGCCGTTCAAGAGCCTAATCGACTATTGACAACTATAGAACGACATTCGAACTTAATTACTCTTCACCATGTTTTCGCTTACGTCCTGCGGTTTGTGAATAATTGCCGTCGTAAAGGCCAGACTACTAACCACGGTCATAACACCCGCTACAAGGCCAAAGTCGCCTTGAGTAAAACTTCATTTACTACGCCTTCGGTGCAGGAGTTAAGTAACGCCAGAGATCTCTGCGTCAAGCTCATACAAGAGCTGGCCTTCAGCGCAACATTGCAACGGCTCCGTCGTGGCGCTCAAATCATCGATCCGCTCCGCAGCCTAACGCCATTTGTCGACGCCCAGGGCTTACTCAGGGTGGGCGGAAGACTTAATCATTCTGAGATGTCGTATGAATCTAAGCACCCCCTTCTGCTTCCTAAACATCATCAGTACGTCAACTTGATCTGCGATCATTACCACAAGTTAGCCTTACATGCCGGACCGCGCACCACTCAAGCGCTGATTAACGGCGAATTTTGGATTATTGCGTTACGCTCCTTACTTCGACAACGCATTCATGCGTGCATGCGGTGTTTCCGTCTGCAATCTAAGCCTCGTCCACCTATGATGGCTGCTTTACCATCATCTAGAGTCACTCCATCGCCGCCTTTCTGCAGGGTGGGAATTGATTTCGCTGGACCCTTTGACACAAAGGCAAATCATTTGCGTACCTCGAAGCTTTTAAAATCTTATCTTTGTCTATTTGTCTGCATGGCTACTAAGGCTGTGCACTTGGAGATGGTATCTGACCTATCCACCGATGCCTTTCTCGCAGCTTTACACCGTTTCACGTCAAGACGAGGGCTACCCTCTGATATTTATTCTGACAACGGCACGAATTTTGTTGGAGCCGCGAACCGCCTGAGTGAGGTCTATCAACTGCTTGACCACTCGAAATCGCTTATCAAGCGCAAACTCGCCGACCAACGCATTGAATGGCACTTCAACCCTCCAGCCGCACCACATTTCGGCGGACTTTGGGAAGCTGCCGTCAAATCCGCTAAAGGACTTATGCACCGCACGATTGGTAATACGGTATTAAACCCTGAGGAATTGTCTACGTTGTTTACCCGGATAGAGGCTATTCTTAACAGTCGACCTATTTTCGAGGTTTCGCCTGACCCCAGCGAAGGATTGTCTTTCCTCACTCCCGGACATTTTCTTATTGGACGTCCGCTCCTTGCACTTCCGGAGAGATGTTACCCCGAACCGCCTCTTAAATCTCGTTGGTCCATGATTCAGCAAATGACCAACCGTTTTTGGAAGACTTGGTCTACTCAGTACCTGCATTCGCAGATTCAACGCCGCAAGTGGCACAAGAACTCCTCACCGCTTCAGGAGGATCAACTCGTCTTTATCACTGGAGAGCATCCGAGCCCCCTTCATTGGCCTATGGGTCGGATCATACGTCTACATCCTGGACACGACCAGGTATCCCGTGTAGCTACTGTCAAAACCTCGCACGACCAGCTGAAGCGACCTGTCCACAAGCTTGTTGGCTTTCCGCTGCAGCATTGAGTTTTCACCTTTGTTTTCTTCGGCATTCTTGCCCCTTCCTTTTGTTTCTCTTGTTTTTCCTTCGTTTCCCCCTGCTATTTTCTTCGGCACCCTCGGTTTCCGGTGCTTTAATAGTTCTTCGCCCACTACCCACCTGGCGGATTAAAAACATTCGTTTTGGTGGGCGGTATGTTCGAGTCAGCGCTCGAAGTTTGAACGTGTTACCGCGACCTATATTCAAAACGCTCAGCTGGCCTGGACAGTAATGGTCACGTGACGTCTGACCTACCAATCGATGTATGGATTGCGTATTGATTTTCTGTGTGGCCTCTGATCTCCCTCCCTTAGCTAGCATTTCCGTTAGTCGTTCGTTGTCTTCGAACCGTCGTGCAGTTAACAGCCTCGTTAAAGTACCTCGTGCGCAAAGTTGCACCACGCGTTTAAAGTGCCGTTTTGACCGTAAAACCTCGTACAAGTGTTAAAACTGTTCGTTTTATTGTGTGTTCGTGTAAACGCGTTGTTATAGACGTTATTTGCTTAGACTTTAAGTTACGATCGCCGTTTAGTAGAACTCTTTGTTCAGTTACGCACCATAGTTATAAATGACTTTATGCCTTTTAAAATGCAGCCTATTGATTTCCCGTTTAAGTTCTAGTTTATACCTCGCCTGGATCGGATTCCTACAAACTGGGTACCCAGGACTTCTGCCGCCACGAGATCTACGCACGTTGCAATTTTGCCCTTTCTTTCTTCACGAGGGTAAGTGCTGCCTAAGCTTAAGTACTTATGATTTATTTATGTGTAAATTCAGTGCGAATTATTTTGTTATTAAATGTGTTTGTACGGAACTAACTATTGCTTTCAAACGTTCGTAATTGCGTGCTTAGCGATTAAAGTAAGACACATTTTGCCGCCACTTCTTATTACTGAACATTTCTATTGTATTATTTCGGATCTTTCTCGAACCTCGCTTTCTTCTAAATTTTAGCTAGCGCCAGTCGCTTCATTGGTCCCCCTCGGGCCGGATAGATTAAATTCAAATTCATTTGGTTTATGACAATCTCACCAAGTGTTGTGCAACTTTTGATTTCTGATTTGATGTTCCTTTGTGCGAGTCACACGCGCGGGAAGTTAGTCATACGTGACGTCATAGGTATACGTAACGTGATTTTGATTTCCTCTGTGTTATGAGGAAATGTTTACGTGTCAATCAGAAGATAAGATGCAGTCTCGTAAATACGAATAAGGAAACATTTTGCGTTTCATTAAACTATACAGTCCACTCTACCGCTATTTAAGAAATTTGTGAAATTAATTTGTGTTGTGTTTTTTATTTTTTAGAACTTTATTAAATTATTTATGATGGCGATTAACACCGAATACTACCTCGCTAAATTGGAAAATATATTGAATGATTTAGAGCAAGTAAAAGCCCTTCTTGACGATAAAGAGATGCCGGAAGGCATCGCTCGCGAAATAAGACGCATTCAGGCCAATTTCGTCGATACGTATGAAATATTAGAGCAAACGTTCGCCACCCAGGTGGCAAGTTTAGCTGAAAGTGCGTTTAATATCAAAAGACAATTTCAGGACGCGTATTTGCCCATGTTAGCGAAATATCCTAACCTTATCAAGACAGAGGTGACATCAACCTCGCCCGTCAAATCAGCTGTAGGTTCACCTAACCTCCCTAGTCTTGCGTTGCCTAGTTTTTCAGGAAACAACAATGACTGGACTGACTTTATAACAATGTACGATTCAATGGTCCATTGCAACGACAGTCTTAGTAATATACAGAAATTCCAATATCTAAAATCTGTACTTAAAGGCGACGCTTTAGCAATTGTCACAGGCTTGATAATATCTGACCAAAATTACAGCATTGCATATCGAGCTTTGCGCAATCGGTACGCCAACCCACGCCGTTTGGCTGACCACTATTTCAAAATTATTCAAGACTTTAAACAAATTAAGAATGCTTCGCAAACTGAATTAAACCGCTTCTTGACCGCGCATTCAAACGCTGTGTGTGCGTTGAAGGTTATCCAACTAGATGATTTGGCTGATTTCCTGCTTTTTCAGATGTCCATTAATAACTTGGACCCCCAGACTAGATTAAGTTTTGAAACGAGGCTAGGCACAAATCGTATGCCTACGTACAAACTGTTGAATGATTTTATAACGGAACAGGCCAGGGCTCTAGAGTTGTTGGATCAACCGCCTGCCGCAGCTTCTACGAACGCGAGAGCTGCTCAACAACCCCGCATACTGGTGTCGTCAGTGAATGAGTCGAATTCGCAAGGGGCCCGTGATTTAAATTTTGACCGAATGGAACCTAACCTTAACACGGCACATAGTACAATTGTCCAGCCTTCGGTTTCGCCCGACAATTCTATTACACCTAAGGCTACGCAATATGTATACGAGCCTAGACGTGCTGCGTCAGGCCCTACACGGCCATTCAACGGGCCGCGCCCCATAAATATACCTCCTGTTATGAACACTCCTAGGATGTCAGTATTCCGTCACCGATTACCACCGCTTTACATGAATCAATCCCATGTTTCTACGACACACGCAGGCATGTGTTATTATTGCGGAGAAGGGCATCGCATCATTAACTGTCAATCCTTTCTCGAACTGACCTCTGTGGCACGCCAGGATGCCATCAGGAAATTACGACGTTGCTTCAATTGTCTTGGCTCCCATTTCCAAGCTAAATGTAAGTCCAGCCAACGCTGCAAGCAGTGCAACGAGGCACACTATACTTTGTTACATAACAACTCTCCTGCACAACAACGACTATTTTCACCGCGCCACCCTCGTTCAACAGCTAGACCTGACCTCGTTACTCAATCGGTACCGCATGCTCTTTCTTGTAATATTGAAGCTCCTCTCGTTTTGTTAGGCACCGCACAAATCGTCATCCAAGACCATTACGGTCAACCTCGTTCCTTTAGAGCTATTATTGACCCCGGCAGTCAGATATCTGCCATTACTAAGAAAGCAAGCGTCCTGTTGAACCTACCTACTCGGAGTTCAAATATGTCTTTGATTGGTGTCGCCGCCAAGACCACACGTATCCACGAGTACGTTACGTTGATTTTATTCTCGCGGCATGACCCTGGTGTCATGCTAACAACTGAAGCCGCCGTGCTTAACCACATTACTGACCCGCTGCCGGCTACTAGGTTAGCCTCTCAAATAAGTGCTCAATACCAGCATCTACCTTTAGCTGACCCTCATTTCGACTCGCCTGCCGGTGTTGACATTATACTGGGGGCAGATGTTTTCACCCAAATACTCACTAATGGGCCTTGCACTATCATTCATGGCCAGCCCTCTGCGCTTAACACTCGATTAGGTTGGGTCATTATGGGATCCGTACCGTATAGTATGCCCCATCAACCTAGAGTGTTCATTACCTCGCTACAGTCTATTGATGACAATATTCGACGGTTTTGGGAAGTCGAAGAAGTAACTGAGGCTAAATCTTTGAGCCCTGACGAACAGCTTTGTGAAAGCCTGTTTACTACAACTACTGAACGCGATGAAGTCGGGAGATATGTTGTCGCCCTCCCCTTCAAACCTGACGCTGTAACACTTAAGTCAAACCGCAACGTTGTCCTCGCCAGTTATCATGCTTTAGAACGACGTTTAAGTCGTCAGCCGGAGGTAGCTCGGCAATATCATCAATTCATGACAGAATATATGACTCTGGGTCATATGTACCCCGCACTTAATACTTCTAACTATTTGATCCCGCATCATTGTGTTTTTAAGACCACCAGTTCTACTACTAAGTTACGAGTAGTATTCAACGCATCCTCGCCTGATTGTAACGCGAATTCTTTAAATCAGCAATTGCTTTCCGGTCCTAAACTTCAGAAGGACCTGTCTAACGTCATCATTTCCTTTCGCCTGTATGTTCACGCCGTTTGTGTTGATCTTAAAATGATGTACCGACAAATTGCCGTGCGCCCCGCTGATCGCTGTCATCAGCACATATTATACCGACCGACGCCTCAATCTCCGCTTGTGGAATACGAGTTAGCTACTGTCACGTACGGACTAACCCCGTCTGCGTATTTAGCGTTGCGGACGCTTGAACAACTCGTAAAGGACGAAGGTAGCCGATACCCTGCCGCGTCGCAAGCAATACTTCAGCAGACTTATGTTGATGATGTTGTCACTGGCGCCGATACGCCCGAAGATGCCAAGGAATTGATACAGCAGCTCATTAACATTTTCGCACTCGCCGGCCTGGAACTCAGGAAATGGTCATCAAGTGATCCTGCACTATTGTCAACACTACCTTCCACTCATCTGGAGAACCCGCTACTGTTCCAGGACGATTCTACCGCCATCAAAATACTGGGACTGCAATGGAATCCTACCTCGGACTCGTTCTCCTACCAGAGTCAGAATTTCGTTTCGGTGCCGACGAAACGCACCATATTATCTTATGTCGCTCGGACTTTCGACCCGCTTGGTTTCTTAACACCTATTACTTTCTGGATCAAATGCTTTCTTAAACGTTTGTGGCTCGAAAAGTTATCTTGGGATCAAACTTTGCCAGCCCCGCTTCTAAATCAATGGGACAGCTTCATTGTTCAATTCGCCAGTTTGTCTTCTATCCAAATACCTCGACACGTTGGCACACGAGCTGCCAAGCATTACCTGTTAGGGTTTTGCGATGCTTCCGAAGCTGGATACGCAGCAGCTATATATTTGAGAACCGAATGGAATGGAGTCGTTACCGTTAGCATTCTGAAGGCTAAGAGCAGGGTAGCTCCAGTTAAACCGATCACCATACCTCGCATGGAGCTTTGTGGCGCAGTCTTGCTGGCCAAACTCTATAAGTCCGTTCAGCCCGTTTTGAATTTTGTGTCTGACGCCGAGACGTTTTTCTTCACCGATTCTGAAATTGTGTTGTATTGGATCAACACCCCGCCTTATTTATTGAAGACTTTTGCTGCCAACCGCGTCACTGAAATCGTTTCAAATACCTCCATGGACCGTTGGTTCCATGTCTCGACTGCTGATAACCCCGCGGACGTTGCTTCCCGTGGGTGTCTACCTAACCAGCTTGCTGAACATCCGCTGTGGTGGCACGGCCCACCATGGGCGCTACAATGTCCTACTGCGTGGCATTTGTCTAAGCCGACCGGCCTTAACCCGGACCAGACCGAACATAAATCTGAACCTAGACTGCTATGTACGGCCGTTCAAGAGCCTAATCGACTATTGACAACTATAGAACGACATTCGAACTTAATTACTCTTCACCATGTTTTCGCTTACGTCCTGCGGTTTGTGAATAATTGCCGTCGTAAAGGCCAGACTACTAACCACGGTCATAACACCCGCTACAAGGCCAAAGTCGCCTTGAGTAAAACTTCATTTACTACGCCTTCGGTGCAGGAGTTAAGTAACGCCAGAGATCTCTGCGTCAAGCTCATACAAGAGCTGGCCTTCAGCGCAACATTGCAACGGCTCCGTCGTGGCGCTCAAATCATCGATCCGCTCCGCAGCCTAACGCCATTTGTCGACGCCCAGGGCTTACTCAGGGTGGGCGGAAGACTTAATCATTCTGAGATGTCGTATGAATCTAAGCACCCCCTTCTGCTTCCTAAACATCATCAGTACGTCAACTTGATCTGCGATCATTACCACAAGTTAGCCTTACATGCCGGACCGCGCACCACTCAAGCGCTGATTAACGGCGAATTTTGGATTATTGCGTTACGCTCCTTACTTCGACAACGCATTCATGCGTGCATGCGGTGTTTCCGTCTGCAATCTAAGCCTCGTCCACCTATGATGGCTGCTTTACCATCATCTAGAGTCACTCCATCGCCGCCTTTCTGCAGGGTGGGAATTGATTTCGCTGGACCCTTTGACACAAAGGCAAATCATTTGCGTACCTCGAAGCTTTTAAAATCTTATCTTTGTCTATTTGTCTGCATGGCTACTAAGGCTGTGCACTTGGAGATGGTATCTGACCTATCCACCGATGCCTTTCTCGCAGCTTTACACCGTTTCACGTCAAGACGAGGGCTACCCTCTGATATTTATTCTGACAACGGCACGAATTTTGTTGGAGCCGCGAACCGCCTGAGTGAGGTCTATCAACTGCTTGACCACTCGAAATCGCTTATCAAGCGCAAACTCGCCGACCAACGCATTGAATGGCACTTCAACCCTCCAGCCGCACCACATTTCGGCGGACTTTGGGAAGCTGCCGTCAAATCCGCTAAAGGACTTATGCACCGCACGATTGGTAATACGGTATTAAACCCTGAGGAATTGTCTACGTTGTTTACCCGGATAGAGGCTATTCTTAACAGTCGACCTATTTTCGAGGTTTCGCCTGACCCCAGCGAAGGATTGTCTTTCCTCACTCCCGGACATTTTCTTATTGGACGTCCGCTCCTTGCACTTCCGGAGAGATGTTACCCCGAACCGCCTCTTAAATCTCGTTGGTCCATGATTCAGCAAATGACCAACCGTTTTTGGAAGACTTGGTCTACTCAGTACCTGCATTCGCAGATTCAACGCCGCAAGTGGCACAAGAACTCCTCACCGCTTCAGGAGGATCAACTCGTCTTTATCACTGGAGAGCATCCGAGCCCCCTTCATTGGCCTATGGGTCGGATCATACGTCTACATCCTGGACACGACCAGGTATCCCGTGTAGCTACTGTCAAAACCTCGCACGACCAGCTGAAGCGACCTGTCCACAAGCTTGTTGGCTTTCCGCTGCAGCATTGAGTTTTCACCTTTGTTTTCTTCGGCATTCTTGCCCCTTCCTTTTGTTTCTCTTGTTTTTCCTTCGTTTCCCCCTGCTATTTTCTTCGGCACCCTCGGTTTCCGGTGCTTTAATAGTTCTTCGCCCACTACCCACCTGGCGGATTAAAAACATTCGTTTTGGTGGGCGGTATGTTCGAGTCAGCGCTCGAAGTTTGAACGTGTTACCGCGACCTATATTCAAAACGCTCAGCTGGCCTGGACAGTAATGGTCACGTGACGTCTGACCTACCAATCGATGTATGGATTGCGTATTGATTTTCTGTGTGGCCTCTGATCTCCCTCCCTTAGCTAGCATTTCCGTTAGTCGTTCGTTGTCTTCGAACCGTCGTGCAGTTAACAGCCTCGTTAAAGTACCTCGTGCGCAAAGTTGCACCACGCGTTTAAAGTGCCGTTTTGACCGTAAAACCTCGTACAAGTGTTAAAACTGTTCGTTTTATTGTGTGTTCGTGTAAACGCGTTGTTATAGACGTTATTTGCTTAGACTTTAAGTTACGATCGCCGTTTAGTAGAACTCTTTGTTCAGTTACGCACCATAGTTATAAATGACTTTATGCCTTTTAAAATGCAGCCTATTGATTTCCCGTTTAAGTTCTAGTTTATACCTCGCCTGGATCGGATTCCTACAAACTGGGTACCCAGGACTTCTGCCGCCACGAGATCTACGCACGTTGCAATTTTGCCCTTTCTTTCTTCACGAGGGTAAGTGCTGCCTAAGCTTAAGTACTTATGATTTATTTATGTGTAAATTCAGTGCGAATTATTTTGTTATTAAATGTGTTTGTACGGAACTAACTATTGCTTTCAAACGTTCGTAATTGCGTGCTTAGCGATTAAAGTAAGACACATTTTGCCGCCACTTCTTATTACTGAACATTTCTATTGTATTATTTCGGATCTTTCTCGAACCTCGCTTTCTTCTAAATTTTAGCTAGCGCCAGTCGCTTCATTGGTCCCCCTCGGGCCGGATAGATTAAATTCAAATTCATTTGGTTTATGACAATCTCACCAAGTGTTGTGCAACTTTTGATTTCTGATTTGATGTTCCTTTGTGCGAGTCACACGCGCGGGAAGTTAGTCATACGTGACGTCATAGGTATACGTAACGTGATTTTGATTTCCTCTGTGTTATGAGGAAATGTTTACGTGTCAATCAGAAGATAAGATGCAGTCTCGTAAATACGAATAAGGAAACATTTTGCGTTTCATTAAACTATACAGTCCACTCTACCGCTATTTAAGAAATTTGTGAAATTAATTTGTGTTGTGTTTTTTATTTTTTAGAACTTTATTAAATTATTTATGATGGCGATTAACACCGAATACTACCTCGCTAAATTGGAAAATATATTGAATGATTTAGAGCAAGTAAAAGCCCTTCTTGACGATAAAGAGATGCCGGAAGGCATCGCTCGCGAAATAAGACGCATTCAGGCCAATTTCGTCGATACGTATGAAATATTAGAGCAAACGTTCGCCACCCAGGTGGCAAGTTTAGCTGAAAGTGCGTTTAATATCAAAAGACAATTTCAGGACGCGTATTTGCCCATGTTAGCGAAATATCCTAACCTTATCAAGACAGAGGTGACATCAACCTCGCCCGTCAAATCAGCTGTAGGTTCACCTAACCTCCCTAGTCTTGCGTTGCCTAGTTTTTCAGGAAACAACAATGACTGGACTGACTTTATAACAATGTACGATTCAATGGTCCATTGCAACGACAGTCTTAGTAATATACAGAAATTCCAATATCTAAAATCTGTACTTAAAGGCGACGCTTTAGCAATTGTCACAGGCTTGATAATATCTGACCAAAATTACAGCATTGCATATCGAGCTTTGCGCAATCGGTACGCCAACCCACGCCGTTTGGCTGACCACTATTTCAAAATTATTCAAGACTTTAAACAAATTAAGAATGCTTCGCAAACTGAATTAAACCGCTTCTTGACCGCGCATTCAAACGCTGTGTGTGCGTTGAAGGTTATCCAACTAGATGATTTGGCTGATTTCCTGCTTTTTCAGATGTCCATTAATAACTTGGACCCCCAGACTAGATTAAGTTTTGAAACGAGGCTAGGCACAAATCGTATGCCTACGTACAAACTGTTGAATGATTTTATAACGGAACAGGCCAGGGCTCTAGAGTTGTTGGATCAACCGCCTGCCGCAGCTTCTACGAACGCGAGAGCTGCTCAACAACCCCGCATACTGGTGTCGTCAGTGAATGAGTCGAATTCGCAAGGGGCCCGTGATTTAAATTTTGACCGAATGGAACCTAACCTTAACACGGCACATAGTACAATTGTCCAGCCTTCGGTTTCGCCCGACAATTCTATTACACCTAAGGCTACGCAATATGTATACGAGCCTAGACGTGCTGCGTCAGGCCCTACACGGCCATTCAACGGGCCGCGCCCCATAAATATACCTCCTGTTATGAACACTCCTAGGATGTCAGTATTCCGTCACCGATTACCACCGCTTTACATGAATCAATCCCATGTTTCTACGACACACGCAGGCATGTGTTATTATTGCGGAGAAGGGCATCGCATCATTAACTGTCAATCCTTTCTCGAACTGACCTCTGTGGCACGCCAGGATGCCATCAGGAAATTACGACGTTGCTTCAATTGTCTTGGCTCCCATTTCCAAGCTAAATGTAAGTCCAGCCAACGCTGCAAGCAGTGCAACGAGGCACACTATACTTTGTTACATAACAACTCTCCTGCACAACAACGACTATTTTCACCGCGCCACCCTCGTTCAACAGCTAGACCTGACCTCGTTACTCAATCGGTACCGCATGCTCTTTCTTGTAATATTGAAGCTCCTCTCGTTTTGTTAGGCACCGCACAAATCGTCATCCAAGACCATTACGGTCAACCTCGTTCCTTTAGAGCTATTATTGACCCCGGCAGTCAGATATCTGCCATTACTAAGAAAGCAAGCGTCCTGTTGAACCTACCTACTCGGAGTTCAAATATGTCTTTGATTGGTGTCGCCGCCAAGACCACACGTATCCACGAGTACGTTACGTTGATTTTATTCTCGCGGCATGACCCTGGTGTCATGCTAACAACTGAAGCCGCCGTGCTTAACCACATTACTGACCCGCTGCCGGCTACTAGGTTAGCCTCTCAAATAAGTGCTCAATACCAGCATCTACCTTTAGCTGACCCTCATTTCGACTCGCCTGCCGGTGTTGACATTATACTGGGGGCAGATGTTTTCACCCAAATACTCACTAATGGGCCTTGCACTATCATTCATGGCCAGCCCTCTGCGCTTAACACTCGATTAGGTTGGGTCATTATGGGATCCGTACCGTATAGTATGCCCCATCAACCTAGAGTGTTCATTACCTCGCTACAGTCTATTGATGACAATATTCGACGGTTTTGGGAAGTCGAAGAAGTAACTGAGGCTAAATCTTTGAGCCCTGACGAACAGCTTTGTGAAAGCCTGTTTACTACAACTACTGAACGCGATGAAGTCGGGAGATATGTTGTCGCCCTCCCCTTCAAACCTGACGCTGTAACACTTAAGTCAAACCGCAACGTTGTCCTCGCCAGTTATCATGCTTTAGAACGACGTTTAAGTCGTCAGCCGGAGGTAGCTCGGCAATATCATCAATTCATGACAGAATATATGACTCTGGGTCATATGTACCCCGCACTTAATACTTCTAACTATTTGATCCCGCATCATTGTGTTTTTAAGACCACCAGTTCTACTACTAAGTTACGAGTAGTATTCAACGCATCCTCGCCTGATTGTAACGCGAATTCTTTAAATCAGCAATTGCTTTCCGGTCCTAAACTTCAGAAGGACCTGTCTAACGTCATCATTTCCTTTCGCCTGTATGTTCACGCCGTTTGTGCTGATCTTAAAATGATGTACCGACAAATTGCCGTGCGCCCCGCTGATCGCTGTCATCAGCACATATTATACCGACCGACGCCTCAATCTCCGCTTGTGGAATACGAGTTAGCTACTGTCACGTACGGACTAACCCCGTCTGCGTATTTAGCGTTGCGGACGCTTGAACAACTCGTAAAGGACGAAGGTAGCCGATACCCTGCCGCGTCGCAAGCAATACTTCAGCAGACTTATGTTGATGATGTTGTCACTGGCGCCGATACGCCCGAAGATGCCAAGGAATTGATACAGCAGCTCATTAACATTTTCGCACTCGCCGGCCTGGAACTCAGGAAATGGTCATCAAGTGATCCTGCACTATTGTCAACACTACCTTCCACTCATCTGGAGAACCCGCTACTGTTCCAGGACGATTCTACCGCCATCAAAATACTGGGACTGCAATGGAATCCTACCTCGGACTCGTTCTCCTACCAGAGTCAGAATTTCGTTTCGGTGCCGACGAAACGCACCATATTATCTTATGTCGCTCGGACTTTCGACCCGCTTGGTTTCTTAACACCTATTACTTTCTGGATCAAATGCTTTCTTAAACGTTTGTGGCTCGAAAAGTTATCTTGGGATCAAACTTTGCCAGCCCCGCTTCTAAATCAATGGGACAGCTTCATTGTTCAATTCGCCAGTTTGTCTTCTATCCAAATACCTCGACACGTTGGCACACGAGCTGCCAAGCATTACCTGTTAGGGTTTTGCGATGCTTCCGAAGCTGGATACGCAGCAGCTATATATTTGAGAACCGAATGGAATGGAGTCGTTACCGTTAGCATTCTGAAGGCTAAGAGCAGGGTAGCTCCAGTTAAACCGATCACCATACCTCGCATGGAGCTTTGTGGCGCAGTCTTGCTGGCCAAACTCTATAAGTCCGTTCAGCCCGTTTTGAATTTTGTGTCTGACGCCGAGACGTTTTTCTTCACCGATTCTGAAATTGTGTTGTATTGGATCAACACCCCGCCTTATTTATTGAAGACTTTTGCTGCCAACCGCGTCACTGAAATCGTTTCAAATACCTCCATGGACCGTTGGTTCCATGTCTCGACTGCTGATAACCCCGCGGACGTTGCTTCCCGTGGGTGTCTACCTAACCAGCTTGCTGAACATCCGCTGTGGTGGCACGGCCCACCATGGGCGCTACAATGTCCTACTGCGTGGCATTTGTCTAAGCCGACCGGCCTTAACCCGGACCAGACCGAACATAAATCTGAACCTAGACTGCTATGTACGGCCGTTCAAGAGCCTAATCGACTATTGACAACTATAGAACGACATTCGAACTTAATTACTCTTCACCATGTTTTCGCTTACGTCCTGCGGTTTGTGAATAATTGCCGTCGTAAAGGCCAGACTACTAACCACGGTCATAACACCCGCTACAAGGCCAAAGTCGCCTTGAGTAAAACTTCATTTACTACGCCTTCGGTGCAGGAGTTAAGTAACGCCAGAGATCTCTGCGTCAAGCTCATACAAGAGCTGGCCTTCAGCGCAACATTGCAACGGCTCCGTCGTGGCGCTCAAATCATCGATCCGCTCCGCAGCCTAACGCCATTTGTCGACGCCCAGGGCTTACTCAGGGTGGGCGGAAGACTTAATCATTCTGAGATGTCGTATGAATCTAAGCACCCCCTTCTGCTTCCTAAACATCATCAGTACGTCAACTTGATCTGCGATCATTACCACAAGTTAGCCTTACATGCCGGACCGCGCACCACTCAAGCGCTGATTAACGGCGAATTTTGGATTATTGCGTTACGCTCCTTACTTCGACAACGCATTCATGCGTGCATGCGGTGTTTCCGTCTGCAATCTAAGCCTCGTCCACCTATGATGGCTGCTTTACCATCATCTAGAGTCACTCCATCGCCGCCTTTCTGCAGGGTGGGAATTGATTTCGCTGGACCCTTTGACACAAAGGCAAATCATTTGCGTACCTCGAAGCTTTTAAAATCTTATCTTTGTCTATTTGTCTGCATGGCTACTAAGGCTGTGCACTTGGAGATGGTATCTGACCTATCCACCGATGCCTTTCTCGCAGCTTTACACCGTTTCACGTCAAGACGAGGGCTACCCTCTGATATTTATTCTGACAACGGCACGAATTTTGTTGGAGCCGCGAACCGCCTGAGTGAGGTCTATCAACTGCTTGACCACTCGAAATCGCTTATCAAGCGCAAACTCGCCGACCAACGCATTGAATGGCACTTCAACCCTCCAGCCGCACCACATTTCGGCGGACTTTGGGAAGCTGCCGTCAAATCCGCTAAAGGACTTATGCACCGCACGATTGGTAATACGGTATTAAACCCTGAGGAATTGTCTACGTTGTTTACCCGGATAGAGGCTATTCTTAACAGTCGACCTATTTTCGAGGTTTCGCCTGACCCCAGCGAAGGATTGTCTTTCCTCACTCCCGGACATTTTCTTATTGGACGTCCGCTCCTTGCACTTCCGGAGAGATGTTACCCCGAACCGCCTCTTAAATCTCGTTGGTCCATGATTCAGCAAATGACCAACCGTTTTTGGAAGACTTGGTCTACTCAGTACCTGCATTCGCAGATTCAACGCCGCAAGTGGCACAAGAACTCCTCACCGCTTCAGGAGGATCAACTCGTCTTTATCACTGGAGAGCATCCGAGCCCCCTTCATTGGCCTATGGGTCGGATCATACGTCTACATCCTGGACACGACCAGGTATCCCGTGTAGCTACTGTCAAAACCTCGCACGACCAGCTGAAGCGACCTGTCCACAAGCTTGTTGGCTTTCCGCTGCAGCATTGAGTTTTCACCTTTGTTTTCTTCGGCATTCTTGCCCCTTCCTTTTGTTTCTCTTGTTTTTCCTTCGTTTCCCCCTGCTATTTTCTTCGGCACCCTCGGTTTCCGGTGCTTTAATAGTTCTTCGCCCACTACCCACCTGGCGGATTAAAAACATTCGTTTTGGTGGGCGGTATGTTCGAGTCAGCGCTCGAAGTTTGAACGTGTTACCGCGACCTATATTCAAAACGCTCAGCTGGCCTGGACAGTAATGGTCACGTGACGTCTGACCTACCAATCGATGTATGGATTGCGTATTGATTTTCTGTGTGGCCTCTGATCTCCCTCCCTTAGCTAGCATTTCCGTTAGTCGTTCGTTGTCTTCGAACCGTCGTGCAGTTAACAGCCTCGTTAAAGTACCTCGTGCGCAAAGTTGCACCACGCGTTTAAAGTGCCGTTTTGACCGTAAAACCTCGTACAAGTGTTAAAACTGTTCGTTTTATTGTGTGTTCGTGTAAACGCGTTGTTATAGACGTTATTTGCTTAGACTTTAAGTTACGATCGCCGTTTAGTAGAACTCTTTGTTCAGTTACGCACCATAGTTATAAATGACTTTATGCCTTTTAAAATGCAGCCTATTGATTTCCCGTTTAAGTTCTAGTTTATACCTCGCCTGGATCGGATTCCTACAAACTGGGTACCCAGGACTTCTGCCGCCACGAGATCTACGCACGTTGCAATTTTGCCCTTTCTTTCTTCACGAGGGTAAGTGCTGCCTAAGCTTAAGTACTTATGATTTATTTATGTGTAAATTCAGTGCGAATTATTTTGTTATTAAATGTGTTTGTACGGAACTAACTATTGCTTTCAAACGTTCGTAATTGCGTGCTTAGCGATTAAAGTAAGACACATTTTGCCGCCACTTCTTATTACTGAACATTTCTATTGTATTATTTCGGATCTTTCTCGAACCTCGCTTTCTTCTAAATTTTAGCTAGCGCCAGTCGCTTCATTGGTCCCCCTCGGGCCGGATAGATTAAATTCAAATTCATTTGGTTTATGACAATCTCACCAAGTGTTGTGCAACTTTTGATTTCTGATTTGATGTTCCTTTGTGCGAGTCACACGCGCGGGAAGTTAGTCATACGTGACGTCATAGGTATACGTAACGTGATTTTGATTTCCTCTGTGTTATGAGGAAATGTTTACGTGTCAATCAGAAGATAAGATGCAGTCTCGTAAATACGAATAAGGAAACATTTTGCGTTTCATTAAACTATACAGTCCACTCTACCGCTATTTAAGAAATTTGTGAAATTAATTTGTGTTGTGTTTTTTATTTTTTAGAACTTTATTAAATTATTTATGATGGCGATTAACACCGAATACTACCTCGCTAAATTGGAAAATATATTGAATGATTTAGAGCAAGTAAAAGCCCTTCTTGACGATAAAGAGATGCCGGAAGGCATCGCTCGCGAAATAAGACGCATTCAGGCCAATTTCGTCGATACGTATGAAATATTAGAGCAAACGTTCGCCACCCAGGTGGCAAGTTTAGCTGAAAGTGCGTTTAATATCAAAAGACAATTTCAGGACGCGTATTTGCCCATGTTAGCGAAATATCCTAACCTTATCAAGACAGAGGTGACATCAACCTCGCCCGTCAAATCAGCTGTAGGTTCACCTAACCTCCCTAGTCTTGCGTTGCCTAGTTTTTCAGGAAACAACAATGACTGGACTGACTTTATAACAATGTACGATTCAATGGTCCATTGCAACGACAGTCTTAGTAATATACAGAAATTCCAATATCTAAAATCTGTACTTAAAGGCGACGCTTTAGCAATTGTCACAGGCTTGATAATATCTGACCAAAATTACAGCATTGCATATCGAGCTTTGCGCAATCGGTACGCCAACCCACGCCGTTTGGCTGACCACTATTTCAAAATTATTCAAGACTTTAAACAAATTAAGAATGCTTCGCAAACTGAATTAAACCGCTTCTTGACCGCGCATTCAAACGCTGTGTGTGCGTTGAAGGTTATCCAACTAGATGATTTGGCTGATTTCCTGCTTTTTCAGATGTCCATTAATAACTTGGACCCCCAGACTAGATTAAGTTTTGAAACGAGGCTAGGCACAAATCGTATGCCTACGTACAAACTGTTGAATGATTTTATAACGGAACAGGCCAGGGCTCTAGAGTTGTTGGATCAACCGCCTGCCGCAGCTTCTACGAACGCGAGAGCTGCTCAACAACCCCGCATACTGGTGTCGTCAGTGAATGAGTCGAATTCGCAAGGGGCCCGTGATTTAAATTTTGACCGAATGGAACCTAACCTTAACACGGCACATAGTACAATTGTCCAGCCTTCGGTTTCGCCCGACAATTCTATTACACCTAAGGCTACGCAATATGTATACGAGCCTAGACGTGCTGCGTCAGGCCCTACACGGCCATTCAACGGGCCGCGCCCCATAAATATACCTCCTGTTATGAACACTCCTAGGATGTCAGTATTCCGTCACCGATTACCACCGCTTTACATGAATCAATCCCATGTTTCTACGACACACGCAGGCATGTGTTATTATTGCGGAGAAGGGCATCGCATCATTAACTGTCAATCCTTTCTCGAACTGACCTCTGTGGCACGCCAGGATGCCATCAGGAAATTACGACGTTGCTTCAATTGTCTTGGCTCCCATTTCCAAGCTAAATGTAAGTCCAGCCAACGCTGCAAGCAGTGCAACGAGGCACACTATACTTTGTTACATAACAACTCTCCTGCACAACAACGACTATTTTCACCGCGCCACCCTCGTTCAACAGCTAGACCTGACCTCGTTACTCAATCGGTACCGCATGCTCTTTCTTGTAATATTGAAGCTCCTCTCGTTTTGTTAGGCACCGCACAAATCGTCATCCAAGACCATTACGGTCAACCTCGTTCCTTTAGAGCTATTATTGACCCCGGCAGTCAGATATCTGCCATTACTAAGAAAGCAAGCGTCCTGTTGAACCTACCTACTCGGAGTTCAAATATGTCTTTGATTGGTGTCGCCGCCAAGACCACACGTATCCACGAGTACGTTACGTTGATTTTATTCTCGCGGCATGACCCTGGTGTCATGCTAACAACTGAAGCCGCCGTGCTTAACCACATTACTGACCCGCTGCCGGCTACTAGGTTAGCCTCTCAAATAAGTGCTCAATACCAGCATCTACCTTTAGCTGACCCTCATTTCGACTCGCCTGCCGGTGTTGACATTATACTGGGGGCAGATGTTTTCACCCAAATACTCACTAATGGGCCTTGCACTATCATTCATGGCCAGCCCTCTGCGCTTAACACTCGATTAGGTTGGGTCATTATGGGATCCGTACCGTATAGTATGCCCCATCAACCTAGAGTGTTCATTACCTCGCTACAGTCTATTGATGACAATATTCGACGGTTTTGGGAAGTCGAAGAAGTAACTGAGGCTAAATCTTTGAGCCCTGACGAACAGCTTTGTGAAAGCCTGTTTACTACAACTACTGAACGCGATGAAGTCGGGAGATATGTTGTCGCCCTCCCCTTCAAACCTGACGCTGTAACACTTAAGTCAAACCGCAACGTTGTCCTCGCCAGTTATCATGCTTTAGAACGACGTTTAAGTCGTCAGCCGGAGGTAGCTCGGCAATATCATCAATTCATGACAGAATATATGACTCTGGGTCATATGTACCCCGCACTTAATACTTCTAACTATTTGATCCCGCATCATTGTGTTTTTAAGACCACCAGTTCTACTACTAAGTTACGAGTAGTATTCAACGCATCCTCGCCTGATTGTAACGCGAATTCTTTAAATCAGCAATTGCTTTCCGGTCCTAAACTTCAGAAGGACCTGTCTAACGTCATCATTTCCTTTCGCCTGTATGTTCACGCCGTTTGTGCTGATCTTAAAATGATGTACCGACAAATTGCCGTGCGCCCCGCTGATCGCTGTCATCAGCACATATTATACCGACCGACGCCTCAATCTCCGCTTGTGGAATACGAGTTAGCTACTGTCACGTACGGACTAACCCCGTCTGCGTATTTAGCGTTGCGGACGCTTGAACAACTCGTAAAGGACGAAGGTAGCCGATACCCTGCCGCGTCGCAAGCAATACTTCAGCAGACTTATGTTGATGATGTTGTCACTGGCGCCGATACGCCCGAAGATGCCAAGGAATTGATACAGCAGCTCATTAACATTTTCGCACTCGCCGGCCTGGAACTCAGGAAATGGTCATCAAGTGATCCTGCACTATTGTCAACACTACCTTCCACTCATCTGGAGAACCCGCTACTGTTCCAGGACGATTCTACCGCCATCAAAATACTGGGACTGCAATGGAATCCTACCTCGGACTCGTTCTCCTACCAGAGTCAGAATTTCGTTTCGGTGCCGACGAAACGCACCATATTATCTTATGTCGCTCGGACTTTCGACCCGCTTGGTTTCTTAACACCTATTACTTTCTGGATCAAATGCTTTCTTAAACGTTTGTGGCTCGAAAAGTTATCTTGGGATCAAACTTTGCCAGCCCCGCTTCTAAATCAATGGGACAGCTTCATTGTTCAATTCGCCAGTTTGTCTTCTATCCAAATACCTCGACACGTTGGCACACGAGCTGCCAAGCATTACCTGTTAGGGTTTTGCGATGCTTCCGAAGCTGGATACGCAGCAGCTATATATTTGAGAACCGAATGGAATGGAGTCGTTACCGTTAGCATTCTGAAGGCTAAGAGCAGGGTAGCTCCAGTTAAACCGATCACCATACCTCGCATGGAGCTTTGTGGCGCAGTCTTGCTGGCCAAACTCTATAAGTCCGTTCAGCCCGTTTTGAATTTTGTGTCTGACGCCGAGACGTTTTTCTTCACCGATTCTGAAATTGTGTTGTATTGGATCAACACCCCGCCTTATTTATTGAAGACTTTTGCTGCCAACCGCGTCACTGAAATCGTTTCAAATACCTCCATGGACCGTTGGTTCCATGTCTCGACTGCTGATAACCCCGCGGACGTTGCTTCCCGTGGGTGTCTACCTAACCAGCTTGCTGAACATCCGCTGTGGTGGCACGGCCCACCATGGGCGCTACAATGTCCTACTGCGTGGCATTTGTCTAAGCCGACCGGCCTTAACCCGGACCAGACCGAACATAAATCTGAACCTAGACTGCTATGTACGGCCGTTCAAGAGCCTAATCGACTATTGACAACTATAGAACGACATTCGAACTTAATTACTCTTCACCATGTTTTCGCTTACGTCCTGCGGTTTGTGAATAATTGCCGTCGTAAAGGCCAGACTACTAACCACGGTCATAACACCCGCTACAAGGCCAAAGTCGCCTTGAGTAAAACTTCATTTACTACGCCTTCGGTGCAGGAGTTAAGTAACGCCAGAGATCTCTGCGTCAAGCTCATACAAGAGCTGGCCTTCAGCGCAACATTGCAACGGCTCCGTCGTGGCGCTCAAATCATCGATCCGCTCCGCAGCCTAACGCCATTTGTCGACGCCCAGGGCTTACTCAGGGTGGGCGGAAGACTTAATCATTCTGAGATGTCGTATGAATCTAAGCACCCCCTTCTGCTTCCTAAACATCATCAGTACGTCAACTTGATCTGCGATCATTACCACAAGTTAGCCTTACATGCCGGACCGCGCACCACTCAAGCGCTGATTAACGGCGAATTTTGGATTATTGCGTTACGCTCCTTACTTCGACAACGCATTCATGCGTGCATGCGGTGTTTCCGTCTGCAATCTAAGCCTCGTCCACCTATGATGGCTGCTTTACCATCATCTAGAGTCACTCCATCGCCGCCTTTCTGCAGGGTGGGAATTGATTTCGCTGGACCCTTTGACACAAAGGCAAATCATTTGCGTACCTCGAAGCTTTTAAAATCTTATCTTTGTCTATTTGTCTGCATGGCTACTAAGGCTGTGCACTTGGAGATGGTATCTGACCTATCCACCGATGCCTTTCTCGCAGCTTTACACCGTTTCACGTCAAGACGAGGGCTACCCTCTGATATTTATTCTGACAACGGCACGAATTTTGTTGGAGCCGCGAACCGCCTGAGTGAGGTCTATCAACTGCTTGACCACTCGAAATCGCTTATCAAGCGCAAACTCGCCGACCAACGCATTGAATGGCACTTCAACCCTCCAGCCGCACCACATTTCGGCGGACTTTGGGAAGCTGCCGTCAAATCCGCTAAAGGACTTATGCACCGCACGATTGGTAATACGGTATTAAACCCTGAGGAATTGTCTACGTTGTTTACCCGGATAGAGGCTATTCTTAACAGTCGACCTATTTTCGAGGTTTCGCCTGACCCCAGCGAAGGATTGTCTTTCCTCACTCCCGGACATTTTCTTATTGGACGTCCGCTCCTTGCACTTCCGGAGAGATGTTACCCCGAACCGCCTCTTAAATCTCGTTGGTCCATGATTCAGCAAATGACCAACCGTTTTTGGAAGACTTGGTCTACTCAGTACCTGCATTCGCAGATTCAACGCCGCAAGTGGCACAAGAACTCCTCACCGCTTCAGGAGGATCAACTCGTCTTTATCACTGGAGAGCATCCGAGCCCCCTTCATTGGCCTATGGGTCGGATCATACGTCTACATCCTGGACACGACCAGGTATCCCGTGTAGCTACTGTCAAAACCTCGCACGGCCAGCTGAAGCGACCTGTCCACAAGCTTGTTGGCTTTCCGCTGCAGCATTGAGTTTTCACCTTTGTTTTCTTCGGCATTCTTGCCCCTTCCTTTTGTTTCTCTTGTTTTTCCTTCGTTTCCCCCTGCTATTTTCTTCGGCACCCTCGGTTTCCGGTGCTTTAATAGTTCTTCGCCCACTACCCACCTGGCGGATTAAAAACATTCGTTTTGGTGGGCGGTATGTTCGAGTCAGCGCTCGAAGTTTGAACGTGTTACCGCGACCTATATTCAAAACGCTCAGCTGGCCTGGACAGTAATGGTCACGTGACGTCTGACCTACCAATCGATGTATGGATTGCGTATTGATTTTCTGTGTGGCCTCTGATCTCCCTCCCTTAGCTAGCATTTCCGTTAGTCGTTCGTTGTCTTCGAACCGTCGTGCAGTTAACAGCCTCGTTAAAGTACCTCGTGCGCAAAGTTGCACCACGCGTGTAAAGTGCCGTTTTGACCGTAAAACCTCGTACAAGTGTTAAAACTGTTCGTTTTATTGTGTGTTCGTGTAAACGCGTTGTTATAGACGTTATTTGCTTAGACTTTAAGTTACGATCGCCGTTTAGTAGAACTCTTTGTTCAGTTACGCGCCATAGTTATAATTGACTTTATGCCTTTTAAAATGCAGCCTATTGATTTCCCGTTTAAGTTCTAGTTTATACCTCGCCTGGATCGGATTCCTACAAACTGGGTACCCAGGACTTCTGCCGCCACGAGATCTACGCACGTTGCAATTTTGCCCTTTCTTTCTTCACGAGGGTAAGTGCTGCCTAAGCTTAAGTACTTATGATTTATTTATGTGTAAATTCAGTGCGAATTATTTTGTTATTAAATGTGTTTGTACGGAACTAACTATTGCTTTCAAACGTTCGTAATTGCGTGCTTAGCGATTAAAGTAAGACACATTTTGCCGCCACTTCTTATTACTGAACATTTCTATTGTATTATTTCGGATCTTTCTCGAACCTCGCTTTCTTCTAAATTTTAGCTAGCGCCAGTCGCTTCATTGGTCCCCCTCGGGCCGGATAGATTAAATTCAAATTCATTTGGTTTATGACAATCTCACCAAGTGTTGTGCAACTTTTGATTTCTGATTTGATGTTCCTTTGTGCGAGTCACACGCGCGGGAAGTTAGTCATACGTGACGTCATAGGTATACGTAACGTGATTTTGATTTCCTCTGTGTTATGAGGAAATGTTTACGTGTCAATCAGAAGATAAGATGCAGTCTCGTAAATACGAATAAGGAAACATTTTGCGTTTCATTAAACTATACAGTCCACTCTACCGCTATTTAAGAAATTTGTGAAATTAATTTGTGTTGTGTTTTTTATTTTTTAGAACTTTATTAAATTATTTATGATGGCGATTAACACCGAATACTACCTCGCTAAATTGGAAAATATATTGAATGATTTAGAGCAAGTAAAAGCCCTTCTTGACGATAAAGAGATGCCGGAAGGCATCGCTCGCGAAATAAGACGCATTCAGGCCAATTTCGTCGATACGTATGAAATATTAGAGCAAACGTTCGCCACCCAGGTGGCAAGTTTAGCTGAAAGTGCGTTTAATATCAAAAGACAATTTCAGGACGCGTATTTGCCCATGTTAGCGAAATATCCTAACCTTATCAAGACAGAGGTGACATCAACCTCGCCCGTCAAATCAGCTGTAGGTTCACCTAACCTCCCTAGTCTTGCGTTGCCTAGTTTTTCAGGAAACAACAATGACTGGACTGACTTTATAACAATGTACGATTCAATGGTCCATTGCAACGACAGTCTTAGTAATATACAGAAATTCCAATATCTAAAATCTGTACTTAAAGGCGACGCTTTAGCAATTGTCACAGGCTTGATAATATCTGACCAAAATTACAGCATTGCATATCGAGCTTTGCGCAATCGGTACGCCAACCCACGCCGTTTGGCTGACCACTATTTCAAAATTATTCAAGACTTTAAACAAATTAAGAATGCTTCGCAAACTGAATTAAACCGCTTCTTGACCGCGCATTCAAACGCTGTGTGTGCGTTGAAGGTTATCCAACTAGATGATTTGGCTGATTTCCTGCTTTTTCAGATGTCCATTAATAACTTGGACCCCCAGACTAGATTAAGTTTTGAAACGAGGCTAGGCACAAATCGTATGCCTACGTACAAACTGTTGAATGATTTTATAACGGAACAGGCCAGGGCTCTAGAGTTGTTGGATCAACCGCCTGCCGCAGCTTCTACGAACGCGAGAGCTGCTCAACAACCCCGCATACTGGTGTCGTCAGTGAATGAGTCGAATTCGCAAGGGGCCCGTGATTTAAATTTTGACCGAATGGAACCTAACCTTAACACGGCACATAGTACAATTGTCCAGCCTTCGGTTTCGCCCGACAATTCTATTACACCTAAGGCTACGCAATATGTATACGAGCCTAGACGTGCTGCGTCAGGCCCTACACGGCCATTCAACGGGCCGCGCCCCATAAATATACCTCCTGTTATGAACACTCCTAGGATGTCAGTATTCCGTCACCGATTACCACCGCTTTACATGAATCAATCCCATGTTTCTACGACACACGCAGGCATGTGTTATTATTGCGGAGAAGGGCATCGCATCATTAACTGTCAATCCTTTCTCGAACTGACCTCTGTGGCACGCCAGGATGCCATCAGGAAATTACGACGTTGCTTCAATTGTCTTGGCTCCCATTTCCAAGCTAAATGTAAGTCCAGCCAACGCTGCAAGCAGTGCAACGAGGCACACTATACTTTGTTACATAACAACTCTCCTGCACAACAACGACTATTTTCACCGCGCCACCCTCGTTCAACAGCTAGACCTGACCTCGTTACTCAATCGGTACCGCATGCTCTTTCTTGTAATATTGAAGCTCCTCTCGTTTTGTTAGGCACCGCACAAATCGTCATCCAAGACCATTACGGTCAACCTCGTTCCTTTAGAGCTATTATTGACCCCGGCAGTCAGATATCTGCCATTACTAAGAAAGCAAGCGTCCTGTTGAACCTACCTACTCGGAGTTCAAATATGTCTTTGATTGGTGTCGCCGCCAAGACCACACGTATCCACGAGTACGTTACGTTGATTTTATTCTCGCGGCATGACCCTGGTGTCATGCTAACAACTGAAGCCGCCGTGCTTAACCACATTACTGACCCGCTGCCGGCTACTAGGTTAGCCTCTCAAATAAGTGCTCAATACCAGCATCTACCTTTAGCTGACCCTCATTTCGACTCGCCTGCCGGTGTTGACATTATACTGGGGGCAGATGTTTTCACCCAAATACTCACTAATGGGCCTTGCACTATCATTCATGGCCAGCCCTCTGCGCTTAACACTCGATTAGGTTGGGTCATTATGGGATCCGTACCGTATAGTATGCCCCATCAACCTAGAGTGTTCATTACCTCGCTACAGTCTATTGATGACAATATTCGACGGTTTTGGGAAGTCGAAGAAGTAACTGAGGCTAAATCTTTGAGCCCTGACGAACAGCTTTGTGAAAGCCTGTTTACTACAACTACTGAACGCGATGAAGTCGGGAGATATGTTGTCGCCCTCCCCTTCAAACCTGACGCTGTAACACTTAAGTCAAACCGCAACGTTGTCCTCGCCAGTTATCATGCTTTAGAACGACGTTTAAGTCGTCAGCCGGAGGTAGCTCGGCAATATCATCAATTCATGACAGAATATATGACTCTGGGTCATATGTACCCCGCACTTAATACTTCTAACTATTTGATCCCGCATCATTGTGTTTTTAAGACCACCAGTTCTACTACTAAGTTACGAGTAGTATTCAACGCATCCTCGCCTGATTGTAACGCGAATTCTTTAAATCAGCAATTGCTTTCCGGTCCTAAACTTCAGAAGGACCTGTCTAACGTCATCATTTCCTTTCGCCTGTATGTTCACGCCGTTTGTGCTGATCTTAAAATGATGTACCGACAAATTGCCGTGCGCCCCGCTGATCGCTGTCATCAGCACATATTATACCGACCGACGCCTCAATCTCCGCTTGTGGAATACGAGTTAGCTACTGTCACGTACGGACTAACCCCGTCTGCGTATTTAGCGTTGCGGACGCTTGAACAACTCGTAAAGGACGAAGGTAGCCGATACCCTGCCGCGTCGCAAGCAATACTTCAGCAGACTTATGTTGATGATGTTGTCACTGGCGCCGATACGCCCGAAGATGCCAAGGAATTGATACAGCAGCTCATTAACATTTTCGCACTCGCCGGCCTGGAACTCAGGAAATGGTCATCAAGTGATCCTGCACTATTGTCAACACTACCTTCCACTCATCTGGAGAACCCGCTACTGTTCCAGGACGATTCTACCGCCATCAAAATACTGGGACTGCAATGGAATCCTACCTCGGACTCGTTCTCCTACCAGAGTCAGAATTTCGTTTCGGTGCCGACGAAACGCACCATATTATCTTATGTCGCTCGGACTTTCGACCCGCTTGGTTTCTTAACACCTATTACTTTCTGGATCAAATGCTTTCTTAAACGTTTGTGGCTCGAAAAGTTATCTTGGGATCAAACTTTGCCAGCCCCGCTTCTAAATCAATGGGACAGCTTCATTGTTCAATTCGCCAGTTTGTCTTCTATCCAAATACCTCGACACGTTGGCACACGAGCTGCCAAGCATTACCTGTTAGGGTTTTGCGATGCTTCCGAAGCTGGATACGCAGCAGCTATATATTTGAGAACCGAATGGAATGGAGTCGTTACCGTTAGCATTCTGAAGGCTAAGAGCAGGGTAGCTCCAGTTAAACCGATCACCATACCTCGCATGGAGCTTTGTGGCGCAGTCTTGCTGGCCAAACTCTATAAGTCCGTTCAGCCCGTTTTGAATTTTGTGTCTGACGCCGAGACGTTTTTCTTCACCGATTCTGAAATTGTGTTGTATTGGATCAACACCCCGCCTTATTTATTGAAGACTTTTGCTGCCAACCGCGTCACTGAAATCGTTTCAAATACCTCCATGGACCGTTGGTTCCATGTCTCGACTGCTGATAACCCCGCGGACGTTGCTTCCCGTGGGTGTCTACCTAACCAGCTTGCTGAACATCCGCTGTGGTGGCACGGCCCACCATGGGCGCTACAATGTCCTACTGCGTGGCATTTGTCTAAGCCGACCGGCCTTAACCCGGACCAGACCGAACATAAATCTGAACCTAGACTGCTATGTACGGCCGTTCAAGAGCCTAATCGACTATTGACAACTATAGAACGACATTCGAACTTAATTACTCTTCACCATGTTTTCGCTTACGTCCTGCGGTTTGTGAATAATTGCCGTCGTAAAGGCCAGACTACTAACCACGGTCATAACACCCGCTACAAGGCCAAAGTCGCCTTGAGTAAAACTTCATTTACTACGCCTTCGGTGCAGGAGTTAAGTAACGCCAGAGATCTCTGCGTCAAGCTCATACAAGAGCTGGCCTTCAGCGCAACATTGCAACGGCTCCGTCGTGGCGCTCAAATCATCGATCCGCTCCGCAGCCTAACGCCATTTGTCGACGCCCAGGGCTTACTCAGGGTGGGCGGAAGACTTAATCATTCTGAGATGTCGTATGAATCTAAGCACCCCCTTCTGCTTCCTAAACATCATCAGTACGTCAACTTGATCTGCGATCATTACCACAAGTTAGCCTTACATGCCGGACCGCGCACCACTCAAGCGCTGATTAACGGCGAATTTTGGATTATTGCGTTACGCTCCTTACTTCGACAACGCATTCATGCGTGCATGCGGTGTTTCCGTCTGCAATCTAAGCCTCGTCCACCTATGATGGCTGCTTTACCATCATCTAGAGTCACTCCATCGCCGCCTTTCTGCAGGGTGGGAATTGATTTCGCTGGACCCTTTGACACAAAGGCAAATCATTTGCGTACCTCGAAGCTTTTAAAATCTTATCTTTGTCTATTTGTCTGCATGGCTACTAAGGCTGTGCACTTGGAGATGGTATCTGACCTATCCACCGATGCCTTTCTCGCAGCTTTACACCGTTTCACGTCAAGACGAGGGCTACCCTCTGATATTTATTCTGACAACGGCACGAATTTTGTTGGAGCCGCGAACCGCCTGAGTGAGGTCTATCAACTGCTTGACCACTCGAAATCGCTTATCAAGCGCAAACTCGCCGACCAACGCATTGAATGGCACTTCAACCCTCCAGCCGCACCACATTTCGGCGGACTTTGGGAAGCTGCCGTCAAATCCGCTAAAGGACTTATGCACCGCACGATTGGTAATACGGTATTAAACCCTGAGGAATTGTCTACGTTGTTTACCCGGATAGAGGCTATTCTTAACAGTCGACCTATTTTCGAGGTTTCGCCTGACCCCAGCGAAGGATTGTCTTTCCTCACTCCCGGACATTTTCTTATTGGACGTCCGCTCCTTGCACTTCCGGAGAGATGTTACCCCGAACCGCCTCTTAAATCTCGTTGGTCCATGATTCAGCAAATGACCAACCGTTTTTGGAAGACTTGGTCTACTCAGTACCTGCATTCGCAGATTCAACGCCGCAAGTGGCACAAGAACTCCTCACCGCTTCAGGAGGATCAACTCGTCTTTATCACTGGAGAGCATCCGAGCCCCCTTCATTGGCCTATGGGTCGGATCATACGTCTACATCCTGGACACGACCAGGTATCCCGTGTAGCTACTGTCAAAACCTCGCACGGCCAGCTGAAGCGACCTGTCCACAAGCTTGTTGGCTTTCCGCTGCAGCATTGAGTTTTCACCTTTGTTTTCTTCGGCATTCTTGCCCCTTCCTTTTGTTTCTCTTGTTTTTCCTTCGTTTCCCCCTGCTATTTTCTTCGGCACCCTCGGTTTCCGGTGCTTTAATAGTTCTTCGCCCACTACCCACCTGGCGGATTAAAAACATTCGTTTTGGTGGGCGGTATGTTCGAGTCAGCGCTCGAAGTTTGAACGTGTTACCGCGACCTATATTCAAAACGCTCAGCTGGCCTGGACAGTAATGGTCACGTGACGTCTGACCTACCAATCGATGTATGGACTGCGTATTGATTTTCTGTGTGGCCTCTGATCTCCCTCCCTTAGCTAGCATTTCCGTTAGTCGTTCGTTGTCTTGGAACCGTCGTGCAGTTAACAGCCTCGTTAAAGTACCTCGTGCGCAAAGTTGCACCACGCGTGTAAAGTGCCGTTTTGACCGTAAAACCTCGTACAAGTGTTAAAACTGTTCGTTTTATTGTGTGTTCGTGTAAACGCGTTGTTATAGACGTTATTTGCTTAGACTTTAAGTTACGATCGCCGTTTAGTAGAACTCTTTGTTCAGTTACGCGCCATAGTTATAATTGACTTTATGCCTTTTAAAATGCAGCCTATTGATTTCCCGTTTAAGTTCTAGTTTATACCTCGCCTGGATCGGATTCCTACAAACTGGGTACCCAGGACTTCTGCCGCCACGAGATCTACGCACGTTGCAATTTTGCCCTTTCTTTCTTCACGAGGGTAAGTGCTGCCTAAGCTTAAGTACTTATGATTTATTTATGTGTAAATTCAGTGCGAATTATTTTGTTATTAAATGTGTTTGTACGGAACTAACTATTGCTTTCAAACGTTCGTAATTGCGTGCTTAGCGATTAAAGTAAGACACATTTTGCCGCCACTTCTTATTACTGAACATTTCTATTGTATTATTTCGGATCTTTCTCGAACCTCGCTTTCTTCTAAATTTTAGCTAGCGCCAGTCGATTCAGAAAGTAAACTACCTAATTGAATGATGTAATAAGGTTTTTGTTTCATTTCATGTACATCATGGTCTTATTTAAACAAGTGCAATATTTTAAAGTAACAAAACTATATAACCGTATATCAGTTCCATTTCGAATGATAGATTTATAAACTGACTAAAGTGTCTAAAAGACTTACGACTTAATGTTACAGGGCTTGGCATTCTAATAATGGCAATGTCGTTGTAATAATTTTGCGGATTGTAGTTTGGATGGGTTTTAACATAAGTTAGATCCACAAATTCGGTGTAAGTTCCTGCCTCTTCATAGTCCATTATATCGACATATCCAAGAAAAATCTTAATGTCTTCAGCTCTGTAAGAAATATAATAAAAACATTATGAATGATACATTATATAACTACTTTTTAAATGTACTTATTTATTTAAATCAATTACTAAAATCCTAATACTTATTAGTTAATACTGATATTTATTAACATTAAAATAAGAAATGTTGTAAAAGGTCCTTATGTAGACCCTGTTGGAAAAATATATATAACTTATTCCTGCAAAAGTGGTAATTTTTTAAAATTATTCATCACTAAAAGTTTAATTTTCTTCTATTAAATTTTATTTATGAACAGAGACAGACCCATACAAATTTCAAGAATAGTTCTAAATTATATATGAGATAAATTCAGTATCCTCTACCTTTAGGTTGTATTAAACAAATATATAATACTAATAGTGGTACTATTTATTATTGTTATTGAGTACTGTCAAATCAAATTGACCAGAAAATCCCACAACCCAGGAATTGTAAATGACTCATTTGTAAATGTTCATTTGTAAATTTTTCAACTCTACAGATAAAAATGTTGTATTATTGTTAGAATTAGGTTATTAAGATGAATGCAATTTTACTTGTACAAATTTGCACACGGTAATTTTAAAGTATTTGAATAACAACATTTTTATACATGTTATTAGGTAAGAAGAAATATAAAAAAATATTTAAGTTTATTCCTACCTAAGTCAATAAATAAAAATTTTATTTTAGTTTCTTTTTGTTTTATAATTACAAAAAATATAATAACAATATTATAATAATTACAAACAATATAAATATGTATATACATGTGTCAGAATAACAATATTAAGTAGCAAAATACAAAGTGAATTTTCTTACAATTTTACATTTTCCTTTCTTTGTATGATAACAGACTATTATTTTTGTTTGTTAGTATTTAAACACTTTCTTTTTTCGTCACTTGTATTGTGTTGTTGTTTCTTTATGCTTTCCTTTCGCATTGTCCGTTTGTGAAGTAAGGTTCGATACAATTAATCCAGTTTGTTTGTTTATGTTATCCTTTTCATTCATTTTTAATCCTAGAGAATTATTTATGAAATTGTGTAGTAATCATGTCAACAATTTAAGATTATACAATGAAGGTTTTTCATATAGATCTTTGGAAAGTTCAATTCTAACTATGGAAAGTAGGCTCAGTGCCAAAAATGCTAGACTTTAAACATGAAGATACTCAGTTCGAATCTGACCTAGAAACTCGCATATTTATAATTTAATTATTGATAAATATTTGAAAAAACTGTGTTAACATCAATTGTCCTCCACTACAGGTTAAATAAAATGTATTTGAATGTCATTGGATGAATAAAAACGTATTTTATTAACGATTGAAAATTTGTACTATATATATATATATATATATATATATATATATATATATATATATATATATATATATATATATTGTAACATTTTGAAGTAGTATATATATAAAAGGCACTTACAAAATAAAATAAATATATATAAATAAATTCATATGTAAAAAAATTACTAAAATATACCAGTAACGAAATGTAAACATAACCTAATTTCACTTGTGTAGAAAATGCACATGGCCACATTTTAGATCTAATCACAAGATTTTATATAAAAAGAAAAAAACACACACAATTCAAAATATTACAAAAGTAAAACACAAAGACACTTCACACACTAATAATAGTAATTAAATAAACACTGGAAGGTTGGTTAAGGATCGGAAAATTGAAACAGTATGTTAACAAAATTAAAACTGGTGAAAATAGTTCGTTGACATTAACAGATGTGAAAGTAAACAAATATAAGTCGGTCAGGTGCAGTTTGACTCTAGTGAGAAGGAATCGAACTAAATTATAAACCATCTGATTTTGTTTTTTAAGAAGGAGGCCACCATATTTGTAACATTTTAAAGGAAAAACGAAGCGTTAGTTGAGTTGGAGATAGCGTGGTGACGCCGAGGAAGCAGACCTTGCTGTGCAGTCAAAATTCTATTTATTAGGAACTTCGTCAAAATTATACAGATTTGTTAAGAAGATTGGCCAAACTAAATTAAGGAGAAGTGAATTTCAGAATATAATACAGTGGTAATATAATGTGAAGTAAATAAAACGAATTCAAGTGTAAAAAAGTGAAATTTAAAGAAACGGAATTCCACGTGTGAGCAAACAGCCATTTGCCATTATTTGATGAGATAAGTATCTAGCGCTATAAAAAATAAACTTTAATGGACATTTAAGATAATAAGAAAGTTTAAAATTGTACATTAGAATATCTTGTAGTTAATTAATAGTAAGTAATAAGAAATAATCCAGTTCAAATAGTTTAGCCTTTTTGCATATTCAAAATTTAAGTTTTTCCATCAGGAAAATATTTATTAAAACAAATTTCAAAATTTAATATTGTTTTCAAAATTTATTTAATTAACAAAAGAAGTAAAAAATATAGCCCATGTTCTAAACCCCGAGATTGTAAGAGATCGTAAAATTAGCCAAGGGTATTAAAATTGTGTAACTGTAAAATCAAAAGAAAAAAGAGTTAAACCGAGTTTGTTAAAATTGTTAAGTTAGAAATTTTTGTTTTGTGTGTATTGTTTAACTGTTGAAATAGAAATTGTAATAATAAAGAATTATGAATTGTTCCTGAGTAGTTTTTTTGTTTTGTTTTAAAAAGAATTTTGATATCATCAATAAAATAAATATTTAATAGAAAAAAAAATAATTGTAAAGAGTTTTATAAAAAACATTACAATATATATATATATATATATATATATATATATATATATATATATATATATATATATATATATATATATCAGGAGAATGTGAACTAATTGAAGGAATTTTAAAAAAAAGAACATGAAGCATTCATTTAATTACAAGTTTCATTTGAGTTTGCCAGCACACAACTCTGACTCTTTTCTGATTGTGCACTTTTTATTTAAGAAGGTTATAAACACAGAGATGAAGCAGTTTTACAATATACTTCTTGGTAAGGAATTATGTTAATTTGATCAAAAACTGAGTAATCTTACCCTTGTACGCAATGGGCTGCTGTTAAAATAGTTTTAGGTGTTAGAAGAGCAGCGCCACAGAAATATGTGGTTTTTGGTAAAAACACTCCCAATGCCACTTGATAGGGAAATTGTCCCTTCTGTGCCAGATATCCGTTGATGATACCTAGCCCTAAGTAATAAAAGTTTTATGTTTATTTTTCTTATAATTTTAAAGTATTTGTAAAATGTGAGTATTCATTAATAAATTTCTTGAGCACTGTGGGCTAATTTTAACTAAATAAATATAAACTGTCTAACCAGAATATAAAAATCTTTTTTTTCCTATAAGCTTTTGAAGAATTACTATTTGAAGAAGAGTGCTTGCAAAGATGATCACCATCTAATTGAAATGTATATAAAGTAATTTTAGTAAAATAAAACATATTTATATTGTGTTATATTTAATTTAACAAATGATGAGACAAACTCGCTCAATTCATTATGATACTGACTTATATTTAGTAGTTGACAATAAACGCTGCCCACTACTGTTGAACAACTGTGTTTAAATCTTAAGGTTTGTATGGCAAAATTTTTAATGGCCAAAATAATCATTGATGATTTTTGCTTAATCTGTTTGAAAACTCTGTCTCATTATGTTTTTTATAAATTTACTTTAATTGCAAATTTACTGTCATAGTTTTACTTGGTATAAACGTATAAATTTAACTATATTTTGTTTTGAAAGTCATTTTTTATTTCAGCCATCTGAAATTTAACTTATGTTTGATATAAGAGCAGAAAATATAAGACTCTGTTATTTATAATCAGAGATGCAACGAAAAGATTGTTTGGGAGAAAGTTTGTAAATTTTCACTTTTCGTCTTTTATAAGCTACAAACATATATATATATATGGATGTAGTAATAAAATTGGCCAGTTTTGCAACAAATTTTGTAGTAAGGTCAAATTATTGTAAATAAATTGAATTATTGCAACTACAGGATGGTTAATATATAAAAGTGGATGAAAGTAGACTGAGAGCTTTAAATAAATGTTGTATAAAATTTCTGAAATACTTCCATTTAAGAAACTTCGTTAACTTTGAGAAATGAAACTGAAATATGGATCATAAATAGCAAAGCTCTGGCTTGAATCCATAATAAAAGTCCTGCATCAGATGATGACTAGTAAACCATCTTGTAGACTTCATTTTCTACAATAACTGTTTTTCTATTTATTTGTAGAACTGCAGTTTATGAAAATAACAATTTAGAGACGTTGTTATTTCTTACTAACTTGATGTCCTAAATATTTATCAACCTTTACACATCCTTAAATGTTCATTGAATACTATAAATTTGGAATGCATTTAATTTTAATTCACTTTTATGTTGACTTATGTGTAATTTTAAGGCATATTTGTAAAATGACATTTAATTTTCAAAATTTTGCCTTGAGTAAGAATTAACCCTAGTCTCCCCATAATGTCAAACCCAAATCCCCCCCAGATGGAATTTCTTGTCGTACAAATTATGTTCTTTGTATTGTGCACTAGGCATTATGCATATTATGTATTGATATTTAGCATTTATTATTTCCTATTATTATAAAAATGATAGAACAACTAATCTAGACAAACAAAATAATACATATTGTTATGTGTATTTAATATAAATATTTTATTTATTACCTTTATTAAATCTTGCTTCCAGCTGGTAGGAGGTAGGTTGGAGAAATATACCTCTGGGGATGTAAGTGGTTGGGTCATCATCACAGTACACCTGTAAAAAAAAAAATACTAAACATTTAGAGCTTGTCATTTTTGTGCCGTACGTTTTGAGGTTTTCTATAACTTTTGCTATTAACTTGGCAAAAAAACCACACTTACTGATATTTTTCAGCAGACGTGTTTCGCACTAAGTCAGGGCATTATTCAATGGTGTGAGTTACAGACAAGAACAGTCTTGCTGAAAAATCTCAGAAAGTGTGTGTTTCATTGGCAGGTTAATACCAGGCGCGTATCCAGGGGGGGCGATGGGGCGATCTCCCTCCCCCCCAACCCTCAAGAACTTTTTGTTGAAAATCGACAATATATGATTAAATTAGGACTTTCTATTAAATTAGATTTTTACTTAAGTTATTTCGTCTTTTATTGTAAATAAAAAATAAAATTTTAATTTTTAATTTGAAAATGAGACGGGTTTTCTCGGCATACCCTCGTAAACGTCTAAACGTTTTAACAACAGATAGCGCTAGTGAAGCTTAGTCTCGAACATATGATTTTCAATACGTAATTTTGCAAGCGTAATATTCGCAGTTGACTCCGAAATTGTTCGTGTTGGAAGAATAACTACTTATATTAATTAATAAACCATTTTTATAATAATGGTTTATTATGAAATTCATAATATTCTCTAGCCATAAGTGTTATTGAAACTGGAATAATTATTTATTAAAAAGTCTAATTTGCTACGAATCTTTATCATGTTACCGATTTCTAACGCAAGCGTAGAAAGAACTTTTTCTGTTCTATGTTTTTACATACACGCACGCGCGCGCGCACACACACACACATATTTTATATATATATAATGCATCGATCGCCCCCCGCTCAAAGCAAGTTGCTGGATACTGGTTAATACTAAAAGTGTAAACCTTTATTTTTTAATTTATAGCATTTAAAAAATCTTCTACCTCAAATAGATAATGAGAGAACATCCTATTACAAAAAGCCTCATATTATTATCTGTACAGAGTCAAAGAAAGACCTACATTTCAATTTTATTTCACCACTTTTGTATTATTAAATTGAGGGGGGGGAGGTTTTCATTCACAAGACGTATTTTAAGTAACCAGTACCTAGATAAAAATGTATTACAGCTAAAATCTTTAGTGGAATTCTATGAACAAATTACACTAATTTGTTTATTTATTTTTGTAGTGTTTAGTTATTTTAGATTTATTATTATTATTTAAAGTTTTATTGTTAGTATTTTGGTATAAATTTTCTTTGTTTTGTTTAATGCCTATAAATATACTGCATATTAAATGTATGTGTACTGTAATGTAAAACACCACCAATTTAGCTACTTGGCACTTATCGTGAACTCACCTGTGTCCCATATATGCAAAGGAATAGTTCAATTTGGAGCCTAAAATATATTAAGCCCTAGCCCTTCTAAAGAGATTCTGCTGATGATTTTACCATTGGACTTTATTTCATTTTTGAAAAACTAGTTAGGAAATAGAGCGCATAGAGGGAATGATTATGATTAAAGGCTATTTAACCAATGAAACTGAAATATTGGTTAGTTATTTCAATAAATAAAATTAACTTAATACAGTAATTAATCAAGATATTGCAAAAATAACTCCACTTTCACTTTTAATACAAAAAAATGTATGATCTTCAGATTAAAAACTTCAAAATAACAATTATTTCGGTTAGAATTATTTTATTTATTTACGGTTATTATTTATTTATTTAAAACCATTATTTTGTATTTTATAAAAAGATTTATTTGTAATTTATGCTAGAACATATATTTAATGTAAATAAAACTTGCACTTTTTGTGTTGTACATCTTGCAAATAAGTTAGGCCAGCCTTAGTGATTAGATCGTTTACCAGTCGGAACAGCTATTTTACTTGCCTGAATCATCCAAACCTTCATTTAGATTGTAGTTTTCATTTTAGTTTTAAGTTTAAGCACAACTTGTGTCGCTTTTGAAACTGGGATATTTTGCATCTCACCTAGAGTCAAGTTAAAGGTACCACTCAGGGTAAACAATTTTTCAATGAGTTGACATGCCTACCCCTAAATAATTCTGTTTACTGGTAGGTTAATAAAACTGTTTTTGTCTTCACTTAGAGGTTATTTGGAGGATATGTTTAAATCTATACCAATAGTTAACTTTCTACATATTCAGAAATACAGAATATTTGATTAAATTATATGATAATTTGTATAACAGCTGTTTTTATAATGTTCATGCTATAGATAAAGACACAATATATTGTTAATAAATAAGCTTTCAAATTCTAAAAAAGTGAAGCAATCCGTTATAGATATAACGAAACCCAGCAGCTATGATAGTGGGACTAAGTCCAAGAAAAAAAAATAATAAATAATAATAATAATATATATATATATATCAGGGAGGCTAAAGAAGTCATAAGACCAAAACGTTTCCTCCAAGTGTAAATTAACAATTTAACAACCTTTAGTTAACAAAAAGTCTGATCGCAAGTAATATCAAAAGTGTAATATATATATATATATATATATATATATATATATATATATATATATATATATATATATATATATATATATATATATGTATATATATATATATATAGAAAGAGAGAGACAGACAGAAAGGGAGAGAGAGAGAGAGAGAGAGAGAGAGAGAGAGAAACAGACAGACAGAAAGAGAGATGGAGGAAGTTAGAAAGAGACAGAGATATAATGAGAGAGCGAGGCAGATCATACTGGATATAAAAAGAAATTATTTAATTCTTTGGTTTATGATAGTATTAATTAAGAATTAACCATTTGAATGGTAACAGTTCATTTTTATCTTTATCTGAAGTCTGTTGTTTGGCTTTGAAGGAGGCTTAACTTAAAAAATGTTTACGTGTCAAGATATCTGCATGATCTACGTCTTTGCAAATATAAAAGTGAAGAGCATTAGAATCTAATCTCTTAATATTATAAAGAAAAAATCTTAAAGATCCCAAGTGTCCAAAGTGTCAAATAAACAAGGTCTAACAATTTTAATTAATCAACGTCAGAAAATTAAATTTTTTAAAGATACCATACCTTTGTACGCTGATATTTAGAGTACTAAATAAGCATTTTTGCTTTAGGGCAGGGATGGCCAACTTCTTAATCCTAAAGGGCCACTTCAATATTTTCAGTATGGACGAGGGCAGCACAACTATTTCCACACATACATCAATAAGCCAAATGTGGGCAATACGTATATATCGTAAAGTATCTGTGATACATAAATTAATATGAATCCATAAATATTATGCAAACAATTTCATAAATGTTTAATATGAAGCTCAATGTACAAAATATCAAAATAAGTATAATATTAAATTTTCAATAGTTATTTAATCATGTTTTTCACGCTTATCAGAACACAGTATTGGAAAAATCTCTAATTTATTTAAACCTCAAATCATCCATAAGTATGTTCCTAATTTGCTTAATAGGAACACTATCATTCAAAGTTCATCAAAATCAATCTGAATTGAAGTTGTAGCAACCTTTAGCAGATCTCGAACTTTGTTAGTCTGTTGCTTTGAGTTGATTTTATAAATTTCAGTGTTGAAAAGAAGTACTCATAAAGGTAAGTTTGAAACTATTTTCCTACTGAAGTCACGTTGTTTGGGATGTTTTTCCTCGGGCCACATACTCCAAAATTCAGCACCAGTTTCCAACCTTGCCTGAAAAATGGTTCCCTTTGCAAGGAACAGAGCTCTTATTGAATTTCGTCATCTTACTGTGAAATATTACAAGACATAGATTTGATAAATAAGAGAAGATTGCATTACATTAAAATCCTAAAACCGTTTATTAAATGGCTTCAGAAGCATATCTAAAATAGGTAGGCAAGATTTGAAATCACTGGTTGGGATTTCTTTGTAGAATGAAAAGTCTACTAGTTTGGCTTTTTTAAAAGTGGATTGGAAAATCTCAAATTGGTTTATAAATCCGCTAAGTGCCCAATTAACTGAGGTATGGTTTGATTTGAACCCTTTAATTTCAAGTTTAGTTCATTCATGTGGTGACTTATGTCTGTTATAAACCTATATTTTTATGTTTTACATTTATTAATAAATCAATCATCTAATGGTGTTTAAAATTCCTCTGGGACGCATAAAACCAGATCGCGGACTGCTAGATGGCCATCCCTGTTTTAGGGTATTGGTAGGGCAGACAGTTAACTTATAGCAGGCTGTCCCGTTACTATAGTATGATTTAAGACAGAATAGGATTCTGCGTAGGTAAATTTGACCGTAGGGATGGGGGATAACAGCCGTCTGAGCTATTAGGAAATTCACATCTTGCTGCTTGGATGAACCTTGTAGCTAATTCGATGTTAAACTTCCGTTTGTCACTTAGTGACATTGTTACTGTGGTGGAGTGATTTACTAGTGGGGTAGCTTGCTTCGTTCTGCAGTTTCAGTCCCTGGCCATGGTGGGTTGACTGTCAGTGAGTTCTAACTGGCAACATCGCATCCCTGCTCTGCCTCAGACCCATTCCTATTATACGTTAAATTAAAGTATAATACTGTAACGAGGGCCAACTAAACAAACTGGTAGATTTAGGCAAATTTGCCATGTATCACCGGTACAGTGTAGATATCGTTGAGTTGAGGTGAGAGTATGTCCAGTTCAGTGACTCTAAACTGCCTTCCGTTTACAGAAGAGGCTGAACAGTTACATTTTAACTGACGGAATTTGCAGGAAACAACTGTCCTTGATTCAACTAGGGTGCATTATGGACCAGAATTCTCCAGAAGCGAGACATAATTCTTTCCATTTCTCTTAACTCTAACTGTACATATACATATGTACTGTAAATATTTCTTAAATTTTTACGAATTTTAGACAGAATACATTGAGGACTCAAAGCAAAATAAGGATTCGATCCAACTTTAAAAATGTATCTTAAACGGTGTGTTTCTTAACAGTAATCAGAGGCAATTTAGCAATACCTCGTTATAATGGGCCCTATTAAATCGGATCTCTTAGCCTATAACGGACTGTAGATTTCTGTAGGATTTGTAGATAAATGACACCATTTGTAAGGAGCCATCCCTAAATTACGTAACGCAGTGAGGGAGGAGGGTTAAGTCTATCGTTACTGAAGGAGGAGGGGGTTTATGCAGTAGCGTTACATAACTTGATATTTTAGTTTTGATTACTTTAAAATCTTTTTATTTAATAAATAAAACCCCATTTAAATTTTTAAGTAAGTAAAATGTATGTCTACCTAATATTAATAATGAACTCATATAAAATTTATTTACAAAAGAAACATGTATTTAAAGTACTGCATTAAACTTTCTATCTGTGAGCATTGTTGGAGAAAAATGTGAGGAACCGTGACCTCGAACGCGGTATCACCACAGTATTGTCACCGGCGCAAGAGTAGGTCAAAACGTTAAGGTCATTCTCAAAAACATTTATAATATAAAACGTCAGATTTACAGAAAATTACAATGCAGAAACGGGATCATATATAACTTATTTGTACACCCTTTCTTATTACAATTATTATTTTTACCTGTCTGTAAATACTTATATTACTTACTAAAATATAACTACTAAGAAACTAACATATAATATAATCTAAACTAACATAACATAATACATCATCAGCGTATGCGCAGAACTGAAAACCGAGCTTTAATCATTTCTACATCGGGGCTCTTCTCGTGCGCCGGTGACAGAACACAGTACGACGCGACCACGGACGCTGTGGACGCGATGGTCAGTCGGCCTGTACAGACGTGTACCGCGGTCTCCGTGTATCAGCCAAAGCACCAGTTGTTACTTATCAGTAACAGTTTTTAACGAAACAATATATTTTTAATCCGGTGGTTTATTAAATATACATATTTTTTGCTGAAGCTAATACCAGTCGTGTCTCTCGCGGCATACATGACTACTTCGTAGGAAGATGAATAGACTTCAGACAGTGTTACAAAGGGGTTGATCACTTTGCGTTTAGATTGATTCAAGTCACATTTTTATAAAACAATATTTTCAATTTATGTTTAAATTAATATTGTCTTAACTTTATACATAAATAAGGTTTATTTTGATTTTATAATTTCCGTTTGTTTTCCAGTACACGTGACGTCACATATTTTTAAAAAATTATTTCTTATTTCTGTTTTATTTATTTAACAAAATTCTTCTTATATTTCATTATATTATTGTCATATGTGATGTACTTCTTTATTGGGCTACAAATTCGGTGTTTTTGACAATTACCTCAGTAAAGGAGGACAAGCCAAGGTTACGTAATTTTTGCGAGGGGTTGGTACTACCTATAACCGGTTCGTTACGGGGAGAGGAGGGAGTTAAAAATCATCTATTTTAGCGTTACGTAATTTAGGGATGGCCCCTAAACAGCTGATTCGCCGGCGCGGCGGCTGATACGATCGTTATACCATCTATCAAGTTACATTCCCTCTAAAAGTGATGCAAGAAAACTGTAAATAGTGTAAACATATCAGTAATATATAATGTTGACTCATCAAGCGTTAGTAAATGTTTATTACTCAAATATACTGGCTTGAAATCTGAATAATGTTGCTTAAAGAAACTGCACAACGCTATAAAGAAAGTAAGAAGACAAAATAGCACTCTCATAGAATTTAGAGTAAGCAAAAATCCACTAAAGCGAGTCTCTGCGTTATACATACATATAGAATATGTGTGTGTGTGGGTGTGTGTGCGTATAGCTCTTGAATTTTGTAGTCCATTACGTTCGTTGAATCTTAATTAATCACTTTAGCATTAGCTTATGGCTATCCAAACTTTAAATTTTGTAAATTTGTAAAAACTTACTGAGACAGAAAGTTTTTGATCGCTATGTGGCGATCTTCATCAGTGTCTTCTGCTTGGAGATGTTAGATTAAGCGGTGACGGTTTTAAAGGCAGGTTATCGATAGTATCAAAGAGTATGAATGACTTGTATTGTGTTTGTTCGTTTAATATGTTTGTACTTAGTGTTTGTGTGTGTGTGTGTGTGTGTGTGTGTGTGTGTGTGTTTGTGTGTGTGTGTGTGTATGTGTTTGTGTGAATTCCACATTGTTCTAGTGTGTTGAGATGTGGTCGTTTTTTGTTGATGTGTAAGATTTCTAGGTTATGGTAAATGTCTGTGTATTTGTGTCCTGTTTTTTTTATGTGATTGGAGAATGTTGAGTTGGTGTTCTGTTTGCGATCTTCGACTCCTTGCTTAAAGCTGTGACCTGTTAGCCCAATGTAGAATTTGCTGCAGAAGAACTATAAGCACCAGGCGTATACAAATTAAACTGCAACAAATTCTACACACACACACACACACACACACACACACACACACACATATATATATATATATATTAAAAGTCAATTCCTACTTCTGTAAAAAAAAATTTAATTATATTTTATTTTATAACAACAATTAATATTCATATCTATATAAATATTAGAGAAACAAAATAACATGCGGCAAAGTAGAAAGTAAAATTAACTTTTAAAATTAATAAATGAAATAATTAATATTTGTCAAAACTATTAAAATCAAGTGTCATCCGCTACAAGTTTAAAAAAATGTATTTGCACTAGAGAGAATGAATAAAAAGTGTTTTACTAAAGATTGAAAATTTGAACACGATATATAAATATAAATACATATAGGGAGAGTGGGAACTAATATTAGGAATTGCAAAATACCAACATATGTTGGACTTCATCAACAATTGTACGATTCGCATTAATGTTTTTATAATAGAATAATATGATTTCGAAAATGTATATAAATTACGTCACATGTAAGAGATGATAAAATATTATGGTGAATATATTTACGAAATTAATTTGTCAATAAATAAAGTTCTCGTTCATATTTTGTGTATATTAATTTTTTATAATTAATTATGTATCGTTGATTATCATAACACTGTTAAATTAAAACAAACAAAATATGAACTCAAAATTTCCTAAATATATTTATTTATTATTATTAAAATAAATAAATGTCAACAAATATTAATTTATAACTTTAAAACGATCATTTTGTAATTCGAAAAACGAAAGTTAAAATTAAACAAAACTTTTAAAATATATTAATATGCCTCTACCTAAATATTTAAGAATAAATTGATGAATAAACTTTTAAATATATTTCAACATTCAATGCATTTCTTAAGATGTAAAGGTTTTTAGGTTTATCTGTAAAGCAGTAATGATTGTGGGGATTTCGGACAAGAAGGGTTTAGATTTGTTACGTGGTACTCCAACAGGACAACACTTACACAGCACATTAAACTATCGCATATATCCTTAGGAGGGTAGTGTCTAGACAACAGTTCCCCCTACATTACCAGGATATGATTACTGCTCCTTAATCCTAGGTTTATTCCACACTTATCATCTTTCCTACTTGTAAAAGGGTTGCAAAGTGTGGTCAACTACCTAGGTAGAGTGTAGATGCACTTTGGGAATGCAACCTATACACCTATGGAGACATAGGCTTTGCCTATACGGAGTCCAAAGGCTTTAATTCCTTTCCCATGTACTACTACTCACATTCACGATAAATTTCACATCCAAAATATCCGATAAAAGTCAAATTTACTAACAGCCTTGTCTAAGCTACCCTAAATAGCAGTTGCGGGAAACTTAAAGCATGTGAAAGCAGCTACCGGGTGACCACTAGATTAATGAGATCATAAACTTTGCAGCCTGTCTGCGCCCGAGATTCCACGGGTATGTAACGCATTGTTTCAAGATTTGAAATCCTTTGTTCCTACTGTAATTATTAATTAATAAGCTATGAAACGTTTCGTTCACTTTCTCCATCTGTAGAAAACTCTTTATTTCGTTATTTTTACAAGTACTTTTAGAAAGATTTGTCTACTAAACATTTTCTAAATTCAGTTATTGTAAGAGGATTGAGTAAACATTTTGCAAATTCAGTTATTGTAAGGGGATTGGGATCTATGTTATTTTAATTTCTTTCTTCTGAAAAAAAACTGTCTAAATATGTGTATATATATATATATATATATATATATATATATATATATATATATATATATATATATACTGTCTAAATATGTGTATATATATATATATATATACTATCTAAATATATATATATATATATATATATATATATCTGTGTGTGTGTGTGTGTGTGTGTGTGTGTGTGTGTGTGTGTGTGTGTGTGTGTGTGTGTGTGTGTGTGTGTGTGTGTGTGTGTGTGTGTGTGTGTGTGTGTGTGTGTGTGTGTGTGTGTGTGTGTGTGTGTGTGTGTGTGTGTGTGTGTGTGTGTGTGTGTGTGTGTGTGTGTGTGTGTGTGTGTGTGTGTGTGTGTGTGTGTGTGTGTGTGTGTGTGTGTGTGTGTGTGTGTGTGTGTGTGTGTGTGTGTGTGTGTGTGTGTGTAGCCTTTTCAAACACTTTTAGTAATAAAATAAACAATATTTGTAATCTATTTAAAATCTTCTTTAACCGTTCCGTTAAATTATTTCATTATTGTAAACATTATAATAAATGAAATGCTTTTAAAACAAAAGCTTTCCAACCAACCTGGCCAAGGATGTACATTAACAAAAATGGCAAACACTTCATACTTTTCTTCGCTTCGGTAAAAACACTAATAAATCAAGTTACGATGTGTTTCTTTTTTTAAGAAAACAGAATTATATAATCTCTAGTTCTAAGATAGCGTGACATTCTACAGATAAATTAAAAAAACGAGCAGAGATTTACCAATATTACACCTGACACAATCAAATATATCACTTGAAATAAAATCAGTGCTTTCTTATCGTCGTTTTCAAGTTTGTTTTTTTTAATTTGCGTTCAATCTAAAGGTCATTGCTTAAACCAGGGTCATGCAAACGTTCTTGTATGGAGGGTCATTAGTTGAGTGAAGAGCTGTTTGCGGCCCAGAGGCTAATATAAACATTATTATTATTTCTACTATTCTTATTAACATTCTTAAATCACATTACTTCCAAGTTCTTTACGAAATATTCCCCAAGCAAGAACCAATAAACCTTTACGCTGCAGCTTGGCGACGTTTCGAAAATGTTTTAGACTTTGAAAAGAAACAAGTTGTGTACATTGAGAAGTTTATGGCACTACTGATTGACAAAGAACTGAAAAAGGAAGGTAAAAGTAAAAAAGCAAAATAGTGAAGGTAATATATATATATATATATATATATATATATATATATATATATATATATATATATATATATATGTCTACTAATGAGAGGCTGGTCTGAGTGCTATTTCTGAGCTTGGTAGAGACACGGAAGTAGCCAAGAGTGGGCCCGAGGAGTCTGGACCCACTTCCTGAATGTTATTATCAGAAAAATTATGGAAGAAATAAAAATACATTTTTTCCATGGTTTCATACATAAAGTAACTTAAAGTAGCCTATAAAGTAAGCTGTGCATTTGTATAAAGTAAACGATTTTATACTTATCTTACTAGACTTTGTTAGAACAAGTAATGTCCGAGATTTATCATAGCACCATCTCCTATTAGTTTGGGACGTCAACATTGTGAGTAAGCTGAAATGTTTGCAGAATGGTCTTTGGCTAACCTCCACCCACCCCCGCCAATAGCGCCGCGTCAAGGCCAAGTGCAAGCTGAGCTGGAAATACTTATAATATAAACAACAAATTTTCAAAGTCAATTCCTACTTGGGTCAACGAAGACAAATTTTATTTTAGTTACTTTTATTAAATAATTACAAATAATATAATAAAGTAACATAACCTATGCGTTAAAAACAGATATTCTACCTCATAACCTATTACATAAAATCATCTGTTTTAACAACTACAAAAACTCACTGAATTAGTAATAGGCGTATATTGAACCTTAACTTACTGCTAATTTATTATTTAAATAATAAAATTTGACAAATTGCCAGCTAGCTTCATCGATAAAACAAACAAAAATAACTCAACAATTAAATAGTTGTCTAAAATCTAATATTATCCTAGCTAAAACTTAAGTTAAATGTATTTATCTTTAGGCGTGAAATTACTGTGTTATGGCTTGTAAATAAATTTACTTGTTATGCCCGTTACTAGTGACTTTTAATTTAATTTTTTTGAAGAACTGTACTTTTAATGGTTAATAAACTGGTACTTATTTCGAATTTTGCTGTTTGGACTATTCTCAGATTTCCGTGGGTTGCGTGGTAATCCACCTTGTGTCCAAGGATGCGTTTTCCTTTATCCTCTCATTTCCGACTGTCAGAGTTGGGGTTGGTCTCCTCCTCTGGCTCCTCGGACTTCTTCTTCCTCCGGTTCCCCGAGCTGTTTTCTTCGACTCTACTGATCCCTCTTCTTCGCCTCCTAGATTGCTCCTCCTTCTCATCGCTTCCCTTACTCCTACCACCGTGCACCAGTCGGCTTACTCTCTTTGTCGCTCTTGCATACGGTTTTCGCCAAAAAGAATCTACTGTGGGCTTATGGGTTTAACCCTCATAGACTACCTGAATGTCAGCTCATTGTTTTAATTCCCAGTTTAGCAAAATCTACACATTTCATCGAACGTATAGATTTACAAGAAATCTAAAACAATGCTTTTGGACTTTTTAGGACTTATGAGTTTTGCATTTTATTTAATCTTTACTCATACAAATTGAAGGGAAATTGGTAATGAATGTAAAGTTTTACTACAAACATCGTAATTTCTGAAAAAGTATAAAAGATACGGCATTTTTTGTAAATTTATTTAAACATTATTCAAAGAACCCGTCGTTAAGACTCTACAAGTGTTTTCGCAAGGTTCTATCTACTACCGTTACCGATTTACAAGCGGTTCTTTGAACAGATAAATGACACCCCCCTTACTTTCCCACCCCATACTCTCAACCCTTACTTCTCTACCCCATCCACGTTTCGACTACATTGTAAGACGACAACGTAGATTTTCTACTCTACCTAAGTAGTAACAATGTTTTTATTTAAACAGCATGCTGCTCGAAGTCCATGCTCTACCCTCTTCACTCCCGGGCTACTACTGGAGGGTTTGTCGCCGAGTGGAGCGTTTGTTCTACAGGCTACTCTGCAGATATCTTCCGCTCTTCTCTCTCTCTCTCTCTCTCTCTGCCACGATGCCGATCTTCACAGACTACCTCTAACAGTTACGCCATGATTTACAACAATTGAAATGAATTCTGATATTTTTTAAAGAAATTCATCACAGCATTTTAATTTAGTGGTAATACTTTCTAAATTGTTTGTCGTCGGAAGTTTACGCGAGTCTACACTTTGCTAATAATCATACTCGCCACAGTACAACAATAAGTGTTACTCATGACGTCATGATTGTTATTATTACTGTTTGGCAAAACAAAGAGATTTATCGGCAAAAATCAGCAATGTTGAATGTAAAACAATCTTCAGAACCCAAAAATATTTACATGTTTATGTTTTAGTATCTCCTAATACTTTAAGTCCTGACTTTTTATCATTTTTACACCTAAATAATTATCAAAACATGATTGATGATAAAGTTCTTCAATGGTTTTTAAAAACCTTTATCAACTGATTTGTTTACTTAGGTGTTGAAGTTGTCAATTTTTGGCAATAACTGCATTTTTTTTTTACTAATGCGTGATAGATATAAAGTTCTGCCACTCCCACAGGAAGAAAACATATAATAATAATAGCCCTCCACAATAAGCACTTCCATTTGAGCGCATAAAAAAACACGAGGTTTAGTGCAGACCACGTAACCGTTCACTTAGATTTGAGAGATCACACGAGATTTCTCGTGAACTACCACTTCTGAAAACATGTTACATATTCAGAATGTTCTATGTATCAACAACTTGTGCATCAGATGTGTCTACACATAAGTATTTCAAGATTTAAATAAGTACTTCAACTAAGTTAATACGTAAGGGCTTACTTACGGACGCGTTTCGAAACAATCGTTCCTTTTGCGAAGCAAAGCCTCTACTGGCGGCGTCCCCGCTAGGTTCAAAGGTTGTCAGTGTGAGATTTATGAGTGTAAGGGGTTAGGTTAAGTTGGTTGTGTGCTATGTAATTGAAGGGTGTTGGCTTCAAAATGTGTGTGGTCATTTAATATGTTTTCTTTATCTGTTGGGTAGTGTTTATATATTTCGTATTTTTCTAAAGTTGTTATTGTTTTACTTTGTTTTAATATGTGGAGAATGTTTAAATTAGTATGTGTGTCCGTGTGTTTGTGTTGCGTGTTTTTTAGTTAAGCTGCGAATCTAGATTTTGGGTTTGTGTGGTTACTTATGGTGATGTGTTCTTCGAAGCGTGTGTAGAATGACCTACCGGTTTGGCCGATATAATAGCTGGGACACTCGTTACATGTTAATTTGTATATACCGGATAGATTGTATTTGTCTGTTTGTTTTTGAAAGTGTTGTATGTGCTATCTTAAAGTGTTTGTTGTTTTGTAAAATATTTGATAATGAAGTATTTTGAATGTGGAAGCTATTTTTTGTGTGTTTTTGTTGTGGTAGGTGAGGAATATGTATTTGTTGTTTTTGTGTGGTTCGTCAGCGTTGCCGTTTGCTGTTGTCGTTAGTGTTTAATTTTCCTGTGTATGTTGTCTATGAGTGTGTGTTGGTAGCAGTTTTGTTGAGCGATGTATTTTATTGTATTTAGTTCTTCGTCGTAGTCTTTCTGTAGCATTGGTATATTGATTTGGCTTTGTAACATATGATTAAATGCAGCGTGTTTGTGTTGTGTAGGGTGATTAGATGTATTATGTATGGCAATATCGGTAGTTGTTGGTTTTCTGTATATTTTGAAATTATGTCTGGTGTTGTGTTTGGTGATGCTAAGGTCTAGAAAGTTTATTTTATTGTTTTCTTCTAATTCGAGGGTGAATGTGAGGTTTTGGTGTATGGTATTAATGTAATTGTGTAGTTGATTTTATTTATAATATTAAAATGTCGTCTACATATTTGTGGTAATAAATTATTTTTGTGTGTGTGTTTGTTGTTGTGTAAAATGTGTTGTTCAATGTGATGTCGGTATATTTCTGCTAGGATGCCTGAGAAGGGGGAACCCATAGGGAGACTGTCTTTCTGAGTGTAGAATTTCTATTGGTATGTGAAGTACTTTTGTGGTGTGATGAGTTTGGTGAGTGTGATTATTTCATGTGTGAGTTTATGTGGAGTTTTGTTTACTGTGAGCATTTTTGTAGTATTTGGAGTGTTTGTTCAATGGGCACATTAGTGTAGAGGTTTTTTTTATGTCGAATGATGCAATGGTGGAACAAGCAATGGAATGATACAAATTAACTGTAACGAGTGCCCCAGGTATTATATCGGTGAAACCAGTAGGTCATTCTACAGACGTTTCGAAGAACACATCGCCATAAGTAACCACATACCCAAAATCTAGCTTCGCAACTTACCTAAAAAACACGCAACACAAACACACGGACACACATACTAATTTAAACATTCTCCACATATTAAAACAAAGTAAAAAACTAACAACATTAGAAAAATACGAAATATACAAACACTACGCAACAGATAAAGAAAACATATTAAATGACCACACACATTTTGAACCCACCACCCTGTTCCATTACATAGCACACAACCAACTTAACCTACCCCCTTTACACTCATAAATTTCACACCGACAACCTTTGTACTTAGCGGGTACGCCGCCAGTAGAGGCTTTGTTTCGTAAAAAGAACGATTGTCCCTTTAATTCAAGATGATTACAACAAGCAATTTCAAGATTGTTTGTTATTTCATACAGAAGCTAATTTATCCAACATCGACCGTCTCATGCAAGTCAGTGTTTTGATGGTCCTTATCATGTTTGTACAAAAATATTTATACTGTCCGTCTCTTATTTTCATTATTAACTCCGCCTGATTGTAGGGCGCAGTTAGGTGTCTCGCAGTGTTCACCATTTTTAGGAAATAATTCACCATATTGTTTACTCCCCGATTGTGCTCATATTTCCAATTTTCAATTCTTCCTCGTATTCGTCGTATTCCTGGGCATGTGGCCCCCAAAAGTGTCTAAAGAATCTCTCTTTAACCTCTTCGTAGTTTTCCTCCTCCATATTCATGGCCAACCACCATTCTTGGGCTGATTCTCTGAGGTGTCTCTCCAATATTTTTAGTTGTTGTCCTTCCTCCATTTCAGGATTAATTTCGGACATCATACTTTCTATGCGTTTGATGAAATCGATAGGGTCTTCATTTTCCCTACCGTGGAATTCTTTCTTGCTTTTCTCTCCATTATCGCCCATCTCAAACATCCTTGATTTAAACAAGGTGGCTATATATTCCTTCTCCTATATTCTTTATCTTATTCTCAACTACTTGTACCCTTCTTTCTACTTTTTTGACATCTACTTTAACTGTTTCTAGTTAGTTTATTTCGGCTGACTGTTACCTCTAAATTATCCATCTTTTCTATAGTCTCCTGGATTTTATTTTCCATTTCCTCATTCTTTTTTGTAATTCCTTCATTTATTTCATTTATCCGCATATTCATGATTTCCCAAAGATTCCTGATTTCTCGTTTATCCTCCTCTCTTTCTTTCTATCTTTGTTCACAAACTTTCGTCGTGGCTTCCTGAATCGAATGCAAAATACCGCATTCGATCCGACTTAATGCACCAATTATCGTAGGTTTGGCCTATTTTTGTGCTTTATTTCCTCGCCTATAGTGGAATATGAATGTACATATAGCTTGGTCTCAAAGAGTTCTGGTCAAGTTGATCTTACATCTGTGGCTCTACACCTACTCGTGCTCTCAGTCTGGACGGCCAGACATTAGTTTATCTCCGAGTACAGTATTTTATCTGGAACTAAGTAGGCCTACTTGTAACCAGAAGCAGTTTCTATCGTCATCCAATACCTTGACCTTTCATGGACCTCATTATTGCAATGTTTTCGGTTTTTCAAACCTTTTAGTGTTGATTATTCAATATTTAATCCAGAACCTGGGCGGAATGAAGGGGTAAGGAGGAGCAATGCCTCCGACCCCCAACTTTCTGGACATGTGTATTATTTTTATTTAATTTCAAAATCTGACAATAAACTCATTAAAATACAACAAAAATAATAATAGTGCAGACAAGAAATATACTCGGCAGTATCAGTTGTTATTTTGATTGTATGGGAGTTATTTTCTAAATATGACAGTAAGTTCAAAGAAAAATATGAACTTTATTTTAATCTTTCAAGTCATAATGTTCAAAATGAAATTTTAGGAATCGTTTCAGTCGAGGTTTGGCATTCGATGTTATGTTTCTCATAAAAACACAATCAGGCTGATTTATGGACATATATACTTCCAAAGAACTTTTGCAAAGCTATAAGTCTAAAAGCCCCCGATTTGCGTTCTATGAGAAACATAGCGTTAAATACAATACCCTAACTTACAAAATAAGTAGTTTAAAACATGAACCTTATAATGTAAGTTTTTTGCTCGATGGGAACAAGATTTCAAATGATCTCTATTTTGTGGGACATCCCCGAGCCCTATTTGATACCCCCAGGGCAATCTTGTGCCCCCCAGAACAAAACTTGTAACTCCGTCATGTCCAGAACATTCCGAATGACGATTTAGTTAAAGCAGCTAATTCTTGCAATAGTTAGAGTTGCACATCTTGAGGCTTTTGAATAGCTTTAGTTTACCGATTCATTTAACAAAAAACCACAACTCGCTGTTATTTTTCTTCAGACGCATTTCACACTTGATCAGAGCATTCCGTTCAACACTGCAAGTCACGGAAAAGACCAACCACAAGACATACTAAACGATAAAACACTCGAGATCGAACAGTAGGCCTATAGTCGAAAGGAAATAGAAAAACTACCCTCATAACAATACGTCACAGAACACCAAAACATAAACGATTCACCATAATGCAACACACCTGGACAGGTCCGTAGCTTACAGCATCCAACAATGCACTTCTCAAGTGCGAAACTCGTCTGCTGTGAAATATCAGTAAGTAGTGGTTTTTTGCCCAGTAAATCGATAAATGCAGTTCATTGTATTCAACATTTCGATAACGCAAAAAGTTAGTATTATTTTAAATAAAATAATCCAAATAATCAAACTTTCAAAGTGTAATATGTTTTTGCAGTTTACTTAACAATAAATATAGGTGTTTACACGTAAGCTGGCACATACGATCTCTATCGTAAGCTGGCAATCACTATCGATCGATAGAAATTCTGTACTAGCCTAGATAAAAAAAACATTTTCTGCCGTCATGCGGGTTGTGTCAGTTGTTCTCGTGAAGGCGCTCCAGTAGATGAAATACTAAATGCTATGTCTACATCCGTTAAAAATCTGTTATACTCGATGAATACTTTTATAAAATTTTGTAAAAAAATCTAATGGTGTAATAGTGTTGTTATTACCTTTAAAAAAAACGAATCGACGAAATTGTGGGGCGGAAATGTTTGCACAACGGTCTTTGCCTAATCTCCCCCTCCCCACCTAGCCTCACCAGGTCCGAGTGCCAGCTTACGTGTAAATACCTATACGAATTTATTCGGCCTATTGAGATGTTTCTTTCTAAAGTCTCTCAAAGAGGCTGATTCTGGAAATAAAATCAGGAACTGAAAAACGTCTTGACTAACACATTAACTGTTTGGAGAAGGGTAGATTTTATTTTATTTTTTGGAATATCTCTTCTGTTTTTTACAACCTTTTACCGCAAAAGTTTGATCATATTTATATCGCAGTTTCTAAGTATTCGATATCGTATTGTTGTGCCCGATATCTGTTTTGGTACGCGTGGACATCTCTGTTCACCCCCTCTACTACAGGTCGGCTACCCTACCTTCCCGAAGCTCTTACACTACTCCCAGAACCATCTACTCTTCCTCACTCTGATCCTACAAGAATGTTTAACTATTAACCGTCTCCATATGACCCCTGGCGGAGGGAGGTCTATTTCAGTGCTTCTGTCAAATAGTGTCACAATTCCCTGCTGTATCATCTACGCAGAAGTTTTATGTTCCTAACTCTTTTACAAACTATGCTTGATTTTATCCACAACTCTCCGTTTGTGGTAACAGCCTGATCGCCTTAGTAGGAATAAAATCTTTTTTGGTGTTCCCAAGTCTTCCGAGATTCATAGTGAAGGTTTAGAATTACATGAACATCCAGACCTGATTTTCCTTCTTCCTCTTTATTTGTATTTTTATTGATTTCCCCAAAATCGGTAGCAGATAAACGTTCGACGTGGAGTAATTGTAGACTAACAATTTTTTAGAATTAGTTTCTTAGGTAACTTACTTGACCCCGAGATTTCGTATCTCCAACATATCCTGTACCTGGGGATTTTACTCCCTGTCCTTAATCCTACTTTTATATTACAATCCTTTAACTTCCTTCGCATGCCTAAAGTCATACTGTTCTTCTGAAACTACAAAAATACAATGCTTGTTTTTCAAGCACTCGTGGTGCGATATAAAATGCTGTTGATAACATGGGCGCCGACTTTCAAAACACTTTGGGGGGGGGGGGTCGGGGCTCAATTATTCTGGGGAATCCGAGGCCCCAGAAAATTTTAAAATTTCAAGAACTCTTAGAACCATTTTTAGACTATCTTTTGCACTTGCCAAAAGATTATTAACCTAGTTGTTTTTGACTTGTTTATCTTGAGGTTTTTATAAACAATGATACTTATTTGAATCACTTGGCAAAAAACTACTACTTACTGTATTGTGTACAATACTACTCGTCTGATGAATAATACAGTAAGTAGTGGTTTTTTGCCAAGTGACTGATATAAGTATCATTGATTATTAACCTTTTCGCTGGCGCTCTTTGTGTTACGAAACCTGGCACGTAGCTGCCCGTGACGGCAAATAAGCGTCGCCTGTGCTACGCCCACAATTTTAAAATACACCAAAAAAAATTAATTTTTGAATTTTTTTCGAGAAACAAAAAGTTGATAATCGTGTTCTACACAAAAAAATTCTATAATTTGGTGAAAAAAGTACCTAAAAAGAGTACTTACGATAACGGCATAGTATATCTGGCCCGTGACGGCAAATAAGCGTCGCCCGTGCCGTTATTAATTTTTTCATTACAAAAATGGAATATGAAAAAAATAATGTCATTCGTGTTCAGGACTTAGAAATATATACTAACTAAGAAATATATACTAAATATATATATATATATATAAACCACAGAGCTAAATCTTCAAATACAATAAAATGTGTTTAGATGTTGATAAAAGAAAAACAAATAATAAAAAAAATCAAGAATCTACTTTTTGTTGAGCGTTTAAAATTTGTTTGAAGGAGTTTATTTTAATTATAAATAACAAAATTCTGAAATAAGCAGTTACGTAAAAACTAAATTATATTACATACTGCATGAAACTTCATTGTCTATAACAATATCTTAAAATAAAAAATCACATGAAAATCACTTGAACATCGAATATAAAAGAATTTGAGGTTTTACCGGAAACTAAAGTTTATCCTTAGAAGAGTGCAAAACAGGATCGTCTGACAGGATTGATTTTAATGAAATCGTTGATGACTGGACGAATGTCTATTTCATCCAAAATATCTTGGTGGGCATGAGTAATTGCTAAATTATTAAGTCTCTTCTGTCCCATCGTAGCTCTAAGGTATGTTTTGAGGCGCCGTAGGGCACTAAACGAACGTTCGTTAGTTGCTGACGTTACCGGCACAACTTGTAGCAGCTTCAGGCCTTTTACAAGTTCCGGTAACATATTTTTTACACTGGGTTCTAGTACAAAGAACTCTCTAACATCGTGCAATGTTTCAAGTTGCAGCTTCTTCTGTTTCGAAATGTCACTTAACATTGATAGATGTAAGAGTAATCTATCAGTGTCCAGATCATTTTGAAAAAACTCTTTAGAGCGCTTCATATCGCTTTTTTGTCCTTTGCTTAGAAAGGACAGTCACTCCCTTTCTGGAGCAATCACTTTCAATAGTCCTGTTGAGTCGAACCTGCTGGTAACACAAGACTTCACAGTTTCACAAGTTTCGATGTAGATGATTTTGAAAAATTCAACTGGTGTGTTGAATATGTGGGGTGGGCCAGCCTCCTTATTTTCGTACCGTTGAGGAACGCGGTGTTTTCGTGCTAGTTCCGGTTCACCTACTGATGGTGGCTTCACTTTTAAACAAAAAGTCCAGAAGTCTTCAAATCCTCCACGCTTTTCTTCCAAAATACAGGCTAGGTTTATGAACATATCTTCTAAATCAGTTACACCCAAATCAGGTGATTGAACTTTGCGATTTATGTCTTCCACTGGGTTCATTACATGGCAATAAAGCTGTAAATAAAAGTAAGTCTTGAATGTCAGCATCGACTCCAAACAGCCTGCACATTTATAACCTGCGTCGTTCTTATCCGAGGAAGAGATGGTTTCGAACAACTCTAGCATATTTTCATAATTGTTCAATAGTTGCTGCACACTTGACGCTCTCAATGTCCATCGTGTTGGGCAAAGCGGTCGAAGTCCTACTTTATCGTTTAAGCTGGTATTCTTGGCACGGCTTACACTTCTGAATATTTCCATCCTTTTTGGGGATTCTCTAACGTTATTAATTAAATCCTTTGCAAGGCTCATAATGTCTCTCATATAAGTAAGGTAACGAAGACTGTCTTCAACAGCTAAATTAAGACTGTGGGCAGTACAGTGAACGTAAATTGCCTTATCCTGCACGTTGGAAATTAACTTTTGCAGTCCGTTGAATTTTCCGCTCATATTAGAAGCACCATCGTAGCACTGCCCTCTCAATTTTTCCATTGACATATCCAAACGTAAGAGGATGTCTTGGACAATAGCAAACAGAGTTTGAGATTCGGTGTTTGTAGTTTCATATAATCCGATAAAATCTTCATTGATGCTCAAATCATCATTTACTGTCCTAATACAAAATGATACCTGTTCGTGAATTGAAACATCGCAAGTTTCATCCACCATTATTGAAAAGTGTTCACATTTCTTAATTTTAGCTAAGATCGAGCGCAAAACAGACTGACCTAGCAAATCAATTATTTCGTTCTGAATATCGTGGGATGTCCATTTATAACCCGAACGATTTAGCCAGTCTTTTAGTTCTGGGACATCTTCTTTCCTTAGTTCCAATAGTTGCAAAAAATTTGAGTTTATATCTTCATGCCCTCTAATTGCTAGCCCTTGTCGGCATAGCAATTTCAAAGTTGTGAAAATAGGAGTTAGCGCTAAACGGGATTTTTTCATATCATTATTCATTTGCTCATTCAACTGGGAAGCTACGCTTGAGTTTGAAAAAGTTGACAATTTAAGAACACCTTCCTTGTGTACATTTGTAGTTTCATGAATGCGAAACTTTTCCAAGGCCCTTTTCCAGTTTGAAAAGCCGGCAGAAGTAAACGCATCTTCTTTCTTTAAAGTAAATTTTATAAGTCCTTTCGTTTCTGCCTCTTTGCACACTTTACAAAATGCTTTATCAGTTTGTACTACATAATCTAACCAAGAATATTTAGTCAACCATGATTTCTGAAAGGATCTTCCCTTGCCGACGATCTTTTTGTTGCTGCTCAAATCTAAGTTGTTACTGGCAGATGTTCCAGGTACAGGTAATTCCAGTGCTGGGAGTGGAGTTGCGATCCCATCAATACGTGCCTTTTTAAATACAAACTTATCCATATAGTATCACAATAATTCACTTTTCACTATTCACTGCTCACACTAAATCACATCAACATAACGAAACGTGACGAGAACTATGTGCAAACGGAACTGATTGCAAGAGCCGACTGCCGCGGAAGTAAAAACTAAAAACCAAGAATAATAGGTCAGTTTGTTAGTTGTCAGAGCGCGCTAGGAACAGGTGTCGGTAACTCATCCCCTAGTTCAGCCGGGTAGTCATGCCTTCAACGCAGTGACCTTGACAAAAGTCACGTAGACAATCTATTTTTATCTTGCTGATTGGCGACAATAGAGCTACGAGTTTCGGTGTTTCTTTTATAATGCTTTTACTAACTAACCATCAATTGTAAACTCGTTTTATGAAAATTTTACTTAATAAATTAAAGATGTCAAGAATATTCTACTGTAATTTAAAACACTTTCCTTTCCCAGATACTTCATAGATGCTTTAATCCTTTGACATTTTGGGGGAGCTATGCCCACCCAATGTTTTTTTTGGGGGGGGAGGCTTGAGCCCACCCAGGCCTTATGGAGTCGGCGCCCATGGTTGATAATCGAATCAATCATTCTTAATCATCAACGATTCAGCAACTAGTTTGTTTCATTCATCAAGCCTGAAACCAAATTACAATGTTGTCAAATTGCGTATACAGACGAGAGCACTCAATTACAATAACTAGATTCTTGAATTTTATAGTCCATTACGTTCGGTTGAATCTTATTAATCACTTAAACAATAATTTATGACTATCAGAACTTTGAATTTAGTAAATTTGTTAAAACTTACTGAGACAGAACGTTTTCGATCGCTATGTGGCGATCTTCATCAGTGTCTTCTGGCATACTCTTTGATACTATCGAAAACCTACCTTTAAAACCGTCACCGCTTGACCCAACATCTCCAAGCAGAAGACACTGATGAAGATCGCCACATAGCGATCGAAAACGTTCTGTCTCAGTAAGTTTTAACAAATTTACTAAATTCAAAGTTCGGATAGTCATAAACTATTGTTTAAGAGATTAATAAATAACTAGACGTTTTTACATATCTTCAGAATTAGTAACAGTTGGTAAATAACCAATAGAATAACACTCACCAAGGTAGGTAGTCAGAAAAATATATAAAAATTAAAAACAGTAACAGCATTAAAAGAACAACAACATTAGCATAGAAAACAAACACAAAAAGTCACTTAATAAATCCCAAAACAATACCAAACCAATAAAAAAGTATAAAAACATACATAGAAACATATTACATATACAAAAAGACGCTAATCCAAACACCGTTTTCTTCTTATATTTGCTAATTAAAAAATAATAATTTTCACCTAAATTTATTAATAAGAATTCCTTGTTACTTAATTTTTCACATATGAAATTAGTAAATAGTAGAGCATATCGATAAAAAAAAATGAAAGTGTTATAACAGGAACATTTTTGGAAAGAACAGACCGTTATTCAATTCCTTCTATTAGTTCACACTCTCCTATATATCTTGTGCATATTTTCAATCACCAATAAAATACAGTATATTTTTATTCATCCACTGAAGTTCAAATATATATTTTTTTTAACCTATAGTGGATGACAGTAGATGTTAATACAGTTTTTTTCAAATATTTATTAATTAATTAAATTTAAAAAAGCTGGTGTCTCGGTTGGATTCGAACTGAATGACTACATGTTTAAAATCTAGCACTTTGGTACTGAGCCAATTATTCTATAGCGAGAAAAGCATGTTGCTATATTTCGTATATTTAAAAAATGTAAATGACATTATAAGATAAAGGCTCCTTGCAGTAATAAAACGTTAACGGAAATGGGTGAATGAGAAGTTATAGACCACCACGAGCATCATGGATTAGAAACGGAAAAGAAAGCAAATAAATAGTAACAAACAAAAATAATACTCCAACAACATATACTATATAGAAAGAAAAACTGAAAACTGCAAGGAAATTCGCGTTTCTATTTTGGTACTTAATATTGTAATTCTGACCTATGTATACACACATTTATAATAATTGTAATTATAAAATAAAAAGTAACTAAAATAAAATTGTTCTTTGTCGATTTAAGTACGACTCGACTTTTTTTTATTACTTTATATAACATGCCATAAAGCTTAATTATTTACTTGACATATTATTTCGAGCCATAAACCTTAACTATCTTATCCGAATATTTTCTTTAGCAGGGGCACTAAAATGTCTACTTTAAGCAGCCATATTCACTCAAGTAGAGCTAAAGAGATAAAATTTTAATAAAAAAAAAATTACACAAAGCCTCCTTGAAGAATGATTGGGCAGATTAGCCTTATCTTAAAAATGGATCTCACAAAACAAAAACCTAAAAAGAAATTTGTTTTTAAACAGTTCCTGATCGTCTCTGTTAGTTTCTCGAAATGAAAGTTCCGGTTGTGATACTTTGTGCGTGTTTCCTCCAGGTAAGTATAGGAGGCGACTTTGTAAAACTATATTTACAAGCATACATGAATAAGTATACACTGTGCACTATAACATATACTGCTATGTGTTCACTTGGCTATAATGACACTATAGGGGCTAAATAGGGTGGTTGCACATCAATACATGTTACATGTGTGACGCAAAGGGGAGTGTAGGGGTAAATTAGTCATTTGTGTTGAAGTTGAAAACAATAATAATAATATTTAAAAACCATAAGAGTCATTTTTACTAGAGATAACAGAGAACATAAAATTCTACTTTCACACATAATCTAAACTATATCAAATCTAAGGTGTTGTAATTTTTACTGCAATATTATATTGTGCTAATATTTACATATTAATGATGAAATCTCAAATACCTTCAAAAGCATTGTTCCTACAGTGTAGTAAGAGAAAAAATAGCCAAAATTACGTTTTTTTTGTAACGAAACATAGCCTCGCCAACGTATAGCTGGTCACACGTAGGCTGCCGCATGACCTCGAAAGCGAGTAAGGCATGGGGAAGGGTGAAGGAAGCAAAAGACCGTTCCACATACATTAGTCAGTCAGTCAGAGGAGGAGGGAGTTTGGTGGCCCACGAGCTTATGCAGTGTCTGACAATGGCTGCGGGTAGGAATATGGTAACGGGGCGCTGGATGTAGGAAGGGCATCTGCAAGGCAGATCTTTTCTGGGTGAGACGGTAATAAGAATTTCATTCTGAGGGACTACGTTTATTTTAAACATTTGGACTGGCTGACTGACTTCCTTTTTTTAGGTGACATTTCCCATTTTTTGTGTGTTGGGGTTTATGTAGTAGTAAGGGAGTTTGTAGGACATAAGATAGTGTAAAAATGTGTAATAAAACGTAGAGCTAGAATGGAATAACAAAGTTGTGATGGATGGTCTTAAACTAACTCAACATAACTAACATTTTATATGATGAAACAGATACATGATGATATTAATAGGAATAAACAAACAGGAGTTAAACACTTTTTACAATTTAAACATATTAAGACTAAAATATATTAGGACATATTAACATCTTAAAACTAGTAGCCAATTCTATGAGGTGAGCGGTAGACGGTTGGGAGTGGAAGTGCGAGTTGCAGTAATAGGAAGTATAGTATTTATAATAATGTAGATTGGACAAGGCCGAAGGCCACTATAAATATTATTTTATTTGGTTTATCATATTAACCAATCATTTATATAATGTTTTCTAACGGCTGCTATTACTTAGCGATGGCCTTTGATGCAACACGCACTACAATAACCAATGTTTTTGAATATGGCTAGCTTTTTGTTTACTGTCGATCGATCGCGCGCCAGCTTACGTGTGCCAGCTAGCTATACCTGACTACCTGCTATTGGCCTTCGAAAGGTCGAATATTGGTCTCTTCTGTCCTGGCTAAGAAGAGACATTTTGTCGATGTCTAAATATGCCGAGAGTATTTCATTATTGCCGATTGTAAATTTTTCTAGTGTTGTATTACTGTAATTAATTATATTATTTAACAATATTTTTATTGTGTGTGTGTGTGTGCGCGCGCGCGCGTGTGTGTGAGTGTGTGTGTGTGTGTGTGTGTGTGTGTGTATGTCTGTGTGAAAGAGAGAGAGAGTGTGTGTGTGTATGTATGAGAGAGAGAGAAAGTGCGTGTGTGTGAGAGAGAGAGTGTGTGTGTGAGAGAGAGAGTGTGTGTCTAAATATGCCGAGAGTATTTCATTATTGCCGATTGTAAATTTGTATTTGCCGAATATTTTTATTGTGTGTGTGTGTTTGTGTGTGTGTGCGTGTGTGTGTGCGTGTGTGTGTACGTGTGTGTGTGCGTGTGTGTGTGCGTGTGTGTGTGCGTGCGTGTGTGCGTGTGTGTGTGCGTGTGTGTGTGCGTGTGTGTGTGCGTGTGTGTGTGCGTGTGTGTGTGCGTGTGTGTGTGTGCGTGAGTGTGTGTGTGAGTGTGTGTGTGAGTGTGTGTGTGAGTGTGTGTGTGAGTGTGTGTGTGAGTGTGTGTGTGAGTGTGTTTGTGTGTGTGTGTGTGTGTGTGTGTGTGTGTGTGTGTGTGTGTGTGTGTGTGTGTGTGTGTGTGTGTGTGTGTGTGTCTGTAAGAGAGATAAATAATATAACGTAGCCTGGGATATTCTGATTCAATTCTTGAAAATAAAGACGGAATTAATAATTATAGAAAACCCGTTTCTGTATGATACTTTAGAAAAGCCTTCTCCATCTAACATACACGTTTCTGTTTTCCTTGATGTACATTTTGAATTTTTTTTGTTTTTTTGTTTTTTTTTGTACAATATATTGTAAATGATAAAACATTCTAACAACCAAACACTATAATCGAATGCATAATTAACAACCAATGACCTACAACAATGACCTAGTGGGAAACGCGTCTCCTAAAAAATATCAGTAAGTAGCTTTTTGATAAATGATATCATAAAGTTTATAGAAAGCTTTTTTTATTTTATTATTAAAATTTTAAATTATTGTTTAGATACAATGGACAGTTTTAATGGTTATTATTATTATGTGTAAAATTAATTGCTATTTTTTCCTTCCTTCTAATTTTCAGGTGTGCCTGGCAGCTGCTTCCAGACCGAGGTCTTTCTTCTTAAATGCAAAACATCCTGACAGGAAGATAGTTAACATTAAAGGTATTCCGTTTTAAAATATTCCGCAATAAATTGTAAGAAAAGAACTTGAGTAAGAAAAAATTTTCTAAGTTACAAAGGTTATGTTTGACCCTATACCCTTCCTTGATGAATCACTCAATATCCTTAGCGAATTTGTAAATATAACCACCCGATTTGGTAGTACAAACTCTGGTTTGAAACCTGTATCTTGCTCCAAGAAACCGATCCTTGAATTTATGAGAAAACAATTAGCTTAAATATTGTAAATTTTCGGAATATCTGTGAGTTGTGTTTACGTTGTATGCATGATAATACTCGTAAATTGATCAGTTGAATAGTTGGAGAAAAACTTAATTTTATTTGTTTACAAATTAGTGGTATAACTAACCCCTCTGTCACGGTTTCCCCTATAGCTCTCGACTTCGTTTCTCTCTCGTTTTCACCTGCAAAATATAGCGGATTTCGTTCACGATCTGACAACCATGTAAATGTAAAGATAAACTTAGCCTTAAAATTTAAACTTTGGCGTGAAATCATCTTCAACTACGTGATTGGCACCGATGATGCCGTTTTATACAATTAATATTATAAAACAAACAATACTGTTATTCATAAAAATTTATGACATAAGTCTGAGGTTTCATTGCATCTACAAAAACGTATAATATACAATTATATTTTGTTATTTACTGCTCTTTTTTGTTGTTTCTAATATTTAGCCATATAACTATTTATTTATAACTCATTTATTTATTTTTTGGTAATATGTTTTGGTTATTTATAAACAGTGTCGTAGATAACACCCGGCAGCTCAATGAGATGCATCCTAATCTGCCCGCTCTTCAGGAACCCCCCTTACCACCACCAGTAGAGTCTCGATATTTCAGGATAGATAGGACAGAGACCCCTCGGATTAACGAAAACTCGGATTTTACGGAAATACGTTCCTGTGCATTAGAAAACATTGACTTTTAATGAGACTCAATAATATAGGTGATAAAAAATACAGTAAATAAGTTTATAGAACTTTATATGAACATTTCTTGGAAGCCCTACTCATCATTTTCTATTAAAATGATAAAATAGGCTAAACAAAAATAAGCTGGAATTTAACGGAAGCTGGAAATACCGGGACTCGGTATTTCGAGACTCTACTGTATTTGTAAATCTACAGTATTACGTCAATGAATTTGGTTTGGTGTAGGAGTGGGACAGTATTTTCTTGGTATTATCGCTAATACCATTGTAGAAATTCTCGGTAGGGCTTATTTGTTCATTTTTATCTAAACTTTTAGAAAGTGAAATCTGATCAATATCAATGCAAACATTTTAGAGCTTGTTGTTGAAAAGTTTTACTAAATTTATAATTACGTCTAAAACTACAATTCATATATACTAGTTATTTTTGTACCCAAAATTCATAAAGTATGTTTTTCTAACGGTTTAGAACATTAATATTATTTTTATTTCCCCAGTTACATCTGATCCAATTGTTAATAGTAAAAATGTGGTAAAACAGGAGGGAATTATTGAAAAAAATGTATTTTTCACCCACTTTATAGTTTTGTTCATTAGGCCCAGGGCGCACCTCACACTACAGGAGTATTATCTAAGCCATTGTTTATAGGTTGATTGGGTTTACTTTTGTTTGTTTTGATTTATTTATATTGACAATACTAATTTAAAATTGCAGTATTTAATACAACTAAATGCCTACATAACAATAAGGTTAATCATGAAAATTTATAATACGTAAATTAACTTAAACAAGCCTTAAACATAAAACGAAACGTTTTTACTGATTCAATAAACAAAATTATGACGAAAACCAGGAAATCCATACCAGTAATTTAAAGGAATCCATAGCCCCTTGTCCCTAGATGTCGAAGCCTATGTTCAAACCAATATTTTAAAAGTGTAAAGTCTTAAGAATAACCTTATTTGTTGATTTCACCTTCATGTGAGCTACTAGTGTTCACTAAAACACTTGTAAATATTTACAGAATTACCTATAGTAGCACTTACTTATATTTGTTGAGGACGGTCGTTTCGGGAGATCTGTCCCATTGTCAACTCAGACCGTAACTGATCTCAAGGTTTTCATAGGGTAGGGTGTTAGGGTGGGAGTAGGATATTATGGTGGGGGTTTAAAAACTAACTTGCAGTTCGTGCCCGAGTTTTTACATAGGCCAGACCGACAGGTCTTTTTACATAAGCTACGAAGAACATATAAAACACTAACAAACAATAATTACCTACCAAACTTCACCGATCATATCAAGTCCATAAAACATGACAACATAAACATAGCATCCAACCTACAAATTCTTCATAAACAACACAGAAATAACCAATGTTACACAATCGAACAATAGATAATACACAAACATTTCAAACTACACCCTACACAGATACTCAACACCCAATTACATTATAACTCACACACACTTTTCGACATCATAACTCCTAATGCTCACAAAGTACACCCACACCCCCAGCTTAATATCCCACCCCAGTCCTAACCTACGAAAATCTTGAGATCAGTTACGGTCTGAGTTGACAATGGGACACATCTCCCGAAACGACTGTCCTCAACAAATATAAGTAAGTGGTACTATAGGCAAGTTTGTAAAATATTTACAAGTGTTTAAGTGATTAACCTTTTATTACATCATCATTATATTTCCTTCTGAGTGATATGAAAATACTTGCAATAAGTCGGAATTTTAAAGGATCTATTTGACTAATAAAATGAATAATTATATTTCTTACACTGTAAAATCTTGATTAAATCACGTTATTTAATAACGGCATAAAATTGTATATATTTCAAACATTTACCTAAAAGTAATCAAAGCTAGGAGAGACAGATATCCTTAAACTTGCATGGCAACATTTTCAACATTAATTTGTAACATTTTTACATAAATAAATACTTCAACATTTTACAATCTGTGTATTTCTGGCCATAGTTGTAAAATTCGGTATAGAAAATAATAGTTAATGTTAATGTATAATTTCTTTTAAAGGTGATGTGGGGAGAGACCAGTTATTTATAGTGAAAGGTAAACAGGCAAGTGCAGGCCAATTTCCTTATCAAATAGCATTAGATGTGATTAAGGACTCCAAAAGCAATTTCTGTGGAGCTGTTCTAATCACACCATCTTACGCTCTCACTGCAGCTCACTGCGTTTACAAGTAAGTAATAAATCAAAATTCAAATATTAAGAATAAGTATTACTCCCAAGACATAGCAAGAGATTTGGCACTTTGACATGGGATAGCCTGCCAACTCAATGTTTGTCGAACTACGCATCAATACTTATATGTTTGGCTTAACCACTGTGTCTTGTCACCACCCTGCCTAGATGCAAGAAAGTGGTATGTTTGTCAAACCTTGTGTCCATACGTATCAGTTTGCCACAACCACTGTGTTTTGTTCCCCACCCAGCCTAGATGCAAGAAAGTGGTATGTTTGTCAAACCTTGTGTCCATACATATCAGTTTGCCACAACCACTGTGTCTTGTTCACCACCCTGGCCAGATGCAAGAAAGTGGTATGTTTGTGGAACCTCGCGTACATATTTATTGCTGTCACAACCAATGTGCCAGACCAGACCAGATGCAAGAGAGTGGTATGCTTATCAAACCTTGTGTCTATATGTAACTGTGTGCCACAACTACTGTGTTTTGTTCCCCAACCACCCTGGATGCAAGAAAGTGGTATGTTTGTCGAACCTCACATCCATATGTATCGGTGTGTCACAACATCTCTTACCTTTGACCTATCCTGGTTTTGGGAGCTCCTACGAGTAAGTAGCTCTGGGGATCATTGAAACTCTCAAGCCCCTTCGCCCATCAAGATATTTCAACTCTACGTTTTTTAGGGACTTGAAAACACTGCTTCCCATGATTATAACTGTTAGTAGCTTACAGCGATAAAGAAAACAGAATTTTTCACTTTTTCGCCATACTGTATATTGAAGATTACACATTCTAGGTAAAATAACTAATCAAACTACCTAATTACACAAAATCCTGTAGAATATATCTAAACTGACCGATACAGAGAATCTAATACATCTGGCCGAGTCAGGAAAGAAGAAAGTGCAAGCTGCTAGCACTAGAGAACTGACCCGACACCAAGTAGCCTTGCAGAATAAAAAAACTTACTTTATTTTCATATTAGGTTCGGATATTTGAGGTTACGAATATGAGAGGTTTTAACCATTAAATTCTACATGTAACACATTTTAAAATAGTAGCTTTAGAAGGAAGTTTTTTATGTTGAATTTTGTGATATTTATTTATACTTTCTGGTGTAATATCAGTTTTTTTTTTTTTTGTGATGTTGATGTGTCTTGAGAATGCTATTTCAGTTGTTGTTTGATGGATAACATTATAATAAACTTTTATCTCCTGAAGACTATTCTAATTTGGTATCAAAATGTAGAAGTTTTAAAGCAATTAGAGGTTGTTTTAGAGTATATAATTGGTTGTGATAAACAAAATTAATCATAATCTGTCAATGTTAAATTGTTAAACTTGTTTATGTTGAATTTAAAATCACTCATCATCTATTCCTCATTGTGATCATTTATAAATTTTAAAAATTAGTTATGACAAACTAAACAAAAAGAAATATTGATGGGTCTTCTTCAAACCATCTATAGAAAAACATCAGTTATTAGAAAAACTTAGCAATTGAATTTTGATCTTTTAATAATTGTTTTTATTATATCAATAACATGTTACAAATTAAAATAGTTGACAAAATTATGTAGTATAATTTAAAATGGCTACCAATATAATTAACTTATAATAATACTACTCGTATATGTGATATTTATCCCAGATACTTCATGTAAATATGTTCTTGTCTGTGTCACAATCTTGTTAATTCATTTTTAGGTGTGACAAAGTAACCATTGCTCTTGGCATACTTGATCTGACTAACTTTGTAGATCCTCCAAATCAGATCTTTGTTGAAGTCAACAAAGACAATATTCTCGTACATCCTAACTATTCTCCAGATACTGTGTATAATGACATTGCAATTATCAAACTTGGAGCACCAGTGAAACTATCAAGTAAGTTTTCACTACAGGTAAAAGATAAAACTAATGTTGAAGGTATTTTTTAGTTATACTATTATGTTTTAATTGTTACAGCTTTTTAAAAAGTACCCACCGCACTTGTAGTTCTGACAATGTGACACTGAGATTCAGAACCATAAAAATGGAATACATCTCTCATAAGCAAAATGTCAAACATATTCAGTGTAGATGTTACTTTAGGAAGGTTTTATATATTTTGTATATTTAACGTGATAAAAATTATCACTTTCTGATTTCATAAAAACTCGTTTTATTAAGTTAAAAAATAAATATTTCACTCACTGTTATAAACAATAAAATTCAATATACTCTATACATACACACACACACACACACACACACATATATATATATATATATATATATATATATATATATATGAAGTTAATATATTACTATTGTAAGTAATTTTATCCACCATTAAGTGCAATAATTTTACCTTGAGTGATGAGGCACTTTTCGGTCACTTGACCATTGTCGAATCATTGATATTTTCCTGGTGTAGATGTTCGGTCTGTGATATTGGTATTTGTTGACGTTACACGCACAAATACCAATATCACGGACCGAACATCTACACCAGAAAAATATCAGTGATTCGACAATGGTCAAATGACCGAAAGGTGCCTCATCAATCAAGGTAAAATTATTGCACTTAATGGTAGATAAAATTACTTACAATAGTAATATATTAACTTCATAAAGTCAGTGCATCGGAAAAACAATGGATAACGTAAAATATCAAGAATATATATATATATATATATATATATATATATATATATATATATATATATATATATATATATAAAATACGTTTTCTTGTTTAATAATTTAAAACAACATAGGTTATTCAAATACAAGAATATTTATTCAACATAATATTAAGCTCAACATAATGGAGCTTACATTATTATAATTTTCATTCCTGATGATGTTGGTACTGTTTGCCAACGAAAAGCTTTGGATATAAAATAATAAATATTCTTGTATTTGAATAACCTATGTTGTTTTAATATATATATATATATATATATATATATATATATATATATATATATATATATATATATATATAAAGAACAAAAGTCAAAATACAAATACAAGAATTATATTTGAATTTACAATTCAAAGCTTTTCGTTGGCTAACAGTACCAACATCATCAGGAATATTAAACAATTAAAATTAACATATGTGCAAATTAGATCAAATAAATAGTTATGCCAAATCAATTACAATGTTGTTAAAATTTTTTTATTTTGCTGCCCTAACATTACAAACACTGAATATATTATCGAATTTAGATTTTACTTGTATTTGTTCATTTATCAACTCATTATTAGTATTATATTTATGTATTTCTAAAGCTTCATAAATATTCATTCTCAGGCCTTTGTTAATTTCATTAACTGAATTTTCCGCTTTTCAAATAAATTTAAGTCCTTTGTTAAGGCAGCATTACAATTATTAACTGATATCATGTCAATATATATAAAAATTATTACAATAATATGAAATAATATAATAAATATATTAAATTGTAATATAGTAAAATACCAAAAAATATGTAAACAACTTATAAAAAATAAACAAATATGGAACTTAACCTCAAAAAATAGAATTAGAAGTGAATGTATTTTTTGAGGTTAAGTTCCATATTTGTTTATTTTTTATAAGTTGTTTACATATTTTTTGGTATTTTACTATATTACAATTTAATATATTTATTATATTATTATTATTTCATATTATTGTAATAATTTTTATATATATTGACATGATATCAGTTAATAATTGTAATGCTGCCTTAACAAAGGACTTAAATTTATTTGAAAAGGGGAAAATTCAGTTAATGAAATTGACAAAGGCCTGAGAATGAATATTTATGAAGCTTTAGAAATACATGAATATAATACTAATAATGAGTTGATAAATGAACAAATACAAGTAAAATCTAAATTCGATAAAATATTCAGTGTTTGTAATGTTAGGGCAGCAAAATAAAAAAATTTTAACAACATTGTAATTGATTTGGCATAACTATTTATTTGATCTAATTTGCACATATGTTAATTTTAATTGTTTAATATTCCTGATGATGTTGGTACTGTTAGCCAACGAAAAGCTTTGAATTGTAAATTCAAATATAATTCTTGTATTTGTATTTTGACTTTTGTTCTTTATTAATACACAAGAAAACATATTGCGATATTTATATATATATATATATATATATATATATATATATATATATATATATATGCATATATATTTATTTATTTCATGTTAAATTTACTACCTTAAAGTATAGATAGAAACAACAAAATTGAAAGGAAATGAACAACAAATATGCCGTTTTAATCACTTTTACATTAGTTTATGTAACCTTCATTTTGTAAATTTGTAAAAACTTACTGAGACAGAACGTTTTCGATTGCTCTGTGGCGATCTCCATCATTGTCTAAATTTTCCACTTGGAGTTGTTGTTAGGTTAAGCAGGGGTGGTTTTAAAGCCAGGTTTTTGATAGTATCAAAGCGAGTGATTTGTATTGGGTTTGTTCATTTACAATAGTTTTGACACTATCAAAAACATGCCTTTAAAACCGTCACCAACTTAACCTAAGAACAACTGCAAGTGGAAAATTTAGACAACGATGAAGATCACCAAAGAGTGTTCGAAAAAGTTCTGTCTCAGTTCAGGTAGTCATAAACTAACGTAAAAGTGATTAAGTTTCACTGAACATAATGGACTACAAAATTTAAGAGTTTAAATATACTTGAATTTTGTAGTCCATTACGTTTGGTGAATCTAAATTAATCACTTAAACAATAGTTATGACTATCCGAACTTTAAGTTTTATAAATTTGTTAAAACTTATTGAGACAGAACGTTTTCTATTGCTATGTGGCGATCTTCATCAGTGTCTTCTGCTTTGATATGTCGGGTCAAGTGGTGACAGTTTTAAACGCATAACACTATACAGAGGCAACTCCTGACAATGCGAAAAACTCCTCACCTACACTAATAAAATACATTCCAAAACTCCACTTCACTTCAGAAATTGAAATCAACCGACCCCTAAACTTCCTCGGCCTTACCATAACAAAAAGCCACACATAAAAACACAGCTCCAACATTTACAGGAAACCCATAACGACAGACACACTTATCCAAAACACCTCAAACCACCCTATTGAACACAAACACGCTACCTTCAGATCCATGCTCCATAGACTTAAAGAAGTCCCAATGAGCACAGAAAACATAAAAAAATAACTAGACACAATTAAATATTTAGCATACACAAATGGATACAACACCACAATAATAGACAAACTATGGTACAAAATACAAAAAAAACACTAAAATTAACACTACAGACAGAGAAAACAAATACATCACATTACCATACATAGAAAAAACAACAAACAAAATAGCCCGCAAATTTCAGAAAATAGGATACAAAATAGCATACAAAACTAATAACTAGTTACAATACAAAATACAACACAACACCAACAACAAATATAAACTACAAGCAACAGGAGTATACAAACTAAACTGTAACAAATTCTGCATTGGACAAACAGGTCGCAGCTTTAAACAAAGAGTCAAGGAACACAAACAAAAAACCAACTTAACATTTTACATTCACATAAAAGAAACAGGACACAAATACACAGACATTTACCATAACCTAGAAATCCTACACATCAACAAAAAAGGACCACATCTCAACACACTAGAACAATATGAAATTTACAGACACACAAAGTACAAACATATTAAACGAACAAACACAATACAAATCACACATACTCTTTGATACTATTGAAAACCTGCCTTTAAAACCGTCACCGCTTGACTCGACATCTCCAAGCAGAAGACACTGATGAAGATCACCACATAACGATCAAAAACGTTCTGTCTCAGTTATTTTTAACAAATTTACAAAATTTAAAATTCGGATAGTCATAAACTATTGTTTAAATGATTAATTAAATATACTGTATTATTAGCCTTTCAAAAGTCAAAACTCTAATCATATAACCACATTATTATTGTAAAATGTAAAAACTTTAACCTTATATAAAGAATTTGATTCAATATTAACATAAACATCTTACTTACTTACTTTAGCTAAGGTCAGCCGTCAACAATTCGACCAATCGGTGTTGACCATTCTAGTAAAGACAACTTCGTATTGAAGTTTCTTGATGTAATCATCTTGAATTCACTGATTAAACTAATTTTACACTACTTAACTAAGTGAATATGTAATTGCTTACTTGCTTACACGTTTCAAAACGATCGTTCCTTTTAGAGTCAAAAGCCGCTATTAGAGGGTTAACTTCGTAAAAGGAACGATCGTTTTGAAACGCGTCAGCAAGTAAGCAATTACGTATTCACTTAGTTAAGTAGTGTAAAATTAGTAACTATGTATTGTTGTCTTACTTCCAACAATATGAAGTTGTCTTTACCGGATGTCAATCAATTCCTGTTGTCATCAGAGTTTGGCAAACTGACTGGTGGCTATCTTGCCACTGTTGTAAAGAGTAGCACTGTATTCAAACTTTCTCAACCATCGACCTTGATAACAGTTTAATACTGGAGTTTCTATTTTATCCACTGATCAAGTTGGTAAACCATTTTTAAAATTTCAGTACTTTTATTACTTAATATGTCAAACATTAATAGCAAGAATTTTTTTTCAGGAACAGTAGGGGTGGTCAAATTACCTTCACTTCCTTTAATTATAAGTGGTCCTGGCAAGAACTTTATAACTAGTGGTTGGGGAAAAACATCAGATGGTAAGCAGATTTATGCATAGTTACAGTAACGAGACCAATCTTTGCTATTGTTTTATAAATTTCTTTATTAAGAAATATATCAAAATGCAACATAATCGTCTTAGGGAGATTTACTTCAGAAATTAAACATTCACAATTAAAATTTGAAAACATTTGTAAATATGTTACAACTTGCCTATAGTAACACTTACTTATATTTGTTGAAGACAGCCATTTTGGCAGATGTGTCCCATTGTCTCCCACATATCTCCCAAAATGGCCATCCTCAACAAATATAATTAAGTGCTACTATACGCAAGTTGTAACATATTTACAAGTGTTTTTAGTGAAAACTAGTATCTCAAGTGAAGATTGAATCAACAAATATAAAACTTGAACTACTAATTAATTAATTTTAACACATTGCTCTATCTTTTGATTTCATAATGAAATTCTTTTCAGTTTTACAGAAAATTTATAAGAGAAAGAATTCTATTAAAAAAATAATTATAAAATACCAGTAAAGGAATTTTTACAATGGACTAATCTATTAATGCAATTTATTTAAGTAATAACTTCTATCAAGATATCAATGGATAACGTATGAAACTTCCCATATCCTTCATCATACCTTATTTATTGCTTCAAGACAGTGAAAAAAATCTCTGCCATGTACGAAAAAGTAAAAGATATAGCAGAAATTATTTAAATTAAGAATACCTAAAATTCTACTAATAAAATGACCGATTTGAAGTATTCTTCATTGCTTATGATTTTACTGTAGATAAAGTTTATATTATGTAGAGCATGATGGATTGTAATTCATTCATGGACTATATTTAGGAGCTAGTGCATGTACATTAAAAAGTCCATTGACTTTTTTAATACTTTATTTTTACTGTAATTAAATAATACTTTCATAAGTGACTACTCAAGAGCAAGCTTACTTGCTTATGCGTTTCAATTACAACAAGCAATTTTATTTTTATTAATGTAATGTTAATGGTTTTGTAAATTGCGATTAGTTGGCTTTTAAAATATATAAATGTATGTGTTCCTAATTAAAATGTAAAGAATTAATACCACCATTGTACAACCTTAAATTGTACAACCTCACTTGCAGTTCATGCCCCACTTTTTACATAGGCCAGATAGGGAGGTCTTTCTATACAAGCTACCAAGAACATATAAACACACTTACAAACAATAATTACCAATCAAACTTTGCCGATCATCTCAAGTCCACCAAACCTGACTATATAGACATAGCATCCAACCTACAAATTCTTCATAAACAACACAGAAATAACAAACACTACACAACTGAACAATACGAAATATACAGACACTTCAAACTACACCCTACACACATATTCAACATACAATTACATTATAGCTCACACACAATCTTTACTCCAATCTTTACATCATAACTCCTAATACTTACAAAGTACACCCATACCTCCACCATAATATCCCGCCCCCACCATAATATACCCCCCCCCTTATACCCTAACCTACTAAAACCTTGAGATCAGTTACGGTCTGAGTTGACAATGGGACACATCTCCGGAAACGGCCGTCCTCAACAAATGTAAGTAAGTGCTACTGTAGGCAAGTTTGTAAAATGTTTAGTGTTTTTCATGTTTACTAAAGTGTTTTAGTGAAAACTAGTAGCTCATGTGAAGATGAAATCAACAAATATAAATTTATATTACTGTTTTCAATTAAATAGTCACTTAAAACTTTCATTGTAGCTTACTATAAAAAACCTTTTTATTTTTGAACACCTTCATTTTTAATTTCATTAATTACAGAATCTGACCCAGTTAACGCAGAACTAATGTATTTAACGGTACCTTACTTGAGCTACCAAACTTGCAAACAATGGTACCTGGATAATGCTGAATATGTTCTTGGTAGTGGTCAGTGGTGCACTGATGTGTACTTGGGACAGTCAACCTGCAGGGTAAGTGGAAACAAGTTGAACAAATATTTGGTGACATTTTTTTTTTAACTTGCAAGTTTTGTGTTGGTCATCTTGATGTCTTTTGGTATTAACTTGTCCAAACAAATTAAACCACAAGCACCAACACTCAACCCCTTACCTAAAATCTAAAATACAATAACATAAACTTCACACTAGAAACAAACAACAGACAAAATCAACATTTTAGATCTAACGATAGCAAAATAAAACAACAAACACACATTCAAAATATACAGGAAACCCACTACCACTGACAGAGTTATACACAACACTACCAATCACCCCACACAATACAAACATGGTGCCTCTTACTCCATAATACAGAGACTAATCAACATACCCATTAACAATGAAGATAAAATGAACGAACTAAACACACAAAAACACATAGCTTATAAAAACGGATACAAACACACCTTAATAGACAACATAATGCGCAAAAAACAACACACATATAACACAACAAAAAACAACACACAAACACAAAAATAAATAACACTTACATATTACAACAACACATCAAAAAAAAAACTTCCTATTTCTGCAACCTTAAATAAAAAGTACTATTTAAAACATCCAACGCAATTAAAAAACACCTACACAGTTCAAAAACACACCAGATTAATTACAAACAGAGCAGGACTATCCAAAATTACATGCAACAACTGCCCCAGCTTTTACATAGGACAAACAGGGAGAACATTTACCACAAGATACAACAAACACATAAAAGACATAAAAAAGACACAACGCAAATCAAATTTTACCATACACATACCACACTTCACTCACACAATAACATAGACACCAAACTAAAAATCCTACACTACGCCAAAAAAGCAAAAAACTCAACACAACAGAAAACTATGAGCTATACAAACACCATAAATATTATCTACAATACATTCTAAACGACAAAACACACTCACAATCAATTACTATATTTGAACACATAATTATCAACTACTCTATGAACAATAACACACCACAGAACACCAATACACCATAGACTCACACCAACCCAACATACCTGTCTTGTCCATGACTTACTGCATTGAACAATGCGCTGACCTAGTGCAAAACGTGTGCTGAAAATATCAGTAGGTAGTGTTTTTTTTGGCAAGTTATTACCTGAAGTGTAATTTTTTAAACCTGTTTAAGAGATACTCAATATATTCTAAAAGATTCTATTTATGTTAGCTTTTTAATGCTTGGTGTTATATAAGCAAGAAACACATTTGTGTAAGTGATGGATAGGTAAAATGATCCACTTTTAGAGCCTTGGACCTTTAATAGCTTCTTGTACTGAGTATATGCGTCCCAGAGAAGGTACTACTTTTTACAACTATGGAATATAGTTTACACAAACAGCTGATCCACATGCTTCTTGAACAAAGGTTCTTTATTTTTATTTTTAATTGAACAAATTACGTCTTGAGTAAATAAATTATTGTTATTAGGCCTACTATAAAAAAATGAAATTAATCTAACATTTAAAGGTCACGATAAATTTTCCAACATCTGGTTAAGCATAAATCCCTTGATATTGTTCAATGCTAATAATTCTATTAACAACTTACTTCCAATATATGAAAAAATACAAGAAAAGAGATTTCTCCTGTCTTTAAAGTATATATGATAACTAATTACATAATTACAATAAGAAGGTGTTTTTCATTTAAATTTGAAAGTTGATTTCTTTTAAACCTTAGGATGTAATTCAAGACTGAAAGTGAATATTAAAATTTTGTATTTTGTGAAATGATAATTTTACAATTAATGTTGATTTAATCATTCATGTTCACTACTGGCAATGGGAGAATGTTATTAAAATAATTTTGCAACCAAAAACATAAGTTAAATACGAGAGGAAGAAAACTTCTGAGCATAAATATACAAAGTTGTTATAGAGAAATATTTTTGGAAATTGTTTGCATACATACTTCTTTAATAAAAAATTATATTTACAACAAGAAAAGATTTCATATTTTGTCCAAAAAATAATGGGAAAATGCTATGAATAGTCTTTTAAGCAAGTGAAAATTGTCATTTCTTGAAACCTTAATCGAATAAAATAAAAGTTGGAACGTACCATATAAAATGAATATTTTTAAATTCTCCATACAATTTGGATTTGCTTGTTTTTACAATGACAATATATTTTAACATCAAAAACAGGAAAATAAATTTACAGAAAAATACAAATTTCATTCCATATTGTTACAAAATGAATATTTTATTAACATTTTGTTCCTTCCTTAGCATTCTATTGAATTGTCAAATTAACTTAATTAAAATTTTACAGCTATTGTCATTGTAGTATTACTTTGAAGTACTAAAAACTCAAATGTTTTATAACGATGTACTTAAAAGTAAATAAATAGTGTTAACAAATATGAGAATATAGTTTCAAAACCTGTAAAGCCTTTGAAAAATTAGTTATGTGTATATTATAATTGCTTAATTATAGATATGTTGTATATACTTATTACACCTTGATATTACGAGGTGTGGCTAGAAAAAAACCGAACTGATGCTATACAAAAATTTTATTTTCCATTATTTACAATTTGATGTTATCTCCTTCAATGTACTCTCCTCCTCGGTCTATACACCGCTCCATACGAATTTTCCACTGTTCATAGCAATGCTGCAGATCATTTTCGGTAAGTCCATACATTACTTCCGTCGCTTTTTCTTTTACTGCTTCAACACTCTTAAATCTAGTTCCTTTCAAAGCTGACTTGACTTTAGGGAAAAGAAAATTATCACAGGGGGCCAAATCAGGTGAGTAGGGTGGATGGTCTAAGATGGGAATGTTGTGATTGGCTAAAAACGTCTTCACTGACAACGCATTGTGAGCTGGGGCATTGTCTTGGTGCAGGATCCATGTCTTTTTTTTCCACAAATCGTTCCGTTTTCTCCGTACTCGCTCAAGTAGGGTAGTCAGGACGATAATATAGTAATGCTGATTCACTGTTTGTCCCTCTGGTACCCAATCAATGTGTACAATCCCTTTGACATAAAAAAAAAACAATCATCATTGCCTTGAATTTCGATTTTGACATTCGTGCTTTTTTTGTCGTGGAGAATCAGGAGATTTCTAATGCATCGATTGGCGTTTGGTTTCGGGATCGTAAGTAAAAAGCCACGATTCATCACAAGTAATAACATTTTGTAAAAAGGTGGGATCATTTTCAATGTTTTCTAGGATGTCAGAACAAATCATTATTCGGCGATCCTTCTGTTCAATTGTGAGACACTTTGGAACCATTTTTGGACACACTTTGTTCATGTTGAAACTTTCATGAAGAATCTGCCTAACACTTTCCTTGTCAATTCCTGTCAACTCAGACATTGCTCTGATTGTTAAACGGCGATCTTCTCGAACAAGTTTACCGATTTTTTCAATGTTTGCATCAGTTTTTGCTGACAATGGTCTGCCAGTGCGAGCGTCATCACTTGTGTCTTCGCAGCCATCTTTAAATCGTTTTAAGCACTCAAACACTTGTGTTCACGATAAACAATCATCGCCGTACACTTGTTACAACATTACAAACGTTTCACTTGCAGATTTTCCAAGTTTGAAAAGAAATTTGATGTTAACACGCTGTTCTTTCTGTACATTCAACATTTTTCCGACGCATAGACAAAACGTCAACTACTTAGAACAGACACCACGGGCAGACTGAGTGCAGGAGGCAGATGAAACTCGAGCAGCAGGCGGAGCAAGAGTCACGTGACAGGCCAGGCGACTTTCAGCCTTATTGCATTCGTTTTATTGTTTCGGTTTTTTTCTAGCCTCACCTCGTACTTGCAACCAGGCTTTTTGTTAACTAAAGGTTGTTAAATCGTTAACTTACACTTGGAGGAAATGTTTTTATCTTACAACTTCTTCAGCCTTGTATTTTTGCCGCTAAGATTTCTGCAGTTGTGCTTATTTGGTACCAACTTTTTTTGAAAGTTAGAAGTGATGTGATCAAAGAGTGTCTGTGATCTGTGAGTGTTTGTTCATTTAGGATGTCATATACAAACATAGCAACACACATAAAAATGACATCCTAAATGAACAAACACAACACAGATCACACATACTCTCCGATCACATCATGTCTTCCTTTCCAAAATTGGTACCAAATAAGCACAACTGCAGCAACCCTAGCGGCAAAAAATACGAGGCTGTAGAGGTTGTAAGACGAAAATGTTTCCTCCAATTGTAAGTTAACAATTTAACAACCTTTAGTTATCAAAAAGTCTGGTTGCAAGTAATATCAAAGTGTAATAAGTAATTATCAACCAGGTCGTCATGAACAGCCACAAGATTTCGATATTGTATATAGATAGACAGTTAGATTATATATAATTCCACTCCACTAAGTACAAAGTATATTTCAAAAATCTTAGATTCAACTGATAATATTTTGTTTTAATTATACAAACCATAGAAAATGTCTGAATTAATATTAAAACTAAATAAAACATTTAACCATAATATATTCAATTATCTTCAATTATTTCAACTTCAGGGGGACAGCGGTGGACCAGTTACTCTAAAAAATTCCGACGGATCATTCACACTGGTTGGACTAGTTTCCTTGGGCGTAGATACCTGCGAAGCTGATGCCCCGAATGTACACACAGATGTTTACAGCTATTTGCCCTTTATTAAAGCCAACACTGATTATGTTGGTTGATGTTTTAATGTTGTGTTCTAATTAAAATATCAGGAAATTTATTTTATAATGAATTTTTTATATACATGAGCAATTTTATAAAAACTGTGTTTTGTTCTATTATTTTGTAAAAAAAAAAAATAAACCTGATAATAATACATTTAAAGTATGACAAAAGATTTTTATTGCTTATTTTGTTGTTCATCATGGGGCTTTCGAGTAAATATTTAAATAACTGATGATTCAACTCTCAGCCTTAGGATCGATTATTGTTAATGTAAATTCTCTGCATGACTTCCTTATAATTTTACACCCTCAACTGCAGTAATGAACATAAAAATTTCAAGTTTATAAGATCTTAAGAAAATTTGTTTAAATATTCAGTGAGGATTTTCAATTATCTGTCAAATAATATTTAGTCTAAATAAGTGAAAAAAACTAAAAATATTTTCACACCTAGAAATTTTGTGGTAAAAATTTTAGCCGTGAAAACAGTAAAATATTTCAAACAATCTATAAAGCACTAAAAAAATTTGCAAGCTTATGATCATGTATTAACGAATATGATAAGCTATTGTATTTCTTCATTTTTAGATTGAAAAATTATCAAAACAGTATTAGTGATAAGGTACTTGAATGATAAGAATTTTTTACGACTCTTTTAACTGATTTGTTGACTTTGAACATTTTTAAAGTTATCTGTATTTGTTATTATGAGTGAATAATCCGATATTTCCTAGTATAACATTGTTCTACTCCCTAGAAAAGAATAAAAATTTATAATAAGGATTAGTTGAATAATAAATATTCAACTAAGGTAGTTAAGCTATCTAATTGATTAGTTTCAGTTTAAGAGTGAGAAGAAAATCAAAAGAAATATCTGGGATTTTTAATATAACTTCAAAATCATGCCTTTTTAAAATAATAAAGTTCTTTAAACATATAAAAAAATTAATAAAACAGAAACTTAAAGCAAATTTTAACAGGCATGCTTGAGAACGTATTTTTTAATAGATAGAAAATGTTTACTAATCTTTTAATTAATAACAATACAAAGAAAACTTGTTGAGCTATAGTATATGCAACGTACAGGGTATTAAGAGTGTACTGGACATTTGAAATACAGAGAACAACAACAGGAAGGCCCTCTGTAATTATTATTTATAAAAAAATTCATGACAAACAAACAAATAAATTCAACATATACCAAAAACCCACCAATACCAATACTACCATTCACATCTCCTCAAACCCCCCCCCCCCAACCAACATAAACTAGCTGCTTACAACACCAGGATATATTGCCTGGTTAAAACACCCTTACAAAGAAGAACATTGCCAAGAGTTAAACACCATAAAGCATATAGTACAAGCTAATGAGACAACAATGATTGACAAATTATACAACCGCCTAAAAAACAAACCCAATAACCCAAATACAAACACACAACACGACAAACTCATAAAATACTTAACACTACCATACAGATCATCCAAAACCCACAATCTAACCAATACATTATCAAATACAATTACAAAATAGCCTACTCTACACACAACACTCTCAATAAACAATTTAAACCCAACAACAAAATCAACGACATTTACAACGCCGCTGGAGTTTACAAACTAACTTGCAGTTCGTACCCCAGTTTTTACATAGGCCAGACAGGGAGGTCTTTCTACACACGGTACCAAGAACATATAAACATGTAAATCGTGTTCTGCAAAGTAATAAACATCATTTGTTTTTATTCCTTAAAGAAATCTATGTGACAAAATACCCATTAAAAACACAAGAGCCATAAGTGATCAGAGAAAATAAATTTGTCATGACCTACTTTCAATTCATCTGGGTCTTCTCTAACATCACATGTCCTAATGAACAAAACCAGTAACTTCAAACATTTGCTCTGGGCCTAGAGAGTTCTTCCATTCTGACGGAGCATATGAAGCATCACTAAGTCTTCTCCTGTTATATATATATATTAAATATGGTGATATGTTTTCTTGTATATATAGTTAATAAATTAAAAATATTTCAAAAACAAGAATACTTTTAATGAATATATTTATTCAAAGCTTTTCGCCGATAAAATAGTATCAGCATCTTCAGGAAAATAATTATCTAATAAAATCTTTTATATATTTATTATCTTTATATTTTATTAAATAATTATTTTCCTGAAGATGCTGATACTATTTTATTGGCGTAAAGCTTTGAATAAATATATTTATTAAAAGTATTCTTGTTTTTGAAATATTTTAAATTTTATATATATATATATATATATATATATATATATATATATCCGAAACGGCCGTCCTCAACAAATATAAGTCAGTGCTACTATAGGCAAGTTTGTAAAAAATTTACAAGTACTTAAGTAAAAAAATATAAGGATTTATTTGTAAGTTCATCAAGTATTTAAAAAACTGATATATGAAGTAATATAATTAAATAAATTTTGTTTTATTTTACAGAACTTATTAATCTATACATACCCTAGTATGTTACCCCTATTGACAAACTAAATCTATTGTTAGATCCCCTAGTATTAAAACCATTTTGGTCATTCTAGTACAGATATGGTTCTTTACCTTTAATTTTAAATGCAGTCAGAGGTCGGACTAGTTACTACCCTTGTCACTATAAACCTTTGACTTCACTGAAACTAAAAGATATTGCCCAATTGTACCCATCAAAATGTGGTAACTACTAGTAGATGTGGTCTTCATTTAATAGATGAATGGAGTCAACAATTGAAAACTATTTACGTACAGTATTTATATTATTCCATACTTTAGATGGATAAGTATTTGGTAAAGATGATGAGGTCTTATTTTTATTTTTTTACTTTTAAAAGCAAATTCATTGGCAGTTGTGATTTTTTAAATACCCTAACATTAATTAATAATACTTGCAGTTTTCGTGTTGTAAGTCTTGAGGTCTTTTATAAATTACTGCTTTTGGTATAACTTGGCAAAAAAATCACTACTTACTGATATTTTTCAGCAGATGCATTTCGCACTAGATAAGTGCATTGTTCAATGCTGTGAGTCCCAGACAAGACTCAAAGACTTACTTACTGATATTTTTCAGCAAACCTGTTTTGCACTAGATCAGTGCATTGTTCAATACTGTGAAACAAGTGCAAAACACTTGTAAATATATAACAAACTTGCCTGTAGTAGCAGTTATAGTAGTGCCTAAAAACGCCTATAAACAATAATTACCAATCAAATTTTGCCAATCATCTCAAGTCCACAAAACATGACTACATAGACATAGCATCCAACCTACAAGTTTTTCTTAGACAACACAGAAATAACCAATGTTACACAACTGAACAATTCAAAATATACAGACATTTCAAACTACACCCTTCACACATACTCAACACCCAATTACATTATAACTCACATACACTTTTTGACATCATAACTCCTAATATGCATAAAGTACACCCACCTTAATATGCCCCCTTAGCACCCTAACATAGGAAAACCTTGAGATCAGTTATGGTCTGAATTAACAGTGGGACACATCTCCCGAAATGGCCGTCCTCAACAAATATAAATAAGAGCTACTATAGGCAAGTTTATATAATATATTTACAAGTGTTTTAGTGATTTAATTGAATTTTTAAACTATTATTATTTCTTTTAAGTAGTAATAATCAAACATACTGCAACAATACATATTTAACAGATTCTATGGTAACAAAAAGTCACTTTAAGTTATTTCATGTAGAACACAGATCTTACTTTGAGTAGCAGAATATAAACCTAGATACATTAACAGTGGAATACTAAATAATCATTTTGCAAACATAAGTCATCTTCTGGTTGTAACTGGATAAAAAAACTATTAAATTCATCAACTGTAACCAAATTCTACATCATTAATCGCAAAAGCCATTGAATAATTTTCTCAAATTTTCACTCAATAATTTGAAATAAGTGGAATTTGATATCACGTTCCTGCTTAACATGTTAAAAGCCACGGCAAAAGCTGTGCTGGCTGCAGTAGTGGGTGTGGGAGTCATCGCAACAGGAATACATTTTGCTGCCAGTAAAAATGCACTTACATAAAGTCACTATTTTTTAAAATTTAAATTTGTTTACAATTAGCAAATGTTGGATTTATTTGCTAATCCTTTTATCATAATTACTGTTTATAAATAATTCTAACATATGTATCTTACAAAACTTACCTTTCCTTAAATAATTTAGTAGCATCACATTTGAGAAAATTAATACAAATAACTTTGTTGTTATTGATCTATTGTATAAACAGGTGTACTGAGTTTGCAGGCAACTACCTATTGCACTAATAACACTTCAAAGAATTTAGAATAATATATCTTTGTTTGAAATATATACGTAAAATATAGACAACTTGACAAAATATTAGACCAAATTATAGCATATTATATACACTTTACAATATATTTTTAAAAAAATTAATATTTTAGAAACCAAATGATTCTTTTAAAAAATTATGTAATGCCCATTAAGGTAGACACTTAAATTTGAATTGATGTTTCCATCCTATACTTTATACCGAGACACAGACCAGTGAACAAGGTACAACAGAGATTTGAAAATGAAATTCCTTGTTTCTCTGCTAGATCACATTCACACATTCCATTGACAGATTTTAACTAGAATGGGATATTTTATTTTGCTTATTTGACCGACCTGATACTGAAGTATTTTTACAATATTGTAGGCTAGTGTGAGCCTGCATGGCACCTGATCATATATCTATTTTATTTGTACACGTGGATGAATACATCTAAATAGGGTTTAGTAGAACTTGTGTAAAATATATAGTGTGGGTTGTGTACTTTATGAAAAAAATATAAAAAATTAATTTACATTTAAAATGTAATATTTAAAAAAATATTTCAGTTAATTACATAAAAAAAGTAATATTAATTAAATTTTCATAAATATACATTAACTATGTGCAACAATAACATTAATCTACAAAAAAATAAATTTATCTCCACAAATAATAATTTTACACCATTTTCAACAAACGTCTACAAAATTCCCAAAATTCACTGCTGCCAACAGTCCCTTACATGCTGAAATTACATTACCTCTACGGGTTAAAGCCAAATGTAAAACCTTCAATGATTAAAATTGTAAACAACATTTTACAAAGCTTGATAAATAATTAGATAGGAAGGAAACAATACATACCTCTCACAGATCAACCAAAAAATAGTTATATGGAAAACCAAAACAGGTAAAAATAATATGGACCTGGATGAAACAATCCAGAATTTTAACCCAATGGAAAATTTCACGATCCAGGGGAGCAATCATGTCTTCAAATTGAAAAATACATCCTTAAAATTCATTTGGTCAACAGAAAAAAGAAGACGAAATGTAAGAACTACCGAGAACAAACTTTTCTTGGATACACATAGTAAAAAAGCGAAAACAGATGAAGAAATAAATAGAAAATTAATATAGACAAGTATTAGTAAAAAGCAATTAAATGACATTATGGTACCACCATATAACACGAGCCATAAATGTCAATAATCTATTATTGTACGATTTAAAGTTTTATAACACATGAAGTGGAATTATATAATTAATAAAGAAATAACAATACAAGTAGGCATTAAATGGCAATTTTGATGAAGAAATCATCATACGTTATACTTGAATAATATTGCATATAAAGACATTAGAAAGAAAAATGGTTTCAAAGTTGGTAAATGTCATGATGGAGAGGTAAGGTAACATAATTGAAGAAAAAGCAGACCAGTTGGAAAATCATACAATTAGATAGCTTTTAATTAAATTGAATACGAGTATTTATTTATGAATAGCTTCATCACTGTTACAATCCAAAAAAATATTTATTAAAGGTGCCTATTTATTACTTCGCTTAGAAAAAACCACTGCTTACTGATATTTCTCAGCAAATGTGTTTGACCCTTGGTCAGTGCATTATTCAATGCTGCAAATCATGGACAAGACCATTTATGTTCTATATTTAATCCATTATACATATAAAATCTACACTTTGTAAACAAAATTTTATAAACAGAAAAAATTTCAAAATATACAAACAACAAAAACTAATCACAACATATACTAAAGATAAAACACACAATCGAACACTAAAACTGAGCACAATAAAAACTACTAAAATAATAAAAATAAATAATATAATAAAATAAATAAAAATTATTCAGAAACCACAAGATATACAACCCATCAACTGCAATTTTACTTAAACATATCAAAGTTTGTTTTTGAAGAGATTATAATAATAACTTTACATTATATTATACTTTAACTAATTATGAATACCTAAACTATTAAACATAAATATTGTTGGGAGTAGTTGTCAACAAATTCTTGTCAGAAAAAAACTTGTAACAAATCAGGCCTTTACTTTTTTATCTGAAGTTACTATAATTACCTTTCTTAGAATTTAGAACTTAAAATTACTTTCTTGAATTTTATAGCCCATGAATCTTATTAATCACTTAAACAATAGTTTATGACTATACGAACTTTGAATTGACTAAATTTGTTAAAATTTACTGAGACAGAAGAACACAAACAAAACACCAACTCAACATTTTACAACCACATAAAAGATACAGGAGACTAAAAACACAGACATTTACCATAACCTAGAAATCCTACACATCTACAAAAAAGGACCTCATCTCAACACACTAGAACAATATGAAATTTACAGACACACAAAAACACAAAGTATAAACATATTAAACGAACAAACACAACACAAATCACACATACTCTTTGATACTATCGAAAACCTACCTTTGAAACCTTTACCGCTTGACCCAACGTCTCCAAGCAGAAGACACTGATGAAGATCGGCACATAGCGATCGAAAACGTTCTGTCTTAGTATGTTTTAACAAATTTACTAAATTCAAAGTTCGGATAGTCATAAACTATTGTTTAAGTGATTAAGAATTACTTTGTTAGAATATACTAAGAATTTTATCTTTACATGTTTTAGAATTCATGAAAGCCCGAGCAGCAGAAAAGTCAACCGATTTCAGACCTACTAGAGAATTTTGGTGTGAGTAAAAAATTGATTAATTACTAAGCTATTCTCAAGTTCATTTGACTTCTTTAAACTTGTCCTATTAGTTGAAATATGGGAAAAGATTGATTGACATATTTGTTATAAATTGACATATTTTTACAAAAGTGCTGTGATTATTTTTTACACCAAAAAAATGTTCAATGTTTTTAGGTATAACATTTATAAATTCAAATTCAAAATATTATTTGTAATACATTATTAGATATTACACTTTTGTTTATTTGTGGCCAGATGTTTTGTTAACTAAGGGTTGTTAAATTGTCAACTTACACTTGGAGGAAACGTTTTTGTCTTACGACTTCTTCAGCCACGTATTTTTGCCGCTAGGATGGCTGTAGTTGTGATTCTTTGGTACCATTTTTTGAAAGTTAAAAGTGATGTGATCGAAGAGTATGTTTTACATTATTAGAATATATTTTTACAAATATCTTTAAAACAGTTGTATTAAAAATGTTATATATGTTATAATGTTAAAATGTTATAATTAAGAATGTATAACTTGATATTTCATTTATTTATTTCATGTCAACAGATGGAGGCAGGTTTTACACTCAAAATAGAAGTTTGGCAAAAAAACTAAAACTTGTAGCTGGTGAGTGAAATACTTTCATCTAAAAGATTTGTCTTTTCTAAATTTTAATTTCTCTTTTTCATAAAACTACTGTAATAGCTTCACGCCTAATAAAAACTATAGTTATTGTGTATGGATTTTATAAACAAACATTTTATTATTAAAAATTTAACAGCATAGAACTAAACCTTAATTATACAGCTATACTAAAATTTAATAATTTAAACTGACGATTAAACTCTTTTTCTGAAAGCAGGAATTGTATTCTGTAAGTGACAGCTAATTATTTGCTACTATTTCCTGTCTTTAGGTAAATTTTGTTGTAATATAATTGTATTGGAAGCTAAATTTGAATAACGTAACAAAAACTAAAAAATTCTAATATTCACTGAAAATCTGTTTCAGAACATCAGATTAATTTTAATGGAAATGTTGAAAAAATTTGGAGCATTGACGGAACCCTAATGTCAAATTACGTAAGTTATCTTAACTTCGAAAATTTATTCATCTCAGTTTTCGTTATCATAGTTTCTTAACTGAATGAAATTTAATAAAACCTTTACCAAATATCTCATGTCTTGCTGACCCTAGTACTACTTCACCCTAGTAAGTAGTGGGTCTTTGGTTTTATTCAATTAAATATACTGTACAATAATTTGAATTTTTTAATTAGATTAATATTGACTATAATAGAAGGTAGCAATTTTAGCATACCTCTGTAACTGTTTTAGTTTTTTAAATGTCTTTTTCTTCCAATGGCTCTCACTTGGCTTACACCATTCAAGACCTTGACTCCCAATACAATCCAGATAAGTCCCTTCGTTGTTGTCTTTCCTTATCTAGTCTACTGCAGACCAGAAGGTGGTCCTTGCCTATAATAAATGTTTGGCATGCAAATATTGTGCACCTGTTGGATTCTAATATTTTCATTCTGCAGAGATGCCCTGTGGCCAGTCTGAAGTTAGCAACAGATGTTTTTCTCGAGTGTTCTAGGGAGGTGAATGCCTCAAACAGCTCAAATTCATTATAGGACATGTGCTTCAATCTTTCCTCCATCATATTCCAAAAACTTTATTTGGTAAGTTGTTTTAATACTTTTTATTCTTGCTTGAAGTGAACAATTTTAGTCTCTCTCTTTACAAGTTCATGTGTGGCCTCATTCGCCTGTATTCCCATATGAGACAGGAACCACTGCATTACAATATTGATTCCATTGTTTTTTACAATTTTATAATTTTTTTAATATTCTGTAGTTTTGTAAATGTTCATTTATTATTATTAGTTCAAATTTTATTTATTTTTGTTTATCTTGTGTTTTTAAATTTAATAATATCTTAAGGTATTATATCTTATGAACAAAAAATATTGATGTTGAATTATTTTTTTTTTAATCCCAATAAAATATATTTATTTCCTTTCACTTCATATGTTTGTGTCGGATACAATACAAACAATTTCCATGGAGATGTTTTATTTTTAACGCTATATAATTAAAATATATATATATATATATATATATATATATATATATATATATATATATATATATCATTTACTACAGAAAATGATTATATTTATCTATGACACAGACAATTACTCATATTTTCAGAAGATAACTTTTTTAAACTTTTATGTTTTCAACATATTCAAGTAGCAATAAAAGCATTAGACTTTATTAAAAAATCCTTATCTTTTTTCAAACTCTTAAAAATGTATTATCATGTTATTAATATTTTTATAATTTAGTTTTGAATTACATTTTCTGTCCACAGATTACACTCTGTAAAATTTATAAAGCATTGTTTGAGGCACGACGCGATGGAAATCTGGTAAGATTAATGGATATACCATTAGTAAAATACATAGTTTAACCTATTATGTACAACTTATATAAAAATAATGTATAACCCCAATTACACACAAGCCAAAACAAAATAGCTTATATATGGTGAAACTTATTCCTTCACATATAGGAAAATATGATGAACTGTTATTATCTGGAGTACATCCATTCATTTGCAGTGCATAAAATCGATGTTTCGCTAGAATCTTATCTAGCATTGATGAGGTGAACCCAACAACAGTTGAAGTGTGAATGAATTGCACAGACAACTCCGCTGCTATATATAGAGGAAGCCCATTGAATTCAATTCACACACACCTGAGCCAAACAATTACTCAGATTTCTTTCCTTTTGTTCATATTTTTACCGATGACACATTTCCACACTGCGGGTAAATTCAAAGTATCATCACGTTTGTTAAGACTCTATTTCGACAGCGTCACATATAATTCTAGTCCTTTAGTTTTCCACTGAAGCAATATTTCGGCAAGACTGTAAACCAATACCTTGTATCACTGTGGTGAGATTCTAACAGAACTTCGAAACTGCGATTTTATGCCCAGCAAAATGAATGGATATATTTCAATAGATAGTAATAATTTTTTAAAAAGTAACTTAAAATTACTTGAGATGGTTTAAATGAATTTATTAGAAATTTTTAAAGTAAATTACCTAAATTATAAAATTAATTATTTAAAGTAAATATGTTATCAGACAGAAATCAAAAGAAAACATTTATATATGGAATGATGTTTAAATAAAAAGGTTTCAGTAATTAATATCATCAAATGTTCTGCTTCTGTTACAGATTGAAATCATGAGATTAGGAAAAATAGAGAAAAAACTAAGAACAACTATTGAAACAGAAGTTAATTCAATTTCAACACCAGATTTGTAAACTCAATTTATTTTCTGTTCTTACCTTCAATTAAATATTTCTTGTGGACAGTTGCTGTTAATTTTAAAAAGTTTGCATTTCATTAAAATTAATTATGTATGTAGTATATGTATAGGAGTAAGCCAAGAACTTTGAGAAGCCACTTGTTGATCAATATCTTAAATGTCCAGACCTTTTTTTATCTAGATAATTGTTAGAAAATTTCAAAACAAAACTATTGATATCACTTCATAATTAAAAACTATGTTACAATAGAAAATAAATTTTAATGACCCTAAAAAATTAATTTAAAAAAAATATGTTTTATATACTAGAAACAAACTTAGTATATTTGTTTATATATCCCTAATAAAGATGTCCACCAAAAAATGGAATTACATTCAGTACTCCATTTTGAGGGAACTCTCAGCAGGAAAACTGTGGGAGATTCTTGTTTCAGGCTATGTGCTATCGACTCTGGATTGTCTGCTGTGTGGTAGTGAACTAATGAATGCCGAAAGACCTAAATGATTGCACAGCCTTGGACCAGACCCAGGATTACAAGAGTCTCATACTCAGGGAGGCTCATCTCTACTGGTCAGCACATTACCTAATGGCTCGACAGCCATGGGTGGGCGTTGGCTAGTGAATAAGTGTACAACAAACACTTACACAGTTCTCATCCTGTGTCTATCAAGTTTAAATCAAACATGTACAATGCTTATATTTTTAGTTAACTTTGCAATATATTTATTGAATTCATTTTTATGTATTTGTTATATTTTTTAATTAATTTACCCAAGACTGATGTAATTTGGCCACATGTAAGTTTAAACTCCTGTGTCAAGTTCAGGACATGCCTGAAATATAAATGTATATTTCTGGTCATCGCTGAAATTTCATGGAAACTATCTGACATTACTCTTCCATTGCAATGCAATACACAACAGAATCAGACAATTGCTGATTTTAAAAACTGATATTCTTTAATAGATTGGCTTTCTTACTAATACAATACTAAAAGTTTGGAGAACTGTTTTTCATTTCATTAGGCCTGAAAGAACTCAGTATAGCAGCAAGTAATTCTGTTAACTTGATAGTATTCTTTTCAGTACCTAATGTAGTACTTTGTGGCAAATATTGATTAATGGATTGTAAAGGAAATTAATTGAATTAAACCAAAAAAAAAGAAAGAAGCGATCAATTTAACTGACAAATTACTTTGGCACCATAAATAAATAAGGTACTCTGGAATATCAAAATCAACTTATGGAAATAAAAAAGTGCAAAAATTGTAATAAAGTGCAAAAAGTGTAAACAGCCTGACAGTTTTGATATATCAAATAAGAGATTTATTTTAATGAAGAACTAATTTAATACATCAACATGTTCATATAACCTTCCGATTTCATGTATGAAAAATGATATCATGCATGTGTCCTCCTCTACTTTGCTGGCACACAACAACTCTGTCCATAAAATTCGCTATGACTGCATGACAAGTTTCCACTTTCAATTTGCCTAAAGCCCATTAAATTTCCTCCTTCAAGTCATTGTGTTCCATGGTTTATTGGCATACACCAACAAACCAATGACTTCAGATGCCCCCAAAGAAGAAAGTCACAAGGCGTCATCACACGACCTTGGTGGCCATTGATGGACAGAATTACAAGAAATGATGCGATCCTGGAACCGTTCACGGAGCAACACAATTATTTCGTGGGCAGTAGTGCACCATCCTGCTGAAACCACAACTCGTCAATGTCCATTCCATTCAAATGAGGCCACAATATTTCCCTAATCATCGTACGGTATGGGTCTCCATTTACTATCACAGCTTGTCTTCCTGATCTTCAAAACAATAAGGGCTGATGACGCCGCCCGACCGAAAACAGCACCAAACTCACTTGCTGTGCATACATTTCCCTTTCTTTAACACGTTGACTGCGGCGGAAGCCTATCGGCTTTCGAGTGGGGGCTTCTCGGGTGCGGCGGAAGCCTATAGGCTTCTCTCGTCCATATTTAATACATGCCGGGTTTACGACTGCAGTTATTGCTTTAGTTTGCTGTTTCTCTCGCAGCGTGGTGGGTGTGTACGTGTGTTTCTTGTGTAGCAATAGTTTCCCTTTTCGCTTACCAAAGGATGGTATAATATTTATTTGTTTTTGTAAATAAAGTGTTAGTTTTAGTGTTTTATCTCTGTAAAATAATGGCTGGTACATCTAGGAACATAGTTTTAAATGTAAATAGTGCTTTGAAAGATGTTGGTGACTACTCCGAGACTAGTTCCGGTGATGAGTCCAGTGACATTGATGCTGCCGATCTAGAGGGTGAACCTATATCTACAGACAATGAAAGTGAGTCAGATGATGATGATTCAGACATTTACAACCCTACTTGTTGTCATTATAACGCTATTGGTATGAGAGACATACCATATACTCTACAGAATAAGCCTTTAGTAATAATTTACTATATATAACAATAAATAGGCAAAAGTGTAATTTTTTTACAATGGTATCTTCCAGACCTATCGGCTTCCGATAACTGTGACGTCATAATATTAGCTGAAAAGCATTCAAAATGATTTTTTCTTCTGATAAATTATTTATTTCATTATTATTTACGATATATGACAATAAATAGTCATAAGTAAAATTTTTTTTACAATGTGACCTTTTAGCAGCGCTCCGAAAGCCTATTGGCTTCCGAATATTATGACTTCACCAGGAAAGCATTGAAATTATTTTTTTTCTAAAAACTGTCTTTTTTCATTAAATTAAATAAAAAATTGTAAACAAAAATTTCAGGACCAGTATAAGGTATGCCCCAAGTTCCGCCGCAGCGAACGTGTCAATCACGCGAGGATTTTGAACCGCAGATACGGCAGTTCTGTTTGTTAACAAATCTAATTAAAATGGAAGTGCACTTCATCACTGCTGATGATTTTGTTTGCGAAGCTGTCATCCTCTTTCAGTGTTTTCAATACCCAGTCAAAAACACTGGCTGGTGATCTGATGAAATGTTGCGACAATTGAATTTTAAACGGGTGATAATTGAGGTCGTACCGAAAAATTTTCCATACCGAAGAATATCTTAAACCCAATTGTTGAGAGTGGCGATGTATTGATTTCGCTGGGCTAATGAACCAATGCAATTTTCTGTTCGGCCAGAACGACAACGTCCCAGATTTTTAAGATAGACTGTTGAACTTGTCTCAAAGAAATTTTTCATGGGTCTGCAAACTGTTGATTCATTCGGTGCTTCATTATGTCCTAGAGTATCACGAAGTTGACTAACAGTAGCCGCATAAGTCTATCCACTCTGATAAAACGTTTTAACAATTAAGTCGTTGAGCACAAGTAAACCTCTCCATGGTTATACACAGAATGCAAGAACGAAAGAAATACCAGCTTTGTCAACAATCTGAATGTTCCAAGAAATATAAAAGAGGTTAAACATTGTTGCCAATCGATAAACGAAAATTTACCAGACGTTTAAAAACTGGCGCTCTTTTTAAATCACCCTTTATTTTGAAATTGTAGGTCGAATATTGCTATGAACAATGAAAAAGCAATCTGCAGAAAAGTGCACTGACAAATTTAAATATTGTAAACGTAATGATGGCAGTAAATTAAAGAGAAAGTAAATGCAGGCAATGTAAAGGTACTACTTCTACATAAAGAAAGGTGAGAAAATAACAGAATGTCAGTTGGCATCGTATATATGCCACTTCTTTTTTTTTATATTTGCCAGTGTCGCTTAACGAAATTGTTTCTTTTGTGAATAAAAATATACAGTAGAGTCTTGAAAATCAGTCCTGATATTTCGTCCCTTTAATTCGAGCCTATTTTATTTATTCGAAAAGAAATGAGTATAGCATCTAAGAAATGTTTATAGCCACAAAGAAAATTAATGGGGCTTCAAGAAATATTTATATCAATACATCATGCAATGGAAATGAGTCAGGCTTCCAAGAAATGTTTATATCAACATGATATTTTTCTTCCTCCCCATTCTGTTTTTATGCTGTGGCTTATGCTAGCTGTTATGTTATTTCAATATCTCTATCAATTATGTTGAGATGATAGAAGGTCTATGGGCCATAAATATCTTTCTTTCTTTATGCTGTAAGTTTTGATAGTCAACAAATATCCCTGCACAAATGTCTAGTCTTGTGTGTGACATGTCAGAAAATAAAGGCTTTAAAGGAAACAAATCAATGACAACACTCATGATTAGCTGGGCTAGTTTTTATTCCCGCTTTTAATAAATCCTGTTTGGGCTGTTGCCACATTGATCTAGATATAAGGGGTTTTACTGTATTAGGGCTCATTACAAGTCCTATTTTTTCTAATGCTCAGGAACTTTTTCCATGTAATCCTGAGGGGTCTTGGTCCCATTCACCTCGAATTATCAAGATTCTACTATATTATTCATCTTGTACAATGTTAATACTAAACAAGTAATTGAATTGAGCTTTGACTTTTTTCGAGGGAAGAGGGGGTTGTTTAGATTTATTTTATGCAATTATTTAACTAACCTGTAAACTTATGACTTTTTACGAAGTGTTAAGGAGGTCTATTTATAGTAAACCAAATTTGTACAATAAACTACACTTTTAATCTCTTCCCTACTGATTTCACCCTACCAAATGTCTCAATCATTTTGACATTTAATTGATTCAAGAACAATATTAAAATTCAGGCAAAAAAGAAATACATTCTAAGAAGGACAGGAAATGGAAAACAGGATTGGATACAAATAAATATAAGAAGATGAATAGAAAGTGGATGAAAAAAAGAAGAGATTTATAGGTAGTCAAATTGAATATTAAGAAAATCTGGAGAATTGCTGAAGAGGGTAGGTATAGGATAAGAACGGGAAGTAATAGAGGTTCATGTTTTTTTTTTAACACTTTGAAGCCTAGTCCCTTAATAGAGCGCCTAGAGTGTCTCTCTGCCTGGAGGTTTTTAGGTAAAATATAAAAAATTCCTGACATAATAAATACCAATGAAACAAGCTTTCAGGAAATATATACATATGAATTGATTACTTACATATGGCTTTATGCTCGTTTGAAAAATGTTTAAAAATAAAAAATAAAATAGCAACACTGTACATCACTGCACTTCACTACACATATTTTACATTGGAAAGAAAATAAATATTACATGTTATATATCATTTTAAATCTAAAAGAAAATTTAATTTAGAAATATTTCTTTTAAAATTTAAAAAACTCTAAAATCCGGTCATTTACATTTCCATTCAGTTCATCAATAAAAAATATCGATTGTACTTTGGCCAAGATCGGTTTCACTGTCACTGTTTAAAATTAACATATTTCATATTGAATCGCTTCCCAAAGTGTCTTTAGCCATTATATCTGTAACGTAATATCTATAATAATAAAAATTAAATATACTAAATAACTAAAAGATAAAGATAAAGCAAAAAACAAACTTGGAAGCCTAAACAAAAATTACACTAACTACAAATTAAATGACAGATAGATAAAATTTATAATAAACAACAACAAACTTGAAACGTAAACAACACCCACTAATAAAACGCTGATTATCTGACCGAACCAATATTTGTCAAACAAATGTCTGATAGCTCTCGATTACCACACTTAACCACATATCTTTTTCTTCATAAAATAAACTCTGAATGGCCTAAAGGTAAAGACATGTAAAGCAGAATAATTTTATAAATGTTTTTGTCGTTTGTGTGTTTGTGCGTACATTCTGGTAATCCGAAAAACTCCGTAATCAGGTTTGGTCGTACATTTATTATTTCGGATTACCAGGATTGGATCGTATATCATTTATCTATACTATGGCATAAAACAGCACAACAATATGAATAAAATTATTTAAACAGAACTTATAAAGAAGAAAATAAAATCAGAACAATTTCTTAATGTTTTTAATAACGGATTTATTTACATTATTTTCTTTAACAAATAACATATAAAATTATGAAATTCAACAATTATAAAATATATTCAATAACTAATTGCTATATAAATTAATCAGCATTCACCTTAAGTCTGTAAACTATTTAAAGTAAATTATTTAAATAATGATTTACATAATCTACTACAACAGTAAAAACAAAATCATGTATAATTTATTGTATATATTTAATTGATCATTGTTATTACAAAATCATAAACTAATTTGTTGTTACAAATATATAGGATAAAAACTGTAACAGGATTTATAAGTTTTAATGCCCATAGAAAATATTAGCTATTGGGCTAAATTTCAGTAAGTGAAATTTTGATTACTGTGAGTTAAAAAGATTGACAAAAACTTCGGTTTTGTTGAGTTTGTTAAGATGTTAAGGAGAGGTAAATGCCATTTTTGTACTGATGTTCATAAAAATAGAAATACATATGTTTAGAAATATTTTTTGTACAAACATGACAAATTTGTACAATTTTTTAATTATAGATTTTATGATTATAGATTTCACAACTATGGAAAATACTTATAATTTTATTGATAGGAAAATTACTTTGGAACCATTTACTAAATGGCATCAAAGTAGTGAAACAACCAAAACCCGTGTAACTTACAAAATACCGAACTGCCCAAAATATTTTTTCTAATTTAGCTTTGGCCACATTCTCCGCAAGTTCAGTTGAACGAACAATTTTAGAAGACATCGGAGGTTAATGAAAAACCTGGTGAGAAGCTACAGTTCCAATAAAGTTGATCAACGTTTTAATGTTGAGTGAATCAAAATTTATCATTAAAGTGAGAAGCCATTTTTGAATGAACTCTTCAATTTGCCCAAGGCCTGTTGTTTTGCTTCATACAATTTTAAGCTGCCCTGTCATTTATCTACCTTTGCAGTGTAAAAGGATGCATATAACATATGTGTTACGTCTACAACTTTTCTAAATATAACCATAAAAATTCTTTATCTCAAACTTAAAGTTATATCAGATATAAAAATACTTATGTTAAGGTGAATTCTTTGAAACTTTCTTATCAAAACACCAAATTAACAAAAGTAATCTTTTGTTCATTTAAACGAGGAATTTTAGAATTGAAACAAAACTTAAGAGTTTCATTTATTACAAAAATTTGCTAATAAGAAAAAAACAGTAGTTTTAAACCAATAAAATTGTATATATTTTAATGTTTAACACTTATCAATATTTTTCATTTAAGATAAATTAATATTAAACTTTGTCGTTAACACTAAATTACATAAAACATTTACAACAATAAGGCTTGTCACACGTTCAATAAGTCTGGATCCGTTCAGTTCAGTCCGCTTAGCTCAGTTGCTTCCACCATAATTCGAAAACAATGTAATCAAATGTAAGACAGCACACAGCATCCGTTCCGTCAGTTCAGTTCAGTCCGTCTCAGCCACTTTTCGGTCAGCAAGCGGTTTTTGCGGAAGCGACGGAAGGACTGAGATGTCGGGCATGCGCAGATTACAGATAGTCAGTAGTGCTGTGCAATTGAACTCGGGCGGTCTGACAAATGTTCGCAGTGCTGTGATTTTTGCATTGATTTATTCATTTCTAAGATGAGTTTCGATGAATGACTTATTTTAGCAGTTTAGGCATATCCAATATTGTATGTCCCGTCACACAAGGGTTACTATAATATTACAATGAAGGAGGATACTCTCCCTCATTATCTTGTGCGACATTAATACTGTGCACCGAAATACTTCTTTTTTTCCTTGATAGTTGATCATCCTCTTCTGCAGCTAGTATCAATGCTATTACAACTGTTTCTTTATCATTACGACTGGAACTCATAATCTAACAAATGGAAAAGCCGACAAATAATTTACATGCGAACATTGACCGTGTCTTAGCTTAACAACTGAACTGAGCGACAATGTGTGGGAAAACTGCCAGAACAGAGCTGACTGAACTGAGCTAAGCTGAGTAGACTGAACTGAACGGATCCAGTGTGCGACAAGCCTAAAATGTCATTATATTCTAATGTCTTATGCTTATACATTTAAATAGCATTGGCATTATATAGTATTAAAATATATTTTGAAAGTATTACTTACACACAACATCTTCTTACAAAGATAGTTCATACTTGTATAGGAACAAAAATATATTAAAGACATCATTAATTTATAGGCACCTTATTTATTATATATCAATTAATTACAGCTAGCTCAACAAGAGATAATGGATGTTCAAACTTCTTTGTTTAAACAAAGTTAGACTTAGTTTCTTGGCTCTTGTTAATGAAACATGAATTTATAATTAGCACACAAAATTAGATTATATAGGTGAAATGATGCATATCTACTTATGTAGCTGAAATGTTACTTTAATAGACATACCATATCAATATCAGTAATAATATCGTATTTGAATAGAAATATAAAATATAATTATATATATGTATACATATGATAATGGATTATATACATATATATATATATATATATATATATATATATATATATATATATATATATATATATATATATATATATAGAGAGAGAGAGAGAGAGAGAGAGAGAGAGAGATTTTTTGGACTGGGAGACTGACAGACTTACCTTGGTAAGAGTCCACTCTGTAGTCTTGAAATAGAAACACATAAAAGCACTTAAACAATGATATATTTCAACCACACAGTGGTCATTGTCAATCGAAGAGAAAACACAAAAAGAAATATGAGAGAATAAAATAAAATAATTGTTATCACAGATTGTGTATATATATATATATATATATATATATATATATATATATATATGAAGTTAATATATCACTATGTAAGTAATTTTATCCACCACTAAGTGCAATAATTTTACCTTGAGTGATGAGGCACCTTTCGGTCAATTGACCATTGTCGAATCACTGATGTTTTTCTGTTGTGGATGTTCGGTCTGTGAAGTTGGTGTTTGTTGACGTTACGCGCACTTTTTCTTGATCTGTGTGTATGATATTTCTATATAGTATGTCTTCTGTATATGTTGTTTGTAGATTCATTAAGTTGTTGTGTATGTTTTTATAAATGTGGTATTTTTCTAGTGAGTTTAGTTCTATTGGGTTGTTATTTATTTCTAGTATGGTTAGGTTATTTTCGTAATTTGTTATTACGTGTTTATGGGATATTAGGTGTGCTGCAACATTTGATACTTTAGAATTTTTGTTTTTGAATGCTCTATAATGTTCTTCAAATCTTATTTTAAATGTTCTTCAAATAAGATTTGAAGAACATTATAGAGCATTCAAAAACAAAAATTCTAAAGTATCAAATGTTGCAGCACACCTAATATCCCATAAACACGAAATAACAAATTACGAAAATAACCTAACCATACTAGAAATAAATAACAACCCAATAGAACTAAACTCACTAGAAAAATACCACATTTATAAAAACATACACAACAACTTAATGAATCTACAAACAACATATACAGAAGACATACTATATAGAAATATCATACACACAGATCAAGAAAAAGTGTGTGTAACGTCAACAAACACCAACTCCACAGACCGAACATCCACAACAGAAAAACATCAGTGATTCGACAATGGTCAATTGACCGAAAGGTGCCTCATCACTCAAGGTAAAATTATTGCACTTAGTGGTGGATAAAATTACTTACATAGTGATATATTAACTTCATAAAGTCAGTGCAACGGAAAAACAATGGATAACGTTAAATATCAAGAATATATATATATATATATATGACTACAGTGTGGACTCTTACCAAGGTAAGTCTGTCAGTCTCCTAGTCCAAAAATCTAAATAATCTTTACCAACCAAAACTAACCTAAAATATATATATATATATATATATATATATATATATAGTATTATTCTAGTATTTCACTAGAAAAATACCACATTTATAAAAACATACACAACAATTTAATGAATCTACAAACAACATATACAGAAGACATACTATATAGAAATATCATACACACAGATCAAGAAAAAGTGCGCGTAACGTCAACAAACACCAACTTCACAGACCGAACATCTACAACAGAAAAACGTCAGTGATTCGACAATGGTCAATTGACCGAAAGGTGCCTCATCACTCAAGGCAAAATTATTGCACTTAATGGTGGATAAAATTACTTACAATAGTAATATATTAACTTCATAAAGTCAGTGCAACGGAAAAACAATGGATAACGTTAAATATATATATATATATATATATATATATATATATATATATATATATATATATATATATATATTGTTTCCAGGAGCATATGAGTGATTATAGTTTATATAAGTGTGTCAGGGGAAAAGAGATAAGGCTATTTGGGAAAAAAAAAAAAAATGAATGGATTTATCTGATGTTGAGGTTAGGGGATTCTCTGGACTTATTATACCACTGGTATGATAGTTTCCACCTTCTCAGTTCTGAGGGATTGCAATCAGGGGGGAGTGATTTAATTATTTTTGTGGTATAGCAGTCATCAAAAGTTGTGATGTTGTAACTCGCAGCATGTTGAGCTGTTGGTCTATCCATATTCATAATTTTAACATCATGTCTGTGGCCATTCATTCTGATATTCAGACCATCCGTGGTCAGGCCTATGTACTGTGCTGAGCAAAGTTTACATTGTAGCTGGTATATGACATTTTTCGATGTACAATTATGATGACCCTGTATTTTGAAGACCATTTTTGTTGTTTGGCTGTTGAAACTATTTGCTGAGGGGTGTATTGGACACGTCTTGCATCTAGGTCTATTGCATGGGAAGGAGCCATGAGGAAGTTTGTGTGGTTTCTCTGCATCAGGGTCTGGTAGTTTAGGATGTACTAGGATGTTTTTCAAGTTGGGAGGTTGCTTCTACCAAATTTGCGGTGGATCGGTGAAAAGATTTTTGGTGTGGACGGAAGCTTGAAGAATTTTGAAGTCATCTCTCAATATCTTGTTGAGTTTATGTAGACCAGGATAGTAGTCTGTTATTAAAGACAGTTTATTTTGTTCTGTTTGTGGTTTATGGTGAACCGAGGATTGTGCTGAATGAATTTGGTTTTCAATAAGTTTTTTTGGGTATCCTCTTCTCTGGAAGGCTGTTGATATCTTTCTATTAAAATCTTCCAATTCCCTATCATTCGAACAGATTCTCTTACCCCTGATTGCTTGACTGTATGGAATGGATCGTTTTATGTTTATTGGGTGGTTGCTGTCGAAATGGAGATATTGTAGGTGGTTTGTCGGTTTGATGTGAATTCCTGTGTTGATATTTCCATTCTGGAGTGTTACCTCTACATCCAAAAAGGTGATGGCTGATGTAGATTTCTCCCAGGTAAATTGAAGTGTGGAGAATTGTGTCAGGCTGTCTAAAAATGCCTCAAGTGTTGAAGCACCCTGTGTCCAAATTAGGAAGATGTCATCTATATATCTATACCAACATAATGGCTGGTGTGTTTGTGTCTTTAGAAAACTTTCTTCCAACAATCCCATGTACAGATTTGCGTACGATGGTGCCATTCTGGTGCCCATTGCTGTTCCCTTTATTTGAAGATAGTTCCTTCCCTCAAACTGAAAGTTGTTCTTCTCGAGGATGGACCTGGTCAGGTTTACAAGAAAAGGTGTAGTGGGAGAAGGCTTGCCTGGGCGTTTGTTTAGAAAATTCTCTATTGCAGATAGGCCGTGTGCATGAGGGATGTTGGTATAGAGAGAGGTGACATCTATGGTGACCAAAATAGTTACCGGGGGTAGAGGTACAGAAATTTGTAAGAGTCGATCTATGAAATGATTGGTGTCCTGGGTATGTGATGGAAGGTTCTTTACTAAGGGTTGAAGGTGTGAGTCGAGGAAGGCTTCAAAATTCTTCAAGCTTCTGTCCACACCAAAAATCTTTTATCCGATCCACCGCAAATTTGGTACCAGCAACCTCCCAACTTGAAAAACATCCTAGTACATCCTAAACTACCAGACCCTGATCCAGAGAAACCACACAAACTTCCTCATGGCTCCTTCCCATGCAATAGACCTAGATGCAAGACGTGTCCAATACACCCCTCAGCAAATAGTTTCAACAGCCAAACAACAAAAATGGATATATATATATATCTTTAATCTGTGACATCTGATTTCTACTCTACACAATCTGTGATAACAATTATTTTATTTTATTCTCTCATATTTCTTTTTGTGTTTTCTCTTCGATTGACAAAGACCACTGTGTGGTTGAAATATATCATTGTTTAAGTGCTTTTATGTGTTTCTATTTCAAGACTACAGAGTGGACTCTTACCAAGGTAAGTCTGTCAGTCTCCCAGTCCAAAAAATCTAAATAATCTTTACCAACCAAAACTAACCTAAAAATATATATAAAAAAAAAAATAAAAAAATAAAAAAATAAATAAATATATATATATATATATATATATATATATATATATATATATATATATATATATATATATATATATATATATAGAGAGAGAGAGAGAGAGAGAGAGAGAGAGAGAGAGAGAGTCGTTATATGTTACTGTAAACAATTATTCCACAGTTAAATGCAATTAATTTTTACCTTATGATGAGGTATCTATCGGTCACTTGACCATAGTCCAATCACTAAATTAGTTGTACTGAGAACAGTAGAAATAATTCAGTCATTCGACAACGGTCAAGTGACTGAAAGGTACCTCATAATAAGTTAAAATTAATTGCATTTAATAGTAGAATAATTGTTTACAATAACAAATAATAACTCTATAAAGTCAGTGCAACGGAACAATAATGGACGATGTTTAAATGTATCGATGTATCAAATATATATATCGTGATATTTCACGTTGTCCATAGTGGTGGAAAAAATTATTTACAAGTAATAATAATAACTTTATATATATATATATATATATATATATATATATATATATATATATATATATATATATATATATATTTAGGTTAGTTCTAGTAGAGCTTAAAGCTTATTTAGGAATTTTTGGACTTGATAGGAGACTGACAGACTTACCTAAAGGCAATAGTCCAAAACTGCAATCTCTTTGGAAATAAGCACATATAAAACACTTAATACACTTTTATTTGAAATATTTCGATCAACGAAAGACTAAACTAAAGACTAAAGACTGAAGAAGATCATGTTGATCGAAATATTTCAAATAAAAGTGTATTAAGTGTTTTATATGTGTTTATTTCCAAAGAGATTGCAGTTTTGGACTATTGCCTTTAGGTAAGTCTGTCAGTCTCCTATCAAGTCCGAAAATTCCTATATATATATATATATATATATATATATATATATATATATATATATATATATATATATATATATATATATAAGTTATATAAACATTTTATGTGAACATTTCATAATTAAATGCGTGCTAGGAAAATTCCTGCTTACGCAGCTTTAGTATTATATAGGTGTGAGAACAGAGCCCCGGCAGTGTGTAAGTCGCCTCTGTATCGCACAGACGTTTTCCACTCCGATTGAGTGCATATCAATTGTATTGTTTTTATTAAGTAAAAATTTATGTAACAGTTTTCTAAATTAATTGTTTATTAAATTCAAAGGTTTGTTAAAAATAAAAATCATTTTTAAAAACCTTTCTTGCTTAATATAAAACGTAACTGGCGCAGTCGGTAGGACACCTCAAGGAAGTTAGTGAATATAACGTCCGTCGGTTTTAACCGTTAATTGAGGAAACCTTAAGTAGAGTGAATATCTACAACCACTTAATAGAGCGCATATCTATTAAGAACACGAGCGAATATCGTGTAGGTGAAAAGTGAAAGTTGTTCAAATGAGCAAAGTATTTTGTATCAACTTGTAAGTAGATCTTAAGATATAGAATTAAGAAAAAAGTAGAGTAAATACTTTTTAATTTTATATAATTGATTTTTAATTTTTATTATTTTGAAAAATAATATTAAATAATGGCAACGCCAACATTAAAAAAGGAGTATCTTGACATGATACCCGAGTATAGTGGAGAGCCCACTATGCTCCACAGATTTATCTCGATATGTGATAAGATAGTGAATAAGTTTTATGTAAGCGAAAATCCAGAAGATTTTCAAAATGAGTATCTGTTCTCCTCTATTCTTTCTAAATTAAAAGGCCAAGCACTGGAAATGGTTGTAAACTCTAACTCTTACAATTGGCACGAAACTAGAAAAGTATTATTAATTAGTTATTCAGACAAAAGAGATTGTTTCACATTAAACTTAGAGATGTCAGAATTAAAACAAGAAAGTAACGAATCACCATTTCAATTCTATGAGAAAATTCAAAAGTTACTAAATTTACAAATTTCATTTTTTATGAATAAAGAGCCTCAAAGGCAGATGGCTAAAGACATTTTAATAGAATACGTTCAGAAACTAGCTTTAAGAGTTCTCCTTAGGGGTTTGCATGAACCCATCGGGTCACTAATGCGTACCAAGAACCCTAACACTCTTAGTGAAGCACTTAATATGCTCACAAACGACTTCCAATTTAAAAATAATAAAATGTTTACTCAGCCAAGCAAACAACCAGTCTTTCAGAAAAGCCAAACTCATAACGTAAGAAGACCAATACATACTGAATTTAAATACCACCAAATACCTAAACAACCTTATCAACACCCAAATCCTTCCTATAGACCAACAACTTTTGCTAATCACGGTCAGCCTCAAAGGGGACAACCAAACAACAACACTACTAAACCTCAGTATCCTCAGCGAAATACGGGTTATCAACCTACCCCTATGAGTATTTCCACTAGACAGACAGATAGGCCTTCTAGACAAACGAATTTGTATCAAATGACCGGACAAGGAGCCGAAAAAGACGATTACACTATGTACCAGACTAATGGACAAGAATCATTCGCTTTTGAAGAAGATCTCGGGAAAGAAGAGTACTTCGAAGAATCCCAAAATTTAACCGACAACTACGAAGAAGAGACCGCTAAAATCGATCAGGACGATTTTTTAGGACATACAAGCCTCGGAATCGATTTTCAATAATGAATCTACAAAGCGAAAATAACGTGCTACCATTTATATACGACACAAACACCAAATCTAGAATATTAATTGACACGGGCAGTACTAGATCATTTATGCGAAAATCTTTAGGCTGGAAAAATTTTAAAACAAGCATTAAAAAAGAGCCGTTTGAAGTAATCACCGCACACGGCACTTCAAAAGAAAATTTTTGTTGCACCATACCTCTGTTGTCTAAAAAAGCAATTAAATTTTATTTATTTGACTTTCATCAGAATTTCGACCTATTACTCGGGCTAGACAATATAAAGGATTTAGGAATAAGCTTAGACTTTATAAATAATAAATTAATACTTTGTGATGAGGAAATCCCTATTCAATATTTTAACACTGAAAAAGGAAGTTGTAATAAAACAGACAGCTCGTCAATAAAGCAGGAACAATTTAGTTATGTTATACAAGCCCGCACTAGCCAAACAGTTAAATTAAAAATACAAAATATTCATAATGGAGAAGGTATTTTACCACACAAACAAGTGAACGGATTAGAAATTCCGCAGTGTATAGTTTCAGTGCATAAGGGTGAAGCCTATTGCCCTATTATAAACAATACGGAAGAAAATGTAAAATTAACAATAAGTAAACCATTAGAAGTAAAATCTTTAGAGGAATATAATATTTTCAGACCTGATGCAATGCAAATGAACGCTAATTTCAATTTATTAGATTATAAACAAAAAAATTCGAGAAGAAAAAATTTAGATTTATCAAAATTTAGAATGGAACATATGAACTCGGAAGAAAAATCCGCTATAACAAGTTTAATAAAAGATTATGCAGATTTATTCCATATTGAGGGAAACGATTTAACTTTTACCAACCAAATAAAACATGTTATTAGGACTACTGATGAAATTCCCGTATACTCCAGAAATTATAGATATCCAGAGATTTACAAGAACGAAATTAATAAACAAACTGAGGACATGCTTGAACAAGGAATTATTAGACCTTCAAATTCTCCATGGAACTCTCCTGTCTGGATTGTACCCAAAAAACAAGACGCTTCTGGCAAAAGAAAATTTCGATTAGTAATAGATTTTAGAGGATTAAACAAGAAAACAATTGACGATAAATTTCCCTTGCCAAACATTACCGACATATTAGATAAATTAGGACGATCTCAGTATTTTACAACTTTAGATTTAGCCTCAGGATTTCACCAAGTAGAAATGGATAAAAATAGCATAGAAAAAACAGCGTTTTCAACAGAAACGGGACACTATGAATTTTTAAGAATGCCATTTGGACTAAAGAATAGCCCCCCTACATTTCAAAGAATTATGAATAACATTCTGAGAGGAATCCAAAATGAAACATGTTTAATTTATTTAGACGATATTATAATTTACTCCACTAGCCTCCAAGAACATATACAAAGACTTAAAGAAGTATTCGACAGATTACGCAAAGCCAACTTTAAAGTACAGCTGGATAAAACAGAATTTTTAAGAAAAGAAGTAGCGTATCTAGGGCATGTTGTTACACCGGAAGGCGTAAAACCTAACCCAGCAAAGATTTTGGCAATCAAAAACTATCCAATACCCAAAACCACCAAACAAATTAAAGGATTTTTAGGACTAATAGGCTATTATCGAAAATTTATTAAAAACTTCGCCAAGATAACAAAACCCTTTACTAACTGTTTAAAGAAAAATGCAAAAATAAATATAGAAAATCCGGACTTCATTGAATGTTTTGAAACATGTAAAAATATACTGACTAATGAGCCCCTTCTACAATACCCAGATTTTGAAAAGGAGTTTACTCTAACAACAGACGCTAGTAATTTTGCACTAGGAGCAATTTTAAGCCAGGACAAAAATGGAAAGGACCTTCCTATAGCGTATGCCAGCAGAACTTTAAATGACAGCGAAACTAATTACTCCGCGATTGAAAAGGAATTATTAGCAATCGTATGGTCTACCAAACACTTCAGGCCTTATTTATTTGGAAGAAAATTTAAAATTTATACAGACCATAAACCTTTACAATGGTTATTTTCAGTTAAAGAACCAAATTCCAAACTTTTAAGATGGAGATTAAAATTAGAGGAATATGATTATGACATAAGATACAAAAAAGGCAAATTAAACCAAAACGCCGATGCCTTATCTAGAATACAATTGAACATTACTAATAAAAGGTCAACAAACACCCAACACACTGTAGAACCAGACCTTGATTTATCTCCAGCTGGATTAATCCAACGTTTCTTCCCGGAATTAAATGAAGATAACGAGTCTATGGTTGTACAACTCGACGCAACAGATAATGCCAACTTAGAGTACGATCAAGAAAGTGACAGTCAAACCGTGCATTCCAACTTCGAAGGGAACACCCAAATTGAAATACCAATTTCCGACGAGCCTGTAAACTTTGGGAGAAATCAAATATTTTTGTCATTGGTAAAGTATGAGCCAAAGAAAGTAAAAATTATAAAACTATTCGGAACTTCAAAAATTCGTTTAATGGTCGAAATATCAGAAAATAACTTTAAAGAAGACATAGTTAACTTCGTAAAATCATATTTGGTACCCAAAATAAAATATAATCTATATTTTGAAGACGATTTTTACGAGAAATTTGCATCATGCGTAGCCAAAAATTTCAAACAAACTGAACTAAATTTGGTTAAGTGTAATAACAAACTCTTAGACCTAACTTCGGAAGAAGATACCTTAGAAACGATAAGTAATTATCATGTCAGCAAAACCAATCACCGAGGGATACAAGAAACATACGAACAAATTAAGCGAAGATATTATTGGCCTAATTTAAAATCACTAATCCAAAATTTCATAAATCAGTGTGACATATGTCAAAGAACCAAATATGACAGAATCCCCTTACAATTAGAGATGAACTTGACGCCTACAGCTGCAAGGCCTTTCCAGATAATTCACATCGACACTATCTCTTTAGAAAAGAATGCGTTTATCAGCATTGTCGACAGTTTCACAAAGTATGCTCAAGCTTATCGCTTGGGAAGCTCTCAAGCTACAGAGATTGCAGACAAGTTATTAGATTACTTTGCGCAGTTCTGCTTACCAACAGTTATTATCTCAGACAATGGAACGGAGTTTAATAACAGGATTGTGAAGGAGATATTAGACCTGCATAAAATCAAAATCCATTTTATCAGTACACAAAACCCCCAATCAAACGGATTATGTGAAAGATTTCATTCCACCTTAATAGAACACATAAGGCTGTTAAATAATCAAATCGAATTTAAAAAAGACAGTATAATTAAGAAAGTCAAATATGCTATAATAGCCTATAACAATAGCATTCATTCAGTCACAAAATTAACGCCGTGCGAAGTCTTATTTGGACACATAAATTCAAACTCTTTATTAGATATAGATTTAGAAAAACAAATTGTAAATGACTACGTTTTAAACCATAAGGAAAAAACAAAAATACTTTACGAAAACATTAGGGATAGCAATCAAAGAATTAAAGAAAAAGTTTTAGAAAAAAGGAATGTAAATAAAGAACCACTTCCAGAAATACCATCTGAAGTTTATATAAAGTCAGTTCAGAAGCAAAGCAAAACGAAAAACAGATATAGCAAGGAAGAAATAGCTTCGATAGATAAAGAAAGAAAAACTGGAAAAATAAAGCCTAGACATCATAACACAAAAGACAAAATACATTTGTCGAAAATTAAAAGGCCTAAGAAGATAAGAAATGTAATTAATGACCAAAATCCTTCTTGTTCATATTCAACACAATCAAATTAAAATCCCTACCATACCTTTGTCCACTAGTTCTATGCAAGAAACTTTATTAAACTTTTAAACAACATTGTTTTTATTAATTGTATGTGTTACAAACTTTTGTAATTAATTAAATGATATGTAACTAATTATGGTAATAAATATTGTTAATTATTTGAAATATGTTAATCACAAAAAGAAATGTAATTGAAGAAAATTAGAAACTATACTCTTAAAGAGATAACAAAACAAAAAGAATTCTTATAAACTAACTAGAATCCTTATCAAATCTATAACAGGCAAGTTGAATGTAAATGATGGTAAAAATTATGAAAAATTATATAAAACTTTTATTGTAATCAATGTAAATTTTGTAGAACAAAAATTAGATTCTGATAACAATTGTATATGTTATAAGCATTTTGTATCTATCCTATGATAGAAAAGACTCATTATAAATTGTATTAATCAATTCCAAATACTTTTGCTCAGTTGAATTATAATGAACACAAAATTAGACTGTAAAATGCCCATCATCAAAAACAATAACGCCTACAAACTACGAGGATACTGCTTTGGAAATCGCAGACCACCCATTTAACTGGATCTTGGAAATCAACCTTTGCCTGGTGACTTTCTCCAGTGAAGAGGACTTCAACCCATGCCGAAAATTGCCCTTTACGGAGGCCTATTCAGCAGCTTATATACTTCGCCCTCATCAAGAAGATGAAGAGGACCTCAACCGATGCCGAAACTTCGCCAACCCCCGAAGTTTTCTTTAGGGATGGAGGAGTTATATAAACATTTTATGTGAACATTTCATAATTAAATGCGTGCTAGGAAAATTCCTGCTTACGCAGCTTTAGTATTATATAGGTGTGAGAACAGAGCCCCGGCAGTGTGTAAGTCGCCTCTGTATCGCACAGACGTTTTCCACTCCGATTGAGTGCATATCAATTGTATTGTTTTTATTAAGTAAAAATTTATGTAACAGTTTTCTAAATTAATTGTTTATTAAATTCAAAGGTTTGTTAAAAATAAAAATCATTTTTAAAAACCTTTCTTGCTTAATATAAAACGTAACTTATATATATAAAATACGTTTTCTTGTTTAACAATTTAAAACAACACAGGTTATTCAAATACAAGAATATTTATTATTTTATATCCAAAGCTTTTCGTTGGCAAACAGTACCAACATCATCAGGAATGAAAATTACAATAATGTAAGCTATAGGCCTAAAACATATGTTTATTTAGAAATAGAATTGTTGCTAAATTTATACAAATTGCCAAATTTATTTTGTTGCTGTAACATTATAGACATTGAATATAGTATCAAATTTAGAATGTATTTGTATTTGTTCTTTTATTAATTTGTTATTATTATTGTGTTTATATATTTCGAATGCTTCATATATATTCATTCTTAATCCCTTATTAATTTCTTTTATAAGTCTCATATTTTCTATATTTGGAAATTGGTGCTTATTATTAATACAATGATTTGCGAAATTTGATTTATATATTTCTGGATTAATGTAGGCATTTAAATGTTCTTTATATCTTTCTTTTAATTTTTTCTTTGTTTGACCTATATAAGCTTTATTACAATTTTTGCATTCTAATTTATAAACACCTCCTTTTTCATGCACATTAATTGTTTTATTATTCTTATTTATTATGTTTATTATTTTGTTATTAGTCTTGTATGCAACTTTGATATTTGTATTTTTAAATAATTTGATGATATTTTTTATTTCATGGCCTATAAATAAAAATGAAGTCCATATTGTATTATTATTATTATTGCAAATTAAATTATTATTTTGTTTATTAAAAATATTATAATTAGGTTTGTCAACAGTTTTCTTTTTATAACCGTTTTCTAATGCAATTTGATAAATTATGTTTTTTTCTTTTATTTTATTTTCTTCATTCATGGGTATTTTATGCATTCTATATAATAAGTTATATAAAGCAGCCATTTTTTGATTATATGGATGATTAGATTTATTTGGTATAATTTGGTTTGTCAAAGTTGGTTGACGGTATATCATATATTCAAATTTTTCATTTTTTCTTATTATTGTTAAATCTAGAAAATTTATTTTGTTATTTGTTTCAATTTCATAAGTAAATTTGATTTTATTTATTTTATCCAAAATATTTGTTATATATATACACATATTAGTTAATTCTATCTTCATGTGAGCTACTAGTTTTTAACTAAAAACACTGATAAATATGTTACACTTGCTTATAGTAGCACCTACTTTTATATTTGTTGAGGGCGACTGTTTCAGGAGATGTGCCCTGTCAACTAAGACCTCAAAGTTTTTGTAGATTAGGGTGGGGGTTGTATTTTGGTGAGTAATAGGAATTACATTATAATTCACACACATTTTTCGACATCATAACTCTTAATATTCACCAAAACTCCACGCTATTATCCCAAACTAACCTACAAAAACTTTGAGGTCAGTTATGGTGGACACATCTTCCAAAACAGACATCCTCAACAATTATAAAAGTATGTGGAACTATAGGCAAGGGTAACATATTTACAAGTGTTTTTAGTTAATAACATATAATTTGTGGTATATTTTTAGTAACGAATTAGTACAATAATGTAATTTGTTAATTACAATCCATTTAAAAGTAGGTTTTTGTAGTATTTTTAACTAAATCACATGACACAAAAATGTTTGTGGAAGTATGAAATCCTAAAGAAAATGGAAAAAATTATACTTGTTTACAATGTCCAAAATATTAAGAAATTTGAAAAAAGTAACCTACCTGTACAAGACACGTCTTTATAAACTCAAGATTTTTTATAAAACAGAGCAACATCCTACACAACAATAGAATATAGCAACACCAGTACCTGATTAGGCGAAATTTTATAATACATAAAAAACTTAGTTTACTAAGAAAAGGTAACTAATTCACAAGTGAAGTGCCGCCATTCTGATAAATCTAATTGTAACAAGTAGGAATTATTACACCTCACACTTGAAATTTTTACCTTGCTCTCTATCTCTAGTAAACCATATTTTTACATCAAAAAATCGATTTTGTATAGTTTTATAGCTACAATGTAACACATCTCTATTGTAACGTGGTAAAATTTAGTGCTATGTTTTATGAAAAAACTTCATTTCATTAAATTCAAAGTGTGTTGTAATTGAGGTTAAATACGAACTTATTTCGATATTCTTAAATTTTGGCTCATTTTTGACAAATTTTATTTTTTCTCTATCGCCAATTATTTTTTTTAGATCTAAGTATCCATTAAAATATATCTAAGTTCAAACTATATAAATTCCAAAACTAATCAAATATATTAATTTGACTTCAATATAATCCATCCCAAATAATCATTTATTCTAGTTTTTAATTGAAAAGACTATACAAAATATGCATATAAGAAATATTACTTGCAAAAATATCTGAAATTTACACTAATAGATAAATCTGAAGCAGTATTTTTTATCTGTGTTGCTAAAATAGAATTGCATCATTTTTAATATAAATATATTAGCAAATTTCTCATATCTTAAGGTTTAAAAAAATGTATATCATCAAGATTCAACAATCGATTTGACTTTAACAGCATGGTTTCAAAAGACCAGTTTTCTTAAAAATACTTTACAATATACTTTTAAATTAAAAAAAAAACATGCACACATATTTGATTATAGTGTATAACAAAACTATCTGGTTACTCTCCCTCTGTAATAAGTAGAAAATGAAAAACTGGAATATTTGTTACAATTGAACATGTTTATGCCAGTGGAAAAGTTTATCAACTTAAATTAAATTTAAAAAAAATTAATAGAGATTTAAAAAGTAAATTTACATACCGATGATTCAACATACTCAATAAAACAAAAACATATTATTTGTTCGTAGGTTTTGTATTTAAGGATCATGATCTTCCTGTGACGAGGGCTTTTTAGAAGTACTATGATTTTGTAATACTGCTTTTCCTGCATCTTTAGCTGTCTTTTTAGCAATTCCTTTTGGAGTTAGGTTCTTGACATTGTTGGTAGTGCTAAGGACGTTGCCAACTGTGTACAGTGTGTCACCAGTTACTTCTCCCATGGGTTCTCCATACCTGTGTTACAATGTTTATTGGATTATACATCTAATCTAGAACATTTATAGTGATAAATATTTTTAATTGTAAATTATAAATAGTTGTAAATGTTCTTAAAAACTGATACTAAACAGGATGTATGTGCATGCATGCATATGTGTGTGTGTCTGTGAGAGAGAGAGAGAGAGAGAGAGAGAGAGAGAGAGAGAGAGAGAGAGAGAGAGAGAGAGAGAGAGAGAGAGATTATAACCCCACAGGCAAGAGAATTATTAGTAGGTAATACCTCTAAACAATTTACAATTCCCCTACTAAAAGAAATCTGGAAAACAACTCCCTGCCATATATTAATACAAATACGAATAACACTTAAAGTAAAACAAGCAATATAAATATATTAATCCTTAGCACACTGCAAATGGAATAGAGTACTTACCGCCAGCCTGGCATTAATATCAAAATAACCTTCTTTATATTTAAAGGTATATCTAATTTAAAATTCTTTCATGTATGTAAGGATGAAAAAAATCATTTGATTTCAGTCTTCCTTGTACTTTAATAGCCTAAAAAGATTCAAAATGTTAGCCTATGGAGCGCAAAAGGTTAAGATTGAAACAAAAAAGCTGAGACAAGATGTTCATAAATATACCAAACCCTACATATAAATTACTCATTTTGTCATTAGCGATTCAAAAAGTTTCTTCATAAAAATGAATAGAATATTTGTGGGTATTTTCAAACTTTGTATTGACAAACTTTTACCTTTGAATTAAACGAATTAATTTGAAAAAACTTATAATTTAAAGTAATGTTAAAATTTGTTGATTCCATCTTCACGTGAGCTACTAGTAATTACTAATCACATTTAAATGTTTTTAAACTTGCCTATAGTAGCGCTTACTTTGTTTGTTGAGGACGGCCGTTTCGGGAGATGTGTCCCATTGTCAACTCAGACCGTAACTGATCTCAAGGTTTACGTAGGTTAGGGTATTAGGGTGGGGGTGAGATATTTTGGTGGTGTGGGTGTATTTTGTGTGTATTAGGAGTTATGTTGTCAAAAAGTGCGTGTGAGTTGTAATGTAATTGTGTATTGAGTATGTGTTTAGGGTGTAGTTTGAAATGCCTGTATATTTTGTATTGTTCGGTTGTGTAGCGTTGGTTATTTCTGTGTTGTTTATGAAGAATTTGTAGATTACATGTTATGTCTATGTAGTCATGTTTTGTGGTGTTGAGATGATCGACAAAGTTTGATTGGTAGCTATTGTTTTTTAGTGTTTTTATATGTTCTTGGTAACACGTGTAGAAGGACCTCCCTGTCTGGCCTATGTAAAAACTGGGGCACGAACTGCAAATTAGTTTGTAAACTCCAGTGGTGTTGTAAATGTCGTCGATTTTGTTGCTGGGTTTAAATTGTTTGTTGAGAGTGTTGTGTGTGGAGTAGGCTATTTTGTAGTTGTATTTTCATATTGTGTTGGTTAGATTGTGGGTTTTGGATGATCTGTATGGTATTGATAAGTATTTTATGGGATTGTCATCTTGTGTGTTTGTATATGGGTTATTAGGTTTATTTTTTAGGCAGTTGTATAATTTGTCAATCATTGTTGGATTGTATCCATTAGTTTGTGCTATATATTTTATGGTGTTTAACTCCTGGTAGTGTTCTTCTTTATCTAGTGGTGATTTAAGCAGGCGATATATCATGGTGTTGTAAGCAGCTAGTTTATGTTGGTGTGGGTGGTTTGAGGAGCTGTGAATGGTCGTATTGGTACTAGTGGGTTTTTGGTATATGTTGAATTTATGTGTTTGTTTGTCTGTTCGTTTAATTGTTAAGTTCTAGAAAGTTGAGAGAGTTTTGTTGTTCTGTTTCGATGGTGTATGTTAGTTTTGGGTGTATGGAATGTTTTAGAAAACACCTTAAAAACACCTTCTAAAAGCACTAAAAAACAATAACTACCAATTAAACTTCGTCGATCATCTCAACTACACAAAACATGACTACATAGACATAACATCTATTCTACAAATTCTTCATAAACAACACAGAAATAACCAATGTTACACAACCGAACAATACGAAATATACAGGCATTTCAAACTACACCCTACACACATACTCAATACACAATTACATTACAACTCACACACACTTTTTGACATCATAACTCTTAACCCTACAACTGGCAGTCAAAAATCCTGTAGTGGCGTGGTGTTTTTACCCCACCGTAGAGGCTTTTTTTTAAAATACGTCAAAAAAAAAGTTAAATAATTATAGTGATGTATAATATATCAAATTAATCACAAAAATGCACAGAATAAAACTATCATAAGGAAATATGTGACTCAACATTTTATTTCCATGGTTACAGCTCCAGAAAAAAAATTAATATTTTGAAAGCACACATTTTAGTTTTTGACATTTTATCACTAAGAATCACAAAAGAATACTCACAACTCAACATATACAAAATAAAGCTAAATTTATGTAGAAACAAAAGGTTCCAGTCATATGTACACTTATTTCTAATGGGTAAAAAGTTATATTCACAAACATACATACAAAACAACGCCGAAAAAACTGCCAGTTTAGTCGGATTCCTCGGATTCAGAGACTTTCCTTTTTTTTACAGACTTAGTAGGCCTGTAAAAGTGCTTCAGTGTTTTGTAACAAATTGGGTGTATGCCTACATTCCATCCAGGGCACCAGTATACACTTTTGACCCTCTTTACATCTTTTTTATCTACACAAATTGCACAAACACGGTATTTGCGTACGGGTAAGTGCTCCAAGAAATGTTCCCTATTACTAGTATTTTTTGGTAGGCCTACTTACAGACAAATGATAAATGGACTTGTCACTATTGTCTACCACTCCCATATTGTGATTATATCTGTCAATCATGATTTGTTTCACTGCCTAAAGACCAATGCTTGCTTCTTATCATCTTATCCTCAGCATGACAACCGGTACTAATCAAGTAAACTGGTTTACGGCTTTTCTTCTGTTTATATTTGACCAATAAAACTTTGCCTCTGTTAGGCCTATACCGGTAATAAACACTTTTTTCGATTCCTAAATTCACATTCTTTACATTTACAGGCAGATCTTTAGTATTTTTATTGACAGTTCCTGTCAAAAAAGTATTTCTTGAAGCTAGTTCTTGGGCAAGAGGCAGTTTTGTATACCAGTTATCAGTAAAAACATGGTATCCCTTATCAGGGAATTGACAAATTTGCAACCCATTGACAACAACTTTTTGTGTAAAAGGATCATCTCCATTAGCCAAAAAATCTTTCCCACTGTATAGTGAAACATTTAGTATATAACATGGGGACACTACATGTCTCAAATTTTTTTATACCGAATCTGCAGTGTTTTTTCATAGGTAGGTACTGTATAAATTTGCAGCGGTTCTTCATGCCTATCAAACTTTTATCTATCGAAATGTTTTGTTTGGGTATGAAATACGTTTTCATTTCAGCATTCATATATTCAAGAAGAGGCCTAACCTTTTGCCAGGGATCGTGGCCCGGTTGACCCCAACGTCTTCCGGTATTTTTTCTACGTCTGAAATGTCACTCCAACTATCAGCATCATCACTATCACATTCTAATAGTTCCCTAATGTCACTTGAAGTAAGTTGTCCATGATTATATTACAATAAAACAGATCGACATAACCTTTGTGCAGAACAAGCAACAAAGACGGGAGCATATACGTCAAAAACGTAAAAATTACGTCAGCTCACAGCTGTCTGTTTGTCGGGAGATATTTAGCAAGGCCATAGAGGTAAAAATATTCTGGGTGAACATAAAATGAAAGTCCACATCCTTTTGAAACTAACTGTGTAATGTACTACGCAAACTTATTATTAGATGCCGAGAAAAACATCGATTATAAAGCAACCGTTCGGTCGCCGTGTAAGACGGCGATGCCACTCCACGTAAAGCGTCTGTCGCCGTCTCATGCGGCGATTGCCAGTTGTAGGGTTAATACACACAAAATACACCCACATAGCCAAAATATCCCACCCCCACCCTAACCTACGTAAACCTTGAGATCAGTTACGGTCTGAATTGACAATGAGACACATCTCCCGAAACGGCCATCCTCAATAAACAAAGTAAGTGCTACTATAGGCAAGTTTAAAAACTTTTAAAAGTAGACTTACCGAGACAAAACATTTCAATCTTTATCATTAAGATATCACTCATTATGAATGAAAATATAATAAGTGACAGAAAACGTCTTAGTAAACTTTCCATAAATTCACTTAAATTTAATTTATCAGATCAGAAAGTTATTGATTTGCTAAATTCAAAAACAAAAAACTCATAAAAGTCGATGAATATAATGTACATGGTCAATTATATCTACCTTCAAGCAAATACAATTGACATCAAGATATCACTATTACTAAACAGATGTGAAATACAAATTTGGATACCTTTCAAATAAATGTAATAACAACACATACAGAAATAAACTAATAATTTAACTTTGACTTGAATTACTGGTAGAATTAATATGGGTTCTGAACTGTGGTGTTACTGTGCATACTTCACATATAAATTCTTTTAAAGTAATGAAACTCATAGATTAGTTACAATTTTATGAATTTCTACAAATTAAAAATAACTGGTCTTTTCTACTGAAAAAGAACTTAGAATAAATGTTTTTAGTATCAGTTGTCTGTCGGATATTCTACTTATATGTAATACATATACCAGTTCTAAAATGTTATATATCACATATAATAAAACCATTTATACCAGATGGATAAGTTTAGCACCATGTACATTATAATATATTATTTCCCAACAAAATAGTTTTTTGGAATCCAAATAATTACTGTTTTACTCCTTTTAGCATTTATTTAAGTTCGAGAAAGAATTTATTGACAGGCAAAGTAAATTTATTCATAATTAATTTTTTTTAAATTATGTTCAACATAAATTAATAATAAATTAAAATATTTTGATGGTGAGTAAATTTAACAACACATTACAACTTAGAGAAATATATCTCATCTTCTACGAGATGTAATAAAAAAATACGGTGAATAATGTTGTTTTTCCAAAAAGTAATAAACTTACATAGAATTTTATTTAATCTCCTTTAAAGTACTGTCGTTGGGTGGCAATGCACTTACCCCAACGTTGAATCCATAATGGGAAACATTTCTGGAAAGCTTCTTTCAGAAGGGCAGTTAGCTGTTTGGTCGTGGCTCTCTCAATGACAGGAATGGTGTCAAAATGTTTTCCTTTAAGCACAGTTTTAATTTTTGGGAAGAGCCAGAAGTCGCATGGTGCTAAATCAGGTGAGTACCGTGGATGTGGAATGACAGGAACACTTTTTTAAGCCAAAAAATCACGAAAGAGAAGCGAGGTGCATTGTTGTGGTGAAGAAGAAAGCCATTTTTCTGAACCATACTAGATGTTAAGATATTCTGATAGGTCTCGAATAGTCATTCACCTGTTTGAACGAACCACTGTTTCTACTTTTTGCAAATCATTGTCTGTTTTTGAGGTTAATGGACGTCCCAAACGCTGCTTGTCTTCAACCGACTCATTTCCGCCTTTAAATCTTTTATACCACTTGTACACAGTCTTTTGAGTTACCACATTATCGCCGTGCACAGATTTTAACATTTCTTGAGCTTCTTTGCAATTCTTTTGCAATTTAAAACAAAACTTAATGTTAAGGCGTTGTTTGAAATCCATGATGCGCGACAGACACGATAAACACTACCTCACTCTAGCGGCTCTGGCAGTCGACTGACAAGCTCCAGCAAGTTGAAACTTGTCGGAGTCTGTCTCAACAGATCATGGTACTAGGCAAATTACATCATACGGATGTAGCATCAGCAGTTGCTACTATAAAAATTAATTCACCGTATTTTTTTATCACACTTCGTATAAATAATTACATAAAAAATAGGAAAGAAATGGTGAACTCTGACACAGTCAAAACTAAGGAGCAAGAAAGAAAACTTAATTCACGAAAATGCACCAAAAATTATCAATTTTGAAAAAACAACCTGACACTGAAACACATACAAACCATATAAAATCTTGATTTTCTCTTCATTTTTACTGATAAAATCATACATTAAAAAGACATTACAAACACTATTACAAGCTAACGATGCACTAAACATGCAAATTTATAATAAAAATTCAGTGAGGCAGAAGAACAACAAAAATTAGCAGAAAATAAAAAGAGGTGTTGACACAAAGAGTTCTATGCCACAACAATATCTTAGATGGCAGATATAAAATTGATCGAACAGATATTGTAGAAGACAGATTTCCTGATTACAGTTTTATGTCTTTTAAATATAGAAGACAAATGCCACAAATATGTCACATTAATTATGTCAACCCTCGTATAGGTATACACGAAGCAATAATCCCTGAAAAACGTCCATTTGTTAAATTTAGAAAAGTTTTATTCTTACAAGATTCCACAAATATTTGAGGTTTGTGCATTGCGTTCATGTATTGATAGTGTTTGTAACCGCTCTGTAACGGGATCAGCAAAATGAAGTTCTGTAGGGTTTTCAACGTGTTTTAGTGTTGGGATAATTTTTTTCAATTGTAAATTTTTGGGGCATTTCTGTGAATTAATTTTTCCCCTGTTACTTAGGTCTGTCTGCATCACCAGGTATGATTTTTTATTGCTGTAAAATCGAAGTGTAGTTTCAATACTAATACCTATAGATATAAGATCACTTATATATGTTTACAAGTAGACAAACATGATAAATGTTTACAAGTAGACAAACATGATATATGTTTACAAGTAGACAAACATGATATATGTTTACAAGTAGACAAACATGATATATGTTTACAAGTAGACAAACATGATATATGTTTACAAGTAGACAAACATGATATATGTTTACAAGTAGACAAACATGATATATTTTTACAAGTAGACAAACATGAATTTAAATTATATATACACAGACACACGATTCTGAATGTTTGTGAAGTCTACCTGAGTGAATGTGAATGACATCCGAAAATTGTCTTGCAAAGACAAGGATACAGCTCATTGTGTTTTACGCTTTGGATATCTAAAAACCAAAAATATTTTACAAAATGAAATTAAATTTAAAAATAAACAAAAACATTTAGACTGGTGGACTTGAAAACAATTGGAAAATTTTTTCAATGTAAATTTAAACAAAAAGTGAACTAAAATTCTAACCAGAACACCTGACTTGAAAAAATATTACTTTCATAAACTGTCACAAACTGTACTAATTTAAGTATGGATTTATGATATAAAAGGCAAAAATGCAATTCACGCAGATTTTTAATGCAATGTATTTGATATAAATATAAAAATGACAGGAAAGTATAATATGTTCAACACTGAAACAATGAATATAATAATAATAAAATGAAGCTGATGTCTTATAAATAGCTGTAATAAATAATAAGCTGCTGTAATAAATAATAAAACCTCTGATGAACAGCAAAACTAAATATTTGAATTAATATTTATTAGGAATATACTGTGGTTGAATTTAATAATAAATACACAAAAACCTCTTAACCACAAACTTTCTTTATTTTACCCTTATGTACATTTCAGTTACCAAGTAACCATCCTCAGAGGGGTAACATACAAAGACTGATTAACACAACAAAAATACCTTATTTTTTAATCTACAGAAACAAGTCACCCCCACTTCAACTGCGGCAGCCCCACCACTTAACCAAGGCGTAGCCACGCCCATCGAGTGAAAGCAAGATATCCTACATCAACTTACTAAAATATAAATTAAAAATACAATATTTGTAACTGCCTTAGTTAAGAGGTGGGGCTGCAGCAGTCGGAGTGAGGGTGACTTGTTTCTGCAGATTATAAATAAGGAATTTTTGTAGCATTAATCAGTCTTTGTATGTTATCCCTCTGAGGATGGTTACTTGGTAACTGAAATGTACATAAGGGTAAAATAAAGAAGGTTTGTGGTTAAGAGGATTTTGCGTATTTATTATTTGAATGAATGCCACTTATTATAAATAAGAAATGACTAGTACACCTAGTAGCCTATAATCGATGTTTAGAGAATAATTAAATTTCTTTGTGATAAATAACTACAAAAGTGTACAAAATAAATAAGACAAAAACACATTATGCTACAACCTACACAGTAACAATTCTGTCTGTCTTTTTTTTAAAATATAATTCATATTAATGGAATATCCCGTAATTTTGGCAACCGTGAATAAGCAAAACCGCGAATATCAAACCCGCAAATAGCGAGGGTCTACTGTATAACTCTGACCCATTGCACTTTATGGATGAGGTCAGCACATTATTGGTGAGGGGTACAATGATAAGCCCAGCCCATCATGAATTCCATCATTGCCTGTTTACTTCAATGACTTAATTTCCTGATATGTCATGTACAAGACTAGATGTTTATGCTGTCTTAGAGATATCTATTACCTCTTGAAACTTGCAGCATAGATAAGGATAGATATTTATTGTCATTATATCAGATGTTCTAGGGGTAAGAGAACCTATTATCAGTTTTATTATATCAAGCGAATATAGTGGAGCTTCTCGCCTTGTGTAGTCCTTATTGTGTCAGCCCTTAGCTTATGTTTTTTGTGTACTGAATTACTGTGAAAATCTATAATCATCTGAGGCTGGCTGTTAATCGGTACAGTGAAAGTGGGTGGATTAACACTGAAACTGGCAGTGAGGATTTAATGCATTTTGTTCAAACGGTTGATCTATATATTTAGTGATAGTGAAGTTAGTAACTGTAAATATTGACAATATTTCCACAACACCTGAACATTACTTCCCTCAAGTGCTGATCCAGAATAAACTTTCAGGGGCTTACAATGGCAGTAAACATGGGGTGGGTTTGGGGCAGAAAACTTTCAAGAATAAAAGCCTGGAAATGACATTTTAAGCTATACTTGTACTTAAAAATCACAAGAAATTTAGTATGCTTTTCATGAAAACATTAACTTCCATCGTTTCATCAAACTGCTCGTTCTGACGAGGAGTCATAGTACACAGACTATTAGTATAGCCGAGCTGGTACGGAACTAGTGCGCGATTTGTAACATACCAGTGTTGTTTATGCTGGGTGGAACTACCAATTTTATCAGATGAATTTCTGCTCCTAACGTGCATAACTTTTTCCTTGCCAGTGTTGTTTATGCTGGGTGGAACTACCAATGTTATCAGATGAATTTCTGCTCCTAACATTACATAAATGTAAAAACAATATACATTGGTTTAAAATAAAATTCTAATAATAAATACATTTATATAAGTAAACTGGGATAAACTTAAATGTGTTCGGAGTATGAAAAATATTTCTAAAAAAAAATAGTACCCAAATTTTCCGGGGAGAGGGCAATTGCCTCTACTGCCTGGGGCCCCCTTGACTCCCCTCCTATTATAGATCCACTGCCAGTCCCTAGTACAACTGAACCTTTGCATTTACACAATTGTCTGTCATCAACATCACATGAGATATTGTTTGCTGAAAGGAGAACAAATATTTTTGCAATAAAAAAACCAACTTTGTAAAACAACTCATTTACAGGACTTCCGATTTGGCAAATATTCAGACAAAAATATTTACTAACAGTCAGGGAGTAATTTTAAAGTATTAGATATTTTTAGTGTTTTTTGCAGAAATGAGTTTTAGGACATGATATTGGAAGCTACTTATGCCCAGAAACAGATAAATGACCCCAAAATTAAAAACCTGAAATCTAATAGTAACTGGACAGCTCTTTCAAGGAATGGAGTTTCAAAGCTATTTGGCATTATATGTGATGATGTCACAAGTAAAAAAAAGTAAATACTTGTATGAATTAGTTTTTAATAAAAGAAATATTAAACACCATTTTTTTTTATAACCAAGTCTTTTGCCAGGTTTATGTCTACACCATAATTTTATTTGAATGGGACCAATGTGGTGACAGCCTGATCAGGATTTATTAATAGCAGGAATAAAAGACCAGTCCCCTAATCTTGAGTGCTGTCATTGTTTGTTTGTTTAATTTGTTTGCTTCAAGAGAGTTTATTTATTGGTATGTCAAGCACAATACTAGGCATTTGTGCTTTCTAAGGGATTTTTGTTGACTGTTGAACCTTACAGCATAAATAACGCAATATTTATAGTCCAATGACCTTTTGTCAGACATCTAAACATAACTGATAAGGACATTCAAACACAACTGATGAAGTTGGGCGATACAACAGAATGGAGAAGAAGAAAAATACCATATTGATACAAACATTTCTTGGAAGCCTGACTCATTTCCTTTGCATGACATATTGATGTAATATTTCTTGAATGCCTGATTCATTTTCTTTATGGCTATAAATATTTCAAATAGATAAAAGAGGCACAAATACAAAATGGCTCAAATTTAACAAAAGCTCGGAAAATCAGGACTCAGATTTTCATGACTTTATGTATATCTAGGTCTCCAGCTTTTTATGAGTCGGTGTAAAATCCTACCAACAAACCAAAAAAATTGAGACCTCAAAAAAGTATTTCGAAACAATACTTTTTTAAATTAATGAACTGGAGTTAAAATTATCAATTGATGAGTGATGAAAATGAGGTCATTACTTTCCTACACAAAATTCAATTCCAAAAAATGGGCAAGATTTGGAATAAAAATGTATAAAGTTTGTGAAGTGAGTTCTTGATATTGTTCTGCGTTTAAGATTTATATTGAGCAGGGTATGGTATGTAGTGAATTTTTAGCATATGAATCAGTAGTTAGTTTTAGATCCATATATGGGTTAGGGATACATAGTTTCTTGGATGATTGGTATGTTTCACCTCAGTTATTTCTCGAATTACTAAAAAATAACACTCATGCTATATACATAACTAGGTTTTCAACAAGGAATGTAAATTTTTTAAAAAAGAGGCTCTCTGTAGGTCTTCAGAAGAAATTTTAGCGGTTATGTGGAATAAGGATATTGTTCTTTCCACACTATATGCTGAAATAAATTATGCAGAAACTGAATTATAAAAGTGGGAAAAGGGCATTAGCAAGCAAATAAAGAAACTGAAGTTATGATTGATTATAATTACGGCACGTTTGATGTTGAACAAATGGACCAACCTCTAGTTTCCCAAATAAAAGACAAACAAAAAATCATATACACATTTTTTTTTTTTTATTAGATCTTGTATTAATTATTTCTTGTTCTGTTTACAAAAAATTAAAACCCTCAAAACCAAAAGAGAAAAAACATTATTCAGGTTATAGAATAAATGTAGCATAACAGTTACTGGCAAAATCTAATCTTCCAGAAATACTTTTCATTGTGCATAAAAGAGGGCATTCAACCTATTTCTAAGCTATAAACTGATCTCACTTTCTTATCCAACTTGTACCATATAAAAACGTATATGTCCAAGAAAAAGGTGTAAAGTTTGCTAGACAAGGGAAATAGATCTAAGACAAGATATTAGTGTGAACGTTGTAAATTTGCATTACATATAGAAAAAGCGTGCTTAAAACTCTATCACGCTAAAACAAAATTCTAAATTTAAAAATTAGTGAGTGTAAATATATGAAAATATTTTTTATAATTAATGTATTTTTGTGTACATCTGAAGTGAACAATATCAGCAGGCTAGATTCTAGAGCCAATTTTAAAGTGTAAGTTACTTTTAATTTTTTTTATTACAAGTAATAACCAATTAACAAATAGTAAACTAAATAAAGTAAATAAAAATTATTTTAAAAAATTACACTGAGGTGTAATAAATATCGAGTTCCTGATTAGTGAGAATATTTTTGTAGCGATATAAAGCAAAATTGATTCAAGGAATTAAATCGTACTGCTGAGTGGCTTAGCAAGCATCTAATTAGGTCTGTAATAGGTTAACATGTTCGCTAATGCAAGGTAACCAAAATAACTATTGGTATAGACCAGCCGACTCACATATGCACTGTACAATCTCTCTTCCTGAACCGACGACCCGCATACATATGCACCACTCGGGGTAGTTGAATTGGACCAACGGCTCTTATTTGGGACACAGTTCACTTTTGCTCGGTAACAAAGGTTGGAAAAATCGAATTTTTACCGCCAGTTTGTCAAGACAAACCAGACGGCGCATATATGCGCCACTCGGTAGCAAACGTGTTGAGCTATTATAGCCTATGTCTTTTTTTTAACTGTTCCAGTAATATGTTTTATTACTGATAATGGTCTTAAGATAATCCGTAATCGTTTAAATGCCATTCAAAATAAAAATAAAAAATAAATTATTCAACTTTTGTCTTTAACTGTTCATCAGAATATTTACTACTTACTGCAACAATAAAATCTAAGAATATAATTATTTGTACTAAATACTTTCCTATTTCATTTTTAACAACTAATTTAAATTTTTGTCACTTAGATGGATTAAAATTTGTTGACATGTTCAATTTTAGTGAAACTTGTTTTCTTTTCTACAATTTAAATGAAATAAACGAAAAACTAGGTACTTACTTATGACGAACAATTTCAACTGTGTTGTTTGTCAGGTTGGTACCTAAGATAACTGCAGCTTGTTCAAGACCAGTGTAAACTGTAGCAAACCCCTCCACAGCACCTGCGGCTACAGTTAAAACACCTCCTACTTGGTCCGACGCTTTATCTTCCGCTACTCCAGCTTTATTCAGTAATTTGGTCCCTCCATGTTGAATATGTGGTGCTAGATATCTTCCTAACGCCATTGTAGCTGACCCTACCTTTCCCGCTGTAACAAATAAACAATTATATTTACCTCGGTTACCACCGTGACACGGTACCATGGGCATGCAGTCACTATAGTTACCACCGGTCCTTTATTCTATAACAGGATCTGAGTGTGTCTAGCATTCAAGGAATGGTGACAATGATTGCAACAGAGGTGTTAAATATCTTTACAATACTTATAATTATGTTATAAATTTAATACAGTGATCCCTCGTTATTCGCAAGGGTTACGTTCCCCGGACTTACAGCGAATACTAAAACCGACTGTATATGGAAAGTGGAGGGTTACGTTCCACATCAAAAATATTATCATTAATTATAGGTATACTGTACACTTAAAATACAGTAGGGTATATGTACACACTACATATTTTTATTTTTTATTTACATTTTCCTTCAATCCAAACTATACACTTCCACAAGTAGAGTGCATTGTTTCCAAAGTTAACAGACATGACAATCAAATGCTATATCTGTTTATTAACTGATGGGAAAAACAAAATTCAAGTTAGTTACAGCCGTTGGACATGATTATTAATGTTTGGATTTCGAAAACTATTAAATTAACAGTAAGTAAACAGAAGTGATGCTAAACTTACTTATGAAGTTGACTCATTGTTTTTTCAGTGACGGTAATGTCACGTGATATAAATAAGGAATGCCAATATAATTTCATACTATAAAATTTCCAAATAATAAATAACTTCTACAATAAAATAAATTCCGGTAATATCATTAAACATAGTTTTCCATACCAACATAGCCAGTTACATTGGCAGCAGTGTCTGTAACATCTCTAGCAACTTTTACTCCTTTTTTTACACCAGGTGGCAAGTCCCGAGGATTTGTCTCGGGGTGAAGCCTAGATTTTATCTTGGGTGTAGTTGAATTCATCAGCTGACCTGCCTTTTCTGCTCCCTTCACTAAACCAGTTGAGATATACTGAGCCCCTGTAGACATAATAAACATTATTTAAATGTGTTTTTTTTATAAAAAAGTAATTTAAAAAAATTACGCCAAAAACTCAGTAACTATGCGTATTTTCATTAAAATCTTTCTGATAATCTTTGGAGCAAAAACACTTGATGAATTTCATGACTCTAAATTCCCGGAGTAACGCTTGAGTTCCAGAGAAATACTCCCGAGCACCGACCAGATTCCTAAAAACAATTTCAATGAGGGGTGTTTGCTCTTCTCACAACCTGTACATTCTTTTGTGGATCACTTTCATAAAGACTTTAAGAAGGTGACTCCTAAAACTTATTGTCCTACAATACCCAAGTCTTTTAGCTTTTTTATCTGTAAGGGTAGTAAAATAAATTTTTATTTGAGTTAACAAATACGGGATATACGCGGGCCATATACTTTACTGTTAGTTATTGATGTTAACAACGTTATACCTACATCGTTTGGAGGCTTAAAAACTCTGCTTGTATTTTTGTAATTGGGACCAAAGGACTTCCTCCCTTAGTGCTTCGTGTTCAGTATTACCTCATCGGGACAACTGATTAGCGCCTCGTTTTGTCACAGCCTGCAAGTGAGCCTAATATTACAGTAAAAAAGAACCACAGATCTGGAGGGTTTACCGTAGATTAAGTAGCACGAGAACTCTTTCTTAGCCTGCAGAATGTTCATACCAGTGTCTCGGGATAAACAATTCCATTTGGCATAGTAACTTTTTTTTATGCAAAATGAAGTCTGAAATAAAATTGTACATTTCAAACACTTTAGCTGCCATGTTGGGCCAATAGGCCCGACAGCCCAGTAGGCTGAACCGAATACCGTCGGGTCGCTAGGCCCAACATTGTTGTCTAGTAACCTTTTATGTTTATTTTTACTGCACAGCCAGTGCTTTTACTTTAGGAAAAATCAATACAGATTATTTAACAACAAGCTTTACACTACTTACAGATATAATTATGATGATTTTTGTTTGATAGAAGAATGCAGCAATATAAACATGGTGTTATTTTAGGAGCTTTTTAAGGCTCAGACACACATATTTTTAACAATTTTAATGAAGTTGAGTTGATTTATCCAATCAAACAAATTGGTTCATTGATAAACGTTTATCTTTATATACTTTCATAATAAAATAAATAATTTTTAATGATGTTTACTATTGTTTTCAAAAGTTTACAAATCCTAAAAAATAAGTCCGAAATATTAACTAAATATTTAATTGTAAAATAATTTTCACAAAAACTGTCTTGGTTTAAGTTAAGTACACACATTGGTACACTTAGATAGACTCATGCTTACCAGGAAGTAAATTATAATGTAAATTCCTTAAAAAGTAAATTACCAAGTTTTAAAAATTTTACTTGTCATGAACCTTTTATAGTATTTAAGGGATCTGAAGGATTACTTATCAAAGAAAGAATATTTTTACACTTTCATTCTATTTACAAAATATTTATAAACTCAAGTAACAAATTTACATTTTTTCCTGATAAGCTTCAAAAAATGTTACTCACTAGTAGCTTATTATGTGGGTAACTGGAACATGAAATGGTTTTGTTGTTTATTGTTTACACACACACAATTTTAAAAGAGTGTTGCACAGATAATAAAATATAAATACCTCAAAAACAATGTCAACTGAGTTTATTTAGGTATCATTTACACTATAAAAACTGTCGGGTCAATTGACCTGACACGTGTTTTTACATATATTATGATAAGAATCAAATTTTCGTACTTAGATATGATAGAGGAACATAAATAAGTACAACTTATTTTAAAACAAGCTTCAAATATTTTGGCAATTCTCCAGGAAAACGCTGATATTGCGGCCAGCAGCTAAAGTGTTAAAGAAGGGTACTTTGAGCAATGAGGCTTAATCACTAACAAGATAATCTAACCAAACCTTTCTTTTACTAGGATCTCCAAAGAAAGATGAAAGTCTTAGAAAAATCTCCTCCTCTAAGAGAATATTACACTTTAGTCATGTATGTTGATATTTGCAAAAAAAATAGCTGTATAATAAATAAACTACTACATGCTACACATTATAACTGTCTATTGTAAAATCACAGACAAACTATCAGTTTTTACAACTAATAGAAATATTATTATATTAAGTATAAATTGTTTTAATAATTTAGTGTTGTACTATTTATCTGGTATGTATTAAATACAAAAGAATTGATAAGTAAACTATTACAGCCCATATTTTACAGACCAATCACAATCTAGAAGTTAATAATGTTAGGTTAATTAAGAGTGTTAGGACCAATAAAATGTTAAATAGTTTCCAAAGTTTATATATTAGTAAGCATGACCCTAATATTTTATTAAATTCTGATGGAGGCACTTATTCCACATTCAATTTTGTATTCACTTGTTAAGTAGGATTAAGATTATATATAATTTTCAGTTGGTTATTTTCACAAATTTTTAATTTAAAATTAATTATATTATTAGTTTATATTTTAGTAAGTTGTTGTGGGATTTCTTGCTTTTACAGGCACATATCCAGCGACTTGCTTTAGGGGGGGGGGGGCGATCGATGCATTATATATATATATATATATATATATATATATATATATATATATATATATATATATATATAGATTTTTTGGACTAGGAGACTGACAGACTTACCTTGGTAAGAGTTCACACTGTAGTCTTGAAATAGAAACACATAAAAGCCCTTAAACAATGATATATTTCATTCAACCACACAGTGGTCTTTGTCAATCGAAGAGAAAACACAAAAAGAAATATGAGAGAATGAAACATTCATTCAATGAGACATTTCATTCTCTCATATTTCTTTTTGTGTTTTCTCTTCGATTGACAAAGACCACTGTGTGGTTGAAATATATCATTGTTTAAGTGCTTTTATGTGTTTCTATTTCAAGACTACAGTGTGGACTCTTACCAAGGTAAGTCTGTCAGTCTCCTAGTCCAAAAAATTTAAATAATCTTTACCAACCAAAACTAACCTATATATAAATATAAATATATATATATATATATATATATATATATATAAAATATGTGTGTGCGCGCATGTGTGCGTGTATGTAAAAACATGTAACAAAAATGCTTAAAATTTGAAAATATTTAATGATTTTAATTTTTATAAGTATTATTTATTTAACAATTGGATCAAATATCAAATAAAAATTAAATTCATACTCAAATTAATAGTTCATAGTTAAATAATAAACTCCAGTTTCGATAACACTTATGGCTAGAGAATATTATTGATTTCATAATAAGCTATTATTATAAAAATTGTTTATTAATAATTTATAAGTAGTTATTCTACCAACACGAACAATTCCGGAGTCAACTGCGAATATTACGCTTGAAAAATTACGTATTGAAAATCATATGTTCGAGACTAAGCTTCACTAGCGCTATCTGTTGTTAAAACTTTTAGACGTTTACAAGGGTAGGCTGAGGGAACATTTTCAAATTAAAAATTAAAATGTTTGTTATTTACAATAAAAGACAAATTAACTTAAGTAAATTAAGTTAAAATTCGAGCGTATTTATAAACATAGACTAGCATTTGATATGTAATTCTATTTTTGTAATTATTCAAAGAGCATTACAATGTTACAAAATTATTATTATATTTATTACAGTTAGGATTTTATATTTGAAAATATATAATTATCGAAAAAAGTCCTAATTTAATAATATATTGTCGATTTTTAACATAAAGTTCTTGAAGGTTGGGGGTGATCGCCCCCCCCCCCTTGGATACGCGCATGTTTTACTCGGTGGGTGTGGCTGCGCCTTGGTTAAGAGGTGGGGCTGCGGCAATCGGAGTGGTTCCATACATTGTAACTAAGGTATTTTTATGAAGTTATTTAGTCTTTGTATGTTATCCCTCTGAGGATGATTACTTGGTAACTAAAATGTACATATGGGTAAAATAAAAAAGTATTGTGGTTAAAAGGTTGTTTAGTATTTATTATTAATGAATAAGTTTTATAATACTTAGTTTATGAGCGTTCATAACAGTTACGTAATAAAATAACCATTCATGATACTCTGTTCATCAATAAAAACCCCCACGAATAATATATGTTTGAACATTTTATAAATATATTATACAAAACATTTTGTATCAAATGATTATTACTTCTAAAAATAATTACTACTTTCTGTTATCAAGTAACAGACTTGATACACTTATATAACTAGTATTTCAAATGCATCTTATTTATAAACAGAGGTGTAAACTCAACTATTTTATTCACCTCCTACTAACCAGCATTCAGCAAAACTGCTATCATTTGAATGTTGTACAGTGATCCCTAGTTATTCGATTGTGAAGATGTCAACAATCTTTTGAAAAATAAGAACCAAGATCTGTCGGAAGAAGAGCTGAAAGAATAAACTTGTGACTATCTCAAATAACGACGACGAAGGGATCATGAAAAATGTATTGCCGAAGTTGACGTTAAAATAAGACGGTGAATTATATGTCTATAGAATCAGTTAGCTGGAGCCATTACTGAAATTGATCCTCTTTAGAATGGGCATTGAAGTTTAATTGAGAGCTGGAAGAAGCACTATCGGCATATAGAAAAATGTGTAAAGAACTAAAAAAAATCAAGCACAAAGTAATATAACAACTTATTTTTAAATCAAATTAACAGTGTTTAAAAGATTATTTGTCTGAAATTAGGTGTTTACAAATTTAGTGGATAGTGTTTGACAATAAAGAATATGTGTGTCTGTGTGTGTGAGTGCATATATTTAATAAAGTGTAATATTTAATAGTATTTTCAGATTAAAGGAAAACGTAAACAAACAATATAAATATGTATGTAATTATCTAGTACGTAAACATACCAAACTGTATTAGAAGTGTGCAGTATAGCTGTAATTAGTGTTAACATTTCTGATGTGGAACGTAACCCTCTCCTTTCCATATACAGTAGGTTTCAGTATTCTCGGTAAGTACAGGGAACGTAACCACTCCGAATAACAAGGGATCACTGTATTTAAAGATTCTGTTCATAACTCTGTTTATAAATGTTATAATATGATTTTCACACGATATTTCTAATCAATCAATCTAGATAGGGGATTTATTCTTCATCCCACTCAAATGCCCGCCCAATATTGCTCTATTATTTATTTATTTTAAAGAAACATAAATTTGGATGGATAGATTTCACAACCCAGTCAATCTTAAAATATACAATCATTTTAATTTTATGACAGCAGGACTAAAAACGTTACAAGAAAAATGTATTAATTTTAGGTGTTTGCTCAACAAATGAAAACAATAAGGGTAGAATTTTATATAAATTACTCTTGCATCATCACCTGAAACCAAGCCCCTAGATATGGATTCACTGAAACCGCTTTCCCTTTTAGATTTTGTTCTGGGCGGTGGTACTGGTGAAACTGGTGGTGGTACTGGTGAAACCGGTGGTGGTGCTGGTGATTTGGTTATAACCCCTTGAAGTACATCTGATAAGAAATCGTACATTGACTGATCAGATTCTGGAGGCAAAATTAAGCCAACTGCCGAACCTATAAACCAATAATACAAAAGTACAATCGAATTATGTCATTTAAATGTTACAACCAAGTCATTTTTAATTTTTAAATATATGCATTTGTTTACAATAAACTGTAAATGTATAAAGTTATGAATTTTACCTTCAATAGGTGAGTGTAGATCAGGAAGTATGAAGGCGCCATATTCTGACCTAAAGCATGGAGACACTTCTGGTACAAGAGGATAAAACCAGTCACCAACTTGTACAAAGAATTTGGGCACACCACTTTCTCCTCCATCTAAGACAATTTGTGTAGTGTTTACAATTTCATAAAACACTTCAGAAAAATTATAAATAAGAATAATGAAAGATAATAATAATAAAAGACCCAATTTTTATTATTATTAATTCCCCAATTCTTATTTTAATAACTGGGGATTTGTCTTATTGAATAAATTTTAAGTAGAAACAATGAAAAGTCTAAATTTTACCAAGTTCTTATGGATAAGATTTAAACTTCACAAGAATTATTAAAGTAATCAATTTAACATTACTTTATGACTATCCGAACTTTAAATTTTGTAAATTTGTAAAAACTTACTGAGGCAGTTTTTTAAAATTTTTTACAAATTTACAAAACTTAAAGTTCAGATAGTCAAACACTAATGTTGAAGTGATTAATTAAGTTTCACCGAACGTAATGGACTACAGAATTCCAGAATTATTGAAAGTTCAAACATATTTACGAGGGCTATTCAGAAAGTAAGGAACGTTTTTGAATAAAAAAATAAAAAGGCACAATAAAAAATTGTTATTATATAAATCGGAAAGAACAACTAAAATACTACTTTTCTACGTAGTCGGCAAATAAATTGAGACATTTATCGTAGTGGTGGACAAACTTTGAAATTCCTTCATCAAAGACATCTGCCACCTGCAATGTCAGCCACGCAGTGACGCTCGCCTTGAGCTCCCCGTCGTCGTCAAAGCGCTGTGTTTCTAGCCAGGTCTTCATTCTTGGAAACAAGTGAAAATCGCTTGGTGCAAGGTCAGGACTATAGGCAGGATAAGAAAAACCTCCCATTTGAATGACTCAAGGAGTTCTTTGGTGCGGTTTGCTGTTTGAGGTCGGGCATTGTCATGCACAAGTAAAATTCTTGACGTCAATTTCCCTTGGCGCTTGTTTTGAACTGTTCTCCTAAGGTTGAGCAAAGTTTCACAGTACCGCTCAGAGTTTATTGTTGCACCACGTTCAAGAAAGTCAATAAGAAGCACACCTTGCCTGTCCCAAAAAACCGTCGCCATAATCTTCCGTTCTGAAAATGTTTGCAAACATTTTCTTGGTTTTTTGGGGGAGCTTGTGTGCCCCCACTCCATGGACTGTAATTTCGTTTCGCAATTAACGTGTTTTACCCATGTCTCATCACCAGTTACGATGCGATCCAGTAGTGAATCACCATGTCTGTCGTAGGCATCCAGAAATGTCAAACTTGCCTCCATTCTCTGACTTTTATGGCGGTCAGTGAGCATTTTCGGCACCCATCTTGCACAAAGCCTTTGTGTGACAATTTCAAACAACAAAGTCTGTGAAACTTGTGAGAAACAAAGCGAAAGCTCTGTTTGTGAATCGGGGGTTTTCGCGAACCTTTTCATCAACTTTAGCAACCAGTTCATCAGTCACAATGCTTGGGCGTCCGCTCTTCGCTTTGTCATGAACGTCAGTTCGGCCATTTTTAAACTGAATGGACCATTTTCTCACAGAACTTTCATTCATTACGTCGTTTCCGTAAACTTCACACACTTGTCGATAAATGCCTGCTATCGGTTTAAAGTTTTTTGCCAACAAAAACCGTATCACTGACCGCACCTCACAACTGGCGGGATTTTCAATCGCAGCGCACATCTTCAGTTGAAATTGCGAAAAAACGGGCAACACGGAAATGTTCCCGTTGTCACTGCTGGACGCCGACTGAGTTGCCGAGTGCGCACGCACCAAAATGTACAAGATCGGCGTCAGACAGAAACGTTCCTTACTTTCTGAATAGCCCTCGTATATCACATTAGTGATATAAAACACGTTTCATTTAAGAAGTATTAATAAAAATTAAACATTATTGCAAATCAATTTCTAATTTAATTTAGCACAACCTAGTTTTTTGGAATGTGTCCGTCAAGCATAGAAGCAATTAGGCATTGTAACATATCAAACAAAAAATGTTGTCAGTAAGGTAGGAAGTTGTGTTTCTTTCAGCAAATGTCTTGTGCTAATTTGCGCAATAGTTTCATGTTTCAAGCATTTATTTGTATTTATTACAAGTCTAATATTAGAGTATTTTTGTAAGTACAGTGGGATTTCTACATCTCAAATATTCAACAAATTTTTTTAAAATGATTTGATATTTATTATTATTGTTTATATATGTATTTAGTTTATTTTTAAGAGTGTTTGATGTACTCGTAATAAATATTGTAAAAAGGAGTGTATAAAATTAAATGCCAATGTAACATTATATATTATAAGAGGTCTGTTCAAAAAATACGCGGACTGTTTGAATTACATGGCTCAAGTTAGTTTCAGGAGAATCCGCTTGGTGTCGCTAGGTTCGTATAAATCAGCTGATTAAAACGCGGTATTTCAGTCGCAGATATCTTCATTTGTTGATGAGTTACACGCAGTTTAGTAAAGAGTGTTTTTTTTCATTTGTCGGATTTTAAAATGGACAGCCTGAAGGAGCAACGAATTGCTGTGAAATTTTGTGTAAAACTAGGGAAATTTGCAACAGAAATATTTGTCATGCTTAACACGGCCTACGGCAATGTTGCCATGAAGCGATGCATGTTTCAAGTGGCATGAACGTTTCAAGGGTGGCAGAAAGTCGATTGATGACGATGAGCATCCTGGACGTCCTTGAATGTCAACTGACGACCCACACGTTGACAAAATTAACACCCTGGTGCACAAAAATCAACGTCTGAAATTTTTTTTTTTTTTTTTTTTTTTTTCCTGGCGAAAAACCAATTGTGGTTATCATCGCCAAACAAAATCTAACACAGAACACAATGTTTTGAATAAAATCAAATAAATTAATAAATAAACAAATAAATAAATACAACAAAAATTACAAAACAAAATAAAACACCAACAATAAAAAACAAAAAACCACAACAATATAACAATGAAAAAATCCTTAAAAACTAAATAACAAAATAACAACAAAGAACAATATAACAGTAAATAAATAATATGTAAAACAATAATAGGTAACAATTTACCAATAAATAAATCTCAATAACAATAACAAGAACAGAAAATAAATTTAATTAAAATAAATAAAAGAAACACAGAGAATTATATGTATAAATAAATTTAAAAAAATATATATATATTTATGAATTAAATTTTAAAAAATATTTTCAAGTGGTGCAAGAAAGCGATGACTCGGTCAATGGCCGAGGCATCGTCCCTTAGCACTACCTTTAAACTCCCTTTTAAATTAAAAAGGGCACGAACATTACCTACACTAACACAATCTACCAAAATATGTTTTATTGTGAAGATACCCCCGCAGTATTGGCATATTGGTGGATCTTCACGACGCATCAAATATCCATGAGTTGCAAAAGAGTGGCCAACGCGAAGGCGTGTAACCAACACTTCCTCCCTACGTTTTGAACGAATTGAAGACCTCCATGGACGGACGGTATCTTTAATTTCCCTCAGCTTATTCTGAATCACGGTATGCCACTCGTCATTCCAAGCAGCGAGCAATAAATGTTTCGCGAAACACACATAATCAGATGCCATAACCAGTTGAGTAATAGGCACCAAACTTGTAGCTTTCTTCGCCGCTTCATCCGCTTTTGTGTTTCCAAGTATTCCGCAATGTCCAGGAACCCAACCGAAAGTTACCCCCACACCCCTCAATTGAAGCCTGTGTACAGCACACAAAATGTCCCCAACTAAAGGGTTGCTAGAGAAAACATCCTGAAGAGCCCGAAGAGCACTTTTGGAATCCGAACACAAAAGATAATGCGAGGATCGAGATTGAATGACGGTCAAAGCTTTAAAAATAGCAAATAGTTCTGCCGTGAAAACACTGCAAGCTGAGGGCAATCCGTACGTGTAGGCACATCCAGATGCATAAAACGCACACCCAACGCCATTGTCCAGTTTAGATCCATCAGTGAAAATAATTTCACTGTGTTGGTGAGATTTATAAACGGATAAAAATTCCTGGTGGTAGACCACAACAGGAGTATCGTGTTTTATATAACTGGACAATGAGAAATCGAAGTGCGGCGTTTCTATTATCCATGGAGGTAGATAGCACATTTGTCGTTCAAACATAGTTGGAAGTTGCAACTCAAGGTCATCCAATATTCTTAATGTTCGTATGCCAAATGGAGCGGTCGAACGTTGACGTGTATTGTACACTTGATTTAGCGTATTATTAAAGACTCTTTCAAATGCCGGGTGGTTGGGTTTGCTTCGAAGAACAGAAACGTAAGATATTTGTAGCATCTGATGTCGTCTAGAAAGGGCAGGTTCCCCAGCTTCGACAAGAAGACTAGGGATTGGGCTAGTTCTAAATGCACCAGTAGCCAGTCTAAGTCCAGAGTGGTGGATGGTATCAAGAGTTTTCAGAACTGTAGGTCGTGCAGATGAGTAGACTTGACAACCATAATCTATGCGCGATCTAACGACTGCGCGATAAAATCGAAGCATACTAGTTCTGTCTGCTCCCCAATTCGTACCACTAAGGACTCTTAACATATCCAATTTCTTGCTGCATCTCACCTTCAAATCACGAACATGTGGACTCCATGAGAGTCTTTTATCAAATAAAAGACCCAAAAATCGAACACTATCCGTGGTTTGAAGCTGAACCCCGTCAAGATAAAGGATCGGCTCCTGGTGTTGCCTACGACGACTAAATGCAACACATTGGGTCTTCGAAGCAGAGAATTTGAAACCTGTAGATTTAGACCATTCCTCTAACCTGTATATTGCTAACTGCAAAGATCTTTCCACAGTTGCCATACTACGAGCAGGCACATATATACAAAAGTCATCCACAAAAAGGGAACAGTGTACCAGAGATCGTATATTACTAGTGATACTATTTATTGCAACGGCAAACAGCGTGACGCTCAGCACGCTGCCCTGCGGTACACCATTCTCCTGTGTATAGCTGTTTGAATACGTGCCTCCAAGTCGAACGCGGAAAGATCTGTTTGAAAGAAAGTTAGCGATGAATGCTAGGATATTCCCTTGTATACTCCATGATTTCAGAGTGTTCAGAATTCCTCTTTTCCATACCATATCATATGCCTTTTCAAGGTCAAAGAAAATCGCAACGAGCGTTTGACGCAAGAGAAAGGCATCTTGAATAGCGGATTCTAACAAAACCAATTGGTCAACTGATGAGCGTCCTAGTCTGAAACCACATTGTTCGTTGCTAAGAAGGTTGTTGGTTTCTAGGTACCAGACAAGACGGCGGTTGACCATCTTCTCCAGTAGTTTGCACAAGACGCTTGTAAGTGATATAGGCCTGTAACTACTGGGGTTGGTTTTGTCCTTACCTGGCTTCAAAAGAGGAATTACAGTCGATTCTAACCATGCATCGGGGAAAGAGCGCTCCTCGAATAAACGATTGTATACTCGAAGGAGGACAAGTTTCGCCGATGATGGTAAATGTTTTAGCATGGAGTACACAATAGAATCAGGACCTGGTGCAGAATCCTTCGTTGACGCAAGAGCTGACTCCAATTCCCCTATAGAGAAAGGAGTGTTTAAAGGAGAGTCCTCAGACGACCCAACAGTAAACGGTATTGCTTCTTCCTTCAGTTGATAAATCTGGAATAATCTATTATAGGCTGTAGTAGCAGAAAAGTTAGAAAAAGATGTTCCAAGTACATTAGCAATGTCATCACTGTTTGTGATTAATCTCCCATCTGGTTGCTTCAGCGCAATGGCTGGCAACGGAATGGAAGTACCACAAACTGATTTTAGTTTCCTCCACACTGTGGAGGACGGAGTTGTTCGTCTAATTGTGCTAATGTACTGTTCCCAAGAGTTCTTTCTACTCAGCCTAAATATCCTCCGTGCTTTCGCACGGAGTATTTTATATTCCTGAAGGTTTCCATTCGTTGGGTGTCGTTTAAATCTCCTAAGAGCTCTTCGTCGTAAACGGAGGATTTCTGTGCATTCATCGTTCCACCACGGCACAGGCGGTCGGCGTGGATGCGCAGAGGTTTTCGGAATGGTCTTTTCAGCGGCATTTAAAATTGCTTTTGTAAAATTTTCTATATTTTCATCAATGGGTGTCAGATAATCCATGTCAAGTGATACAAGGTAATTCGAGTAGGAGTCCCAGTTGGCTTTTCGCAAAATCCAACTGGAATTTCGAACATAACAGGTTTGGGAGTCACATAAACTGATCTTAATAGGCACATGGTCGCTTCCATACAAATCATTGAGTACCGACCATGTGCATCTAGTAGCTAATTGAGGGCTGCAAATCGATAGATCAACAGCTGTCCATCCACCAGTAGATGCTGCTAAATGAGTAGGAGAACCGTCATTTAGCAGACATAAGTCTAGTTCCGTTCTTACACTTTCAACAATATCACCTCGAGAGTTCCTAGTCGGAGATCCCCAAGACGAATGGTGGGCATTAAAATCCCCTACCAATAAGAACGGAGTTGGTAACTGGCTTATCAAATTTACTAAATCACTGTGATGCAGGTTTTCTTGTGGTGGCAAGTAGACACAACACACAGTGATTTTATACAGGACAGCTGTTTGAACGGCTACTGCTTGTAAAGGAGTTATTAAGTTTAGAGAAACAGCATCGATACAGTCACGGGCTAGGATGGCTACGCCACCTCTAGCTCGATCTTCTGTAACGAAGTCCGATCTAAAAACTGAATACTCCCTTAAATGGAAATTATGCGATTCGTGGAGATGTGTCTCCTGTAGACATACAAACATTGGGTACACGTCTCGCACGAGTACTTTAAGTTCTTCTATGTGACTCCTAACACCGTTGACGTTCCATTGTATCACTGACTTGTTAATTGCAGACATTTATTAACTCAGCAATGGATTGTTCTGACACCCATTGGTGCTCTCTCCTTTCTTGCCTGGGACGTTTTTAGACGTCTCAGGCTTACATTTCTCAGATTCCATATCCACCCGTTCAGGGATGGAATCTGAGGAAGTTTTGGGTTTAGGAGGTTTAGTTTTTACATTCCCTCCTTTGTTAGCATTTTGTTTAATACCCGGTAACGACGGTGGCGATGTGGTCTGACGTAACACTGGTTTACGTGGTTTCGATTTTTCCAACGTCTTCAGCACAGAAGGTTTATTACCCGTTGATAATATCTTCTGCACAGAAACACAAGGCTCACTTAGTGATTTATTTCGTGCTCCAATCCCCCCAGTGGAAGGGATAGGTACACGAGGCAAAACACTATCCGTTGCTGCAGGTTGTGCCAAATTTAGAGACGATCCATTTGTGACTAAGCACAAAAGGCGAGACACTTGTTCAGTTAGAGCTTCAATCTTCTTGGACAGCTCAGCACAGTTGGTACAAGACGATTTCGAAGCGGTCAGGGTAGCGGCATAAGTCTTACTGTCTGCCTTTGGCTGAGTGGATCTATAAAGTTTTTTGGCCTCTGGAAACGACAGCTTGTCTTTCGCCATGATGCCTAAGATAGCTTTCTCTTCCTTGAAAGTAGGACAGTTGTAGGATCGCGCTGGGTGGTCACCACCACAGTTGGCGCATTTTGGAGAGTTAACACATTCCTTGTCATCATGGCCTTCAACGCTACATATGCCGCATACGTTCTGCTTCGAACACGTAGAGCTGATATGCCTAAATCGCTGGCACTTGAAGCAGCGCCTAGGGTTAGCCACGTATGGTCTCACTGAGATCCTTTGGTAACCTGCATGCAAGTATTCGGGTATTTCCGGCTTTCCAAAGGTTACGATAAAAGACGCTGTTGCTACTTTTTCTCCTTTGTCCATTTTCATTATGGGGATAACTTCCGTAACTAACTGAGAAGACAGTTCGGACTTAATTTCTTCGATTGGAAGGTGCATTAAATCCCTACATGTGATGACCCCCTTTGAGTAATTCAAGGATCTGTGGGGAGCCACAGATACCATGACCTGGCCAAAGAAGGAGGTCATTTTTGATAGAGAACGGGTTTGTCTATCGTTGGAAGTCGCAACTAACAATGTTCCGTTTCTAAGTTTCTTAATAGAGGCTACTGGGCCTCCAGCACAAGCAGTAATGGCCTTGTTAATCAGGAAAGGAGAAACTTTGGAAAGATCTTTCCCTTCTTCGGCACTAGAAATAACTAAATACTTTGCTGATGGCAATGTCTGCGACGTTGCTACCATCAACTTTTTGCTCAAATCTTGACTATCGTCAGGAGAATCCTGGCATGTCCTCTTCAGACTAGTCATATTTGACGTGGTTTTGGAATCCATAAATATTTTTTGCCAGCCATCGTGTCAAGCGTTACGGGCGAGACTATAGGAACGGGTACACCCTTGGATCACATTAAGATCATTTCCAACCCTCAGAACTCTGAGGCCTATAGCTTTTCTCCTTAGCTCGACTGGATGGGCATCAGTCGAGAACTCGTAATACTGTGCACAGGCTCCGACACCCGTGCACCGCGGACACTCCCTGACCAAGGACCGAAGCGGCTGGTAGACCAGAAACCGCGCTTACGTCTTCGGCAGAGCAAGCTCACATCAGCGTCCCAGACCAGAGTTTGTCAAGCTCTGGACTTTTCAGCACTCCCAACGCGCAACGGTTCTGACCAGTCAAAATTCCCTATGTGAAGTTGTAAGTGTTGAAATGTGTATGGATTGTGTTGGTGTGTGTATGGGTGTATGTGTATGCTTTGTGAGTGGTGTTGTGTTAGGCTAGGGTACCGCGAGGGACGCCAAATCCCTCGTAGGTGCGGCTAGTCCGCACCCCCCTGCGGGATCGACGTCTGAAACATTAGGGAGCTTTCCGAAGAGTGTGGGATATCAGTTGGATGTTGTTACGAGATTTTGATCGAAAAATTGGAGATGCATTGCGTAGCTATGAAATTTGTGCAATGCCTGATAACCGACGACCAAAAAGCCAATCGCGTCCGGGTTTGTCGGGAACTGCTTGATCGTTCAAATGAAGATGAGAACTTTTTGTCAAGAATTATAACCGGTGATGAATCATGGGTGTATGGTTACGACATTGAAACGAAGGTCCAATCATCCCAATGGGTGAGTCAAACGTCCCCAAGACCCAAAAAAGCTCACCGAGTTCGGTCGAATGTCAAGGTGATGCTGACAGTTTTTTTTTGTGCTAAGGGTGTTGTTCACTACAAGTACCTCCCTGAAGGCTCTACAGTCAATCAGATTACCTACATTGAAGTACTGAAACGTCTGAGGGACGCCGTCCGACGCAAAAGGCCAGAACTGTGGAGAAGTGATAACTGGTTTTTCCATCACGACAACGCTCCAGCTCACTCAGCACTCAGAACTCGTGAGTTTTTGGCCAAACACTCAATCACTGTTCTTTTCCACCCCCCCCCCCTACTCACCTGACCTTACTCCTTGTGACTTTTTTTTATTCCCAAAACTCAAAAAAACCCTCAAAGGAAAAAGATTTGAAACGATTTCGGAGATTAAGACAAATGCGATGAAGGAGCTGAACGCCATCACAAAAGAAGCATACCAGGACTGTTTTAACAAGTGGAAACATCGTTGGGATAAGTGTGTGCGTTGGGGAGGAGAGTACTTTGAAGGAGACCCAGACGTGTAACTTCCAAATAAAATACTTTTTTTTATGACCTCAGTCCGTGTACTTTTTCAACAAACCTCGTACAAAGTAAATACAATAGATGATTTAAACAATAGACAGAGCATTGAATAAACTGAAGAGATATAAGATAAAGGTTAAATACCAAAGAGGGGTATAGTTAGATAAAGGGATTCCCGCTGGAAGAACAGTTCATAAAAAAGTCTGACAGATGGAGGTCCTACGAAACGAGTGAATGAGTACTGTAGCAATACCGGGATGGCAGGTAATTATGATACTCTAAATAAGAAAATAAATCCTAGCGGAAAAGTAGAAAAATATCAAAAATATATAAGTTTTAGCACCACAAAGAATACTACTGTTATACAGACTGAAACCTATTATTTGTTAAATTTGTACAAAAAAATGCAAAAAAGAAATTTACTGTGCTTGAAAAAACAATATGAACATTTTACACAATATTGATTATTTTATGTATTGAATTGTTTTAATGCTTAATTTCAGAAAGGGTGTTATTATAAGTCAGTGTGCCAAACTGAAAATCAGTAAATGTTTCAATTGTATGATGTCTTATGAAAGGCCTTTTATTCATTTTAAATTTCTCACAAAAAATCTTGGGTGAATCCATTACTAAAGACATTTTGTTTTAATTATAGAGAAATAATTCAGCTTCTCTACCTTCAAGCTGTAATATCCTCAGCTGATTTGGTTCTGATGGAGCACTAACATGGCCATTTGGTGAAATGAAATAGATTCTAACGTTTTCAAAGGTAAATATAACTTCCGCTGATTGGGTACTTGTTTCAACTTTAAGGTTCCTCAATGCTTCCCCTAACTCAGAGTATGTTAGGGGAGGGGTTGAAGGGGAAAGAGAAGAGTGAGAATACCCATGATGGGAAGAGCTTGGGGTCAACGAAGGTGAAGCAATGGCTTCTTCGTAGGAAGGCGGAGCGTCTGCCATTAAGCTTTGTGGATGAGGAGTGACCTGAGCATCAGCAATACGAATCAAAACTTCTTTCCTGAAATAAATATTGAGATTAAAAATTACAAAAATGTCAAAATTATGAATTATAATAGGCCTATAAAAACCTAATTGTAATTACTTTAAGTATAGCTGTTCACTTGTAAGCTGGCCAATACAAAACAAAAAGCTAGCCCTATGCAAAAACATTGTTTTTTGTAGTGCATCAAAAGAAATCGCTAAGAGACTGGAGGCGCTGTAGTAGTTTAGAAAATTGATATAAGTATATTTGTTCAAAACTTTATGTAAATGATCTGGTTAATATGAAAAATCAATTAAAATAATATTTACAGCGACATTTTGACCCTATCAAATTTACATTATTGTAATTTAAATAACTATACCTAATATTATAATATCTGTGGTACAGTCTTTTGCTTCCTCTACCCTTCCCCCGCCTATGCTCGCCCTTTCTGGTCGCTTACCAAAGAAAGTGTGACCAGCTACACATTCTAATATTTGCGTGTGAGTATAAAATTTAATTCTTTACAAATAAAAACATCATATATATATATATATATATATATATATATATATATATATATATATATATATAAAACCATGTTTTAACACACATTTCTAGTAAATATGATCCATTTTTAATTCATTATTACAAAGAAAAAGTAAGGTTAAAACAAATTTAATTAATTTTTTCCTACTTTTTCCAAGAATCTCAAAAAATTTAAATTATTGTAAAGTTTTAATATTCCTACATTTCAGAATTTTGGATTAATTATACATCTTGTTTTAGGTTAGAAACATGGTGCATTAAATTACACATAAAAAAAAAACTAAAACAAGAATAATTTTAAACTAAAATTTAAAACAAAAATGCTATTTGAATTCATTCTTTAATATATCTTCAAGTTGTCTTAATGATTTTGATATTTCTATAAACGATTCGCTTTATTATTTCTTTTTGCCAGGACAAAAATTCGCTGATATGATTTGTTGCTATATTTGCCCCTATCAGACATTCACCTCGCCCACCAAGCTACAAATTTGCCTCAGTGAACAGAATTTTCTTCAAATTAAAACTTGTAGCCAAATTGACAGGTATTTTGCAGGCCTGGAAGAATCTAATTTTCTAAATGGGATCAAGGAATTGAAACATTTCTGGACCAAGTGCATTAGTGTAAATGGATACCAAATTAAAAAGTATAACATTTTTTACTGAGGTATGTATTTTCTTTCTATTACATTCCAAGATATTTTCAAAACACATTGATGCTATAGATATAATGGAGAATATTTATTAAAGAATAGATTTTCAGTTAAAAAATTGGAAAATTCAAATTCACAGGGAGATTTAAACATGCAAGATGTATAAATACACACTCATATATTGTTGAACAATTTTGACAATGAAATCTAATGAAATTTCTTTTGAAGTTATATACAAATATATCAATAAATAAAAACAGAGTAGTGTTAAAACAGATACTTTATATGTATATTATAGGTTTAAAGAGATATTATAATACAAGAGAACTATTGAATAAAATGGTATCTTGATATAGGCCATTTAGATTCAAAAATTGACTCAATGTAAATATTGCAATTAAAAATCCTTGTAAAAAAATGTAGCCCCTGTTCATTGTAGTCAATTTAGCTAATGAAAAATAATGTTTAAAAACTATCGGGATTCGAAATATGAATCTTCATATGCAACGTCTAGCGCGTTTTGGCACTGCACAAACTTTCGGATACCAAGAAATTAATTTCTCAAAGACTTAGCCTATATGAATTTTTTCCCCCCATCTGTTTGTTGTTGAAACCTCTATTGTATAAGCTTAAACTGTTGCAATGGTTACCACAAAATACTATATAACATGCTGTAAGGTTAAAAATGAATGAAACAAATAAAATAAACAAACTAGAAGTAAGCGAACAATGATAAAATTTTTCTTTTTTGGCCTCAGTAGGAATTTAATTTTTTTTTAATTTTTATATTACTTGTTATTTGTAACCATATCAATTTACAAGTTAGATGTTAAATATTTAACATACCATTTGCTGGCATGGACTTACCCTTACATTTTATATTAAATTGTAAAATCATTATATTATTACTAAGTAAAACTTGATTTTTTATGTGTTTTATTAGAGCATACATTTATTGTTGTATTTATATCCATGACAGAATTTTTCTTTTACTATTACCTGAAATTAAAATGTGTTACAGATTAGGTAAACACTTATCCCTAAAAAAAAACATGAACAACGCCTAAGAGATAAATTTGGATTACTTTATTAGAAAATATAAAATTATAATTTCAACTAAATTAGTTAAAAAAATTCAAGTAAAGTAAAAAAATGTTAATTTTATCCAATAAGTGGCCTATAATTTGTTGATTGTATAGGTCATATACAATGTAGAACCAATAACATTTTATTAATATGATTTCTGTTAATGAAAATTGTAAAAGTATGTTCATAAGCAACTCAGAAAATTTTAAGTAAAAAACACAAATCAAAATTTAAAAAATTCAAGTATTACATACCAATGTTTTAATCATATGGCAATAATTATTTAAAGTAAGATTAATTATTTGAACAATGTGTTAACTTCTATCTTGCCATTCACTTTAAAATATAGAATTATCATTCAATACACTAATAAACTCTCTCCTGGATTCATTCATCTTAAACTGAGTTTTTTTAGGTTAGTTAACTCCTTTATGTTTTTTGATAGAATTTATTTTTGCATTTTAAATTTCACAAACCTGACTATATTTACATTTTCACAATAATAATGATGCCAGCTAATTATCAGCTGGGTTCTTATGAGAATGATTACAATAACGATGCACTGAAAATGTATTTTTATCGTAACAAAAATATCTTCAATAGAACAATATAAATTAGTTTATTGGAGGTGTAAGTATTTCACTAATATATGTATGTATAAAGTCTATTCTTTATAGATAACTGAAGAGTGTTCTTTAAGGCCCGTAACTCCTGTTTGTTTTTATAAAACGTTTAGAAATCTTGAGAAGTTTTTGTTTATTGATCTTCATGCTCTTTACATTAAAATTTAGATGTTTAAAATTATTAAGAAAATCATGTTAAGACCTATTGATATTTAGAATCAATTTAAACAGAAATTCTCATTAGAAAAAACTATAAAATTAATGCATAAATTCTAATCAATGTGTATCCTATAAATGTTAACAAACAAATTCAAAAGAAATGTTTAAACTAAAAAATTTGCATTAAACTAAAGTCATACTTGGTCATGGTAAATCATGGTTGGTCAAGAATATAACGATTCATGACTATAACAAACAAATCAGAATGTTATGATTAATTTTCATGTTTAACATGAGTTTTTAAAACGGAAATAATGAAGCTGACAATGTGATGAGAATAGGAAATTGGTAGCCTATATAAAATAACTAATACTGCACTTTATTATTAGACCATTCAAAATACTTCACTGTTTCCTTAGAACCGACACCATGGTACAGTACATGTGGTGCACCTAGTTTTACCTCAAAGGCTATCTGCGACCTTTGTAACTTCCATCACTGACACCCCTGTGAAATTTGTATCCACCACTGAACTTTTTCCCACTACTTAGAATCACAATAGTTCAGCGTCTTCCTTTAATTAAGGATAACCTGCCCTATAGGCTGGTTTTACACTGATATTACTGTCAGATTTATACTAATAAACTCAGTACAATTATATGACTTCGGTTTGTAAAATGTCATAGCATAAGAAGTTTTCAGTTTCTGAAAAAGTGCAAGTGATTTCCAATTTATAAAATGGATCATAAAATTTATCTGTATCAAAGAAACAAAAACCATCAGCATCCATAACATTCACATTTGGAAAAACTGGGACACCAAAGTGTTAGTGTTCATAAATAATCTAATTGTAAAAACTCTAAAAATGTGTAAAACGTAGCACTGACACAGCTCTTATTTCATAGTTTAATATCCAATAATCTTTTGATATACCACCTAGTGGAACAGAATTATAGGTTTATGCTGAACAGTTGGTCAAATAATTAGGGTAGAAGCAGCAATTTCTGCGCATGAATAGATGGCTAGATCACTTTAAACATTGGAATAAAATCGTGTACAGAAAAATAAGATTGTGACGCATCTCTGTTTGATCAAACTGTATTTGACAATTAGTTAAAAACTGTGTGCCCTGAATATATAGCAGGATTGTAATGATATTAACATTTATAATGTGTGTCTTTTACAACATAACCTGATACAAGTTAAAGTTCTAAGGCAAAAACATGAGTGGGTGATAAGTTGGGTGTCAAAAAAAACAGACTTACAGTTTTAGTATGCTCTAATATGACCAGTACCAATAAGAATAGCTCCTGGTAATGGGAGAGTCACAAAAGCCAAGGTCTTTCAATAACGTGAAATGTATTCCCGTTAGGTATATAACTAATGAAAAGGCATGGATGATTGCTAGTACTTTTGAAATAGAAATCAAGAAGTGGGAAGATACATGTTGTTGATAAATCACTGTTAATGTACAAACAATTTTACATATTACATTACACTGTTTTCTTGTATGTTTTGTGGACAATACGTACTACATCTTGGCTACTGTAAATAAGGAATTTAACTAGATTTACTTGGCCCTGTAGAATTCATTTAAACCAAGTTTGACTGGATATATATATATATATATATATATATATATATATATATATATATATATATATATATATATATAGATTTTTTGGACTAGGAGACTGACAGACTTACCTTGGTAAGAGTCCACTCTGTAGTCTTGAAATAGAAACACATAAAAGCACTTAAACAATGATATATTTCAACCACACAGTGGTCTTTGTCAGTCTCCTAGTCCAAAAAATCTAATAAAATTAAAAGTTTAATGAGTAAAAAAATATAATTATTTAAAATTAATAAAATAGATTGACAAAGACCACTGTGTGGTTGAAATATATCATTGTTCAAGTGCTTTTATGTGTTTCTATTTCAAGACTACAGAGTGGACTCTTACCAAGGTAAGTCTGTCAGTCTCCTAGTCCAAAAAATCTAAATAATCTTTACCAACCAAAACTAACCTATAAATATATATATATATATATATATATATATATATATATATATATATATATATATATATTTGTAGTTATGCAACACTGTTTTCTTGTATACACTTATCACTTTCACTTATGTACTTAAATACAGTAGCATAAATACCAAGTAAGATTCTTGTTTAAGTACATAAGTGAAAGTGATATATATATATATATATATATATATATATATATATATATATATATATATATATATACAGTGAAATCTGCTTAATACACTCTCATCTAAGACGATTTCTTGCTTATTACAATTTCCCTCTCAGACCCCAAAATACTAATTTTCACAGATAATACGTTTTGAATCACGCTTAATACTCTTTTTTTCACATAAGGAAGATGTTTCATCGTGAAAAAAACATTCCGACGTGGAAGGATATCTCCCTGCATGATGTTTTTAACCCTAGAAGCAGCAGCTGTCGATTTTCCGACAGTTCGTGCGATCGCTAAACTGTAGATGTCGCTTTTACGACACTTGTACGTCGGCCCTTACTGCATGGTTTAAAAGTTCCGTATGAATCCAATAGATAGCGTAGGCTGTTCTCTATTATTTTCTGAACACACACGTGTTTTTGTTTTCGTTCTAGACTGAGGCATGGGTTTACTATTCCGTTTCCAAAAGTAGTCTGACCAATGCGTTCGGAGCCATTCCATTCGTTTCGGTTCACAAAGGCATACACTCCCTGTATTGTTTTGTTTACAGTGTCGTAGCATGTATTTTAGGAGTTTAGGTATTTCGTTTTATAATTAATAACTTTATAATAAATATTTGTGAAGGATACTTGAAGGATAAGTCTATCTATCATGTATCCTGCAACCGCCCAGCTATGAGATACTGGAAGAAGATTTTCTTCAATGTGGTGGACATGGCTCTTCTAAATGGATACATTATATATTCAAAAAATACAGACAAACCTGTCACTAGGCATAATTTTATTGTGTCTGTAGTGGAGTCCTTGTGCCAAGAGGACCCAGAATCTGCTCCCACCTCAAGGGATAGTGGTTCTTCATATGAACTTGCAAAATTGGATGGGAGGAAAGAAAGAACTTGTGAAGTTTGTGGTCATGACCCACATAAACGAGGAAGGTCGACATATTGGTGTCCTGGTTGTAATGTGGGTGTACATCCAAAATGTTTTTCTAAATTGAAACATTTCTACCGCACCAATCCCAGTAAAAGGAGGATGGAAAATTAGGTTAATTAGGTATAATTATTCAATTAAATGTGTAAATATATTAAAAGTAGATATTTAGATATAGGTATAAAAAATTATATAGGCATAACAGTGTATAATAAACAGTGCTTTAGGGAAAACGTTTTATAAATATAATATAGGCTAGGGAGTAGTGTATGACAGTTTTGCCCAACAAACAGTTTATGCGTATGTGATCAGCAAAAAAATCATAGAAAATTGGAAACTGCATCAAATTCTATGGAACAAAGGTGAGTGAAATCAGAAAATCTTTCTTTATTATTTGTATATTTCAGTTTTTCAGACAGTAATGCATATGGTTTTTTATTTTTCTTCAAACATAAAAAAATGATAATTGTTTTTGGAAAAATTCTTATTTTCATAAAAATAACATTCAAAGTAATCAAAATATAAATTTTCTGATGCATAGAACAAAATCTTCAACATTTTTTCTTCAAATAAAATATATAGATGTCAAACTTTGTGTGAAAATGTAATTTATAGAATTGTTTCAAAATAAGATGTTTATGCGGGTCATTTTGTACTGCCAGTTAGGAAAATAACACTGCCGCTTCTAGGGTTAATGTTAAAGAGTTTGGACTTTTTCAAACTTATGCCACATAAATGGCTTGCTTATAAAAAGGACAAATTTCATGGTAAAAAACTAAGTAAACAGATACTTTCAGTTCTAGTGTGTGAATACAGATGGTTCAGACACAATTAAATTGTTGATAGTGGGAAAAAAGTCAAGAACATTCGCTCGTGTTTCAAGAACATTGACTCGTTTCCATGCTGACAGTGTCGTGCATAGATGACGGAACAATTTGTTTTATGGGTGAAACATCTTAAAAAGATTTTTCAAAGAAGGAATCGCAAGATTACTCTACTTATTGATACCTGTTCAGCACATCCAACAAATATTGAATTAACCAACAAAAAATTTGTTTGTTTACCCCCACAATCAAGGTTCAACAAATGGACCAGGAGAAAATAAGAGTTCCAAAGCAGCATTACCGTAAATGACTAATGCAAAGATACTTATATGCCATGAAACATGGTAATCAGCAACATCCTGTAAACATTTTGGATGCTATTATGTTGCTTCGGCATGAATGAAGTCCGACATGAGGTCATTAAAAACGGTTTCATAAAATCTAGTGAAAAATGATCTCAGTGTGATTTGCATTGGAGTAAAAAAAGTTAAGGAAATCAAGTTTGATGACCTCCCCAACTACATATCTGTAGTCTTGTGATGTGCAACTTGTGAGGTATAAACAGTCAGGAACTTGTGAAAAGCATTGCTTCAATACCTTCTACTATAAATGAGGAGAATGAGAATGAGAATGACGATGATGATAATGTCGAAGATGCGCCTCTGCCGCCTCTGATAAATGTCTGCTTCAGCATTTATTGCACTAGCTGATGTGAGTCTTTTCATTATTAGCGTACCCGACATATAAGGCGATGCTACCGACAAGATTGATCAATTGGAAACATTGATTTAAAATTCTTTTTTTAAAAAAATATAATTGAATATCATTTTAGGACAATATAAACACTAGAAACATTCTCACTCTACTCAGTAGTAATGCATAAGAAAGGAATTGTTTTGGTGGATATGTGGGAATAATACAGTACGTATAATGGTGAGTAGATAACAGTACTCTTTTGTTGGTATTGCAGTATTTACTATTCTCATATAAGACATTTTCCCATTTGAGATGCTATTATTGGGTGGTCCCTTGGAAATCTAATTAAGCAGATTTTACTGTATTTAATTTGTGGATTATAAAGGAATTTTGTAAAACATCAAAATTATGAATGGGAATATAATCTGCTGAAATATATTTTATATTTCATACGAATAGTGACGATTAGGATGTTTAATATTGAATATTTCAATTTAAATCACACTGACCTTGTTTTTTTCATTTTTTGTACCATAACACATGCTTTTTCCCAATTTAAGTCTGGGTTACTCGGACACTCTATTGGGATATTTAGTGCTTGGTCAAGCAGAATTAGTCCTTCTTCATAAATATGTACTACCTAAAACAAAACAATACAAATATGTTAGCTAATCTAGATAGAAATAAAGTTAATATTTAGATGATAATATTTGTTTGTGTTTCAAGGTGTAAAGTTTATAAAAAATAACAGCATAAATATGCGAATAATTGAAATGTGATCAAATAAAATCAAAGAATATGAATATCTCGTAGTAGTACTGGGGAAGTAATTGGTCATGTGGGGATAGTTGCTTCCTTGCAGCAGATTTACTCTCTGTCTGTTTCGAGAGAGATCTAGTTCTGCTAGTGAACGTAATAGATTATTTAATTAAACTGAAAAATAAATATACTCACACTTATTTTATATTCAATATTACAAGAGACTCGAGCTTATAATCAACCTACTATATAAAATACTAATATCATTATATTGCATTAGGTTCTTCAAGTAATTTAAGATCTATTTCTTCATAAAGAATTTAATGCAAAATATTAATTTGTGTAACCAAGCACAGAGTAGTTTATAAATGTAAAGCATAAATTAAATAAGATCGACATAACAATTCACTTAAACAATAGTTCACTTAACAAAAGAAACAGGACACAAATACACAGACATTTACCATAACCTAGATATCCTACACATCAACAAAAAAGGACCACATCTCAACACACTAGAACAATATGAAATTTACAGACTCACAAAAACACAAAGGACAAACATATTAAACGAACAAACACAATACAAATCACACATACTGTTTGATACTATCGAAAACCTATCTTTAAAACCGTCACCACTTGACCCAACATCTCCAAGCAGAAGACACTGATGAAGATCGGCACATAGCGATCGAAAACGTTCTGTCTCAGTAGGTTTTAACAAATTTACTAAATTCAAAGTTCGGATAGTCATAAACTATTGTTTAAGTGATTAATAAAAATAATATTTGTAGTTAGAGGTTGTGTGTATTATTTATTAATAGTAAACCACACTAAATTATTCCAAGTAATTAGTGATTGTAGTGGTTATTATGTGGCTCTCTTTCCGTCTACTGCTTGAGTTTTTTCTGGCTCCCACATTCACTCTGCCCATAGCATCAGTTATAAGCAATTTACATTTTGTCTCAATGCCAGGAGAATGTTGAATGTCTATAAAGAACAGCATGTGATCATCAAATTTTTTAACAAACTTGGAAAATCTGCAAGTGAAATACTTGTAATATTACATCAAGTAAGTGGTGACAAATGATTATCGCAAACTCTGGTGTTTCTGTGGTTTAAGTGATTTAAATATGTTCTTTTGAAGACAAGAGGAATGACACACACACACACTGGCATCCATGGTCAGCTTTGGCTAACATTGAGGAAATCGGTAAACTTTTTCAAGTAGAAGACACTGATGAAGATCGGCACATAGCGATCGAAAACGTTCTGTCTCAGTAGGTTTTAACAAATTTACTAAATTTAAAGTTCGGATAGTCATAAACTATTGTTTAAGTGATTAATAAGATTCACCGAACGTAATGGACTATAAATTTCAAGATAACAATTCAGTTACTTGTTGACATGACTATGTTTACAAAAAAAAAAAAAATAATAACAATAATTAGATAAATGAATATGCAATTTTGTACATAATAATACAAATAATATAAAAACAAAAAGAAATAATTTTATCAACATTGTGCTCTCATTATTTCAAAAAATTACATTAATATTTCTACAAAAATACAAACATTTATAAACACATTTATTAAATAAGTAATTTGTATACTTAAATCCACACTAAAGTAGCTTGTAGAGTTAACAAGATCTGGGCTTGGGTATATAAAACTACCAATTCATGTAATCAATAGATGTTTATGACATAAGTACAGTAAACCTGATCAACACTACATTCTCATTCAAATCCAGTTACTAGATAAAGCTTTCTATCAATTTTACATCCATTTTTTTTCTAATTCACTGAAACCCTAACTTTTTAGATCTTGAAAACATAACACAACAATCCAAGTAGAAATAAATCAAAAAAATTAAAATTAAACCCTCAAAGAAATAGACTTAAATCTATTAATAACAAAAAGATAAATCCTTAACTAAGCCTTTTAAAAAAGCACAGTAAAAAGACATTAATAAGAAGTAACACAATTTATTTTTTTTAAAGTCAATTCCTACTCCAATCAACAAACACAAATTTTATTTTATTTTCTTTTTTTTTTATAATTATTATAATTAATACAAATATGTATATACATAAGTCAAAATAACAATATCAAGTGGCGAAATAGAAAGCGAATTTTATTGCAATTTTCCATTTTTCTTTCTATGTATGGTGTTGGACTATTATTTTTATTTGTTAATATTCATAGGCTTTCTTTTTTCCTTTGCTTGTATTGTCTTGCAATTTCTTTTCGCTTTCCTTACGCATTATCTGTTTGTGAAGCAAGGTTGGATAGACTTAATTCAGTTTGTAAGTTTTATTCTTTTCATTAATTTTTAATCCTGGAGTAATCTATTTCCTATATTGTGTAGTAGCCATGGCAACAATTTAAGGTTATAAAATGGAGGTTTTTCATATAGATCTTTGAGAAATTAATTTCTAGCTATGGAAAGTTGGTTCGGTGCCAAAAAGCGCTAAGCTTCGAACATGAAGATACTCAGTTCAAATCCTATCTAGAACCCCAAATATTTTATAATTTAATTATTGAATAAATATTTGAAAAAACTGTATTAACATCAATTGTCATCCACTGTAGGTTAAAACAAATGTATTTGAACTTGATTGGACGGATGAAAATGTATTAAATTAACTATTGAAAATTTGTTCAAGATTTATATCAGGAGAGTGTGAGCTAATAGAAGGAATTTAAACAAATGTAATAAAGAAACATTACAGTAAAATTTAACTCTAAAGACTTCAACATAAAAATATAGGATTTTATTAAAAACATCTCTACATAAAAATAAGATACAACCATCTAATACAATACTTATATTAAAGGAACGCTTGATCCAAACAATGATGCATTCTATAAACCAGAAAAACATACTTGAAACTAATTAAACACCTAGTTAATAAACTAAATTCCTCTACAAAATAAATCTTTGATAGGGCTTTGAATTATCTATAACAAAACCCAATTCCACCTTCTAATTTCTTGTCAAAACAATCTACAAAATAAAATTCTATAACCACTGTGCAGTAAAATAATTAGCTTAAATCTTATAGACAAAATTTTAAAAATATACAAATTTTAGATAATGCTACACTTACTTCCTTAGATATTACATCCCCTAACAATATCCTGCAAAAACTCCTCACAGATATTATCCAACAAACACCCTTATCAACTAAACCAAACCGATCATATAAAATTATTGCATACACAACACAACTTAAACTATACACAGAGAGATTGGATAGTAACGAACTCTCATATTTAAAAAAAATACTTATTCAACATATAGAACATTTTAATCACACTTTACTAAACAACTGAAGTACATGATATACTGGTACAGGTATTTAGATGACAAATATGTTATACAAGAGAAGAGAACGCCAAACATGAATATTCCTCAAACAACACAATTTCATAGGACATAGCCTGATCTACACCACTGAATTAGAAGAACAATTTCTTTGACCAAATCATCACATACAGACCACACATGAACAATTACATGTTTAGAAAACCTGCAAAACCAAGACTACTGTATAAGCCTCTTGTAACCACCCTTATAATAAAATCCTGCTACCACAACTTGACTCTAAAACTAGCTATCGCTTGCACTTTTCTGGGTATTTATCCATCAGTCAAGTTGATAATAGTAGCTTAAAGGTAACTAATAAATTATAACTGATTTTGTTGGGGAAGGCCTATCACCTATGAGTGTCAAGTTTATAAATTGACTTGTGAAACATTTTTGTATACAAGTATGTAACATTATTTTACGTAATGTTGCATATTAAAACAGCTTCAGAAAACAAAACGATATTAATTTTAAAATGTAAAATAAAATTTTTAAAAATTGTAAATTATAAAATAAAATGTCCCGGCTGAGACAGATATCCATATACAAAAAACCTGATTTGCTAGATGCACAGCAATAGTGCACGGAAGTTGAAAAACTCACGTGGTGGCCTTGATTAAACCTCTTTGTTTGGCAAAATGTAGCCCGATACACACGGACGTCTCAAGAACCGAAGAGCAAAAGATATGCCTTGGTTTTAAAATTTTTAATTATGTTAAAGTTTATTATAATTTTTCTTTTCTTCGAAGAAATGTTGCTACGTTAAGACACAACACCAGGCGAGAGTACAATCCCGATCAACGCCGATCTAAGATGCAGACTGACAAGATCTAAGTCCGGAGCCACGTTTTTTTTTCTACATCGTTTGTTACAACACAGCTAAATCATAATTTTAAGACGTAAAGCGATGACAAAGGAAAAATTTAACTTTTAAACTTTAACCGGTCATGGCATATTAATGCTAGTTTTTATTTTTGAAATATGGGAAGTTTAAATTCATTTGTGTTACGTAAATTTTAATGTCTGATAGATAGTTTGAAATGTATTTGAAATAACGTAAAGCAATCTCATGTGGATATCATGGCCCATGCCATAGATTTTTTTTTCATAAAGTTTTTATAAATTTCAGTATGTAAAACAATTAATAGAAAAACATAAAGTAGCATAAACATTTCAAATGTAATTTGGTGTTATATTTCATATTTTTTGTGCAGTAAAATTTTAATTATTTAAATTGATATTTGTTGTTTAAATTATTTATTGAACGCACCATTCTTATTTTCAATTAAACTCTTGACATTGCAGGTCAAATAACTAATTGTGTAACAAACTACTGCAATATTTAATATCATAATTCATTAAGAATTATAACATATTATCCAACACGTTACAATTACAGTTGTATATTTTTCTTTATGGCAGAATTTGTTTGTATATAGAACTAAAACACACTTGTGCAGTGTCCCTCCTGCCCAGTTCTGGCATCGATCAGTGATTCTACCTGGAACAGCCAGTACTGAAAAGCGAGAGAGCCTTTTATTGTAGGAAAACAGTGAACATTAAACACTAACAAATGTAACTAATAAGGTAAATGAGCTATAAACGATTGAGTAATAGAAAAACAATTTTTCATTTTTTTATACAAGTGGAAACAATTATTTTAGATAAAGTATGTGTCATATTTTATTTCATTATATTATTCTCTAGTTAATAATGAATAAAATTAAATATATAATACAATTTGGTTTTGTGGTTCAGGTATATTTATTAATTTTTAATGTTATTCCACAAAAGTAAAAAGAAAGTACTAAAACATACATAACTGCATTTTTCATTTAATTTTTCTTTTTTGTTTTGGGTATTCATATAACTGTTTTTGTTTTTGGTTATCATATAAACTTTTTTATCTCAGTGAATCACTGGACGTTTTATACACCTAACATTTACACCTGTGTCTTAGAGTTTAGGAGTTATAAACAATTAAAATGAAAAAAAATACTTTTTTGCTCCAATGATAAAATAAGTTTGATCAAAGATGTGTGCAACATTTTATTTAATTATATTACTTTCCCGCTTGAAACAAAAAAAAGTATAATACAATATGTTTAAAGTATATTTATATAATAAAGTATATTTTGTTCTACAAAACAGTGAATATATAAGGAGTTTTTGCGTAACTAAGGTAATACTTTTGAACTTACTTGCTGAGACGTTTCGAAACAATCGTTTCATTTACAAAGCTGAAACTCTACTGACCAGTATTTTGCGGTATTTATCAGATTTATTTCGACCAGGAGACTTCTTTTTTAGAATATTTCTAATTGTTCTAAAGTTGTTAACCCACCTGAGATTGTATTCTTGCTGAGAACGATATTATGGCGTCCACGTTGAAAGTGAACGCAAAAAAACATCTGCGTAGCTGTGATACTAACTAATTTGCATGTGTGCATTGTAAGACTAGGTACACACGAGAGCGTTGCAATGCTCTTATGTGTACGTAGCCTTTGACTTTAAGAACTAACACGCCTTGGAACAATATTGTGTTTTAGCCTGATATATCACATTTAGTCAGCCATTCATTAAAAAAGTTTGGTGTGATCCAAAGATTTAGAATTTGAATGATATTCAACCGGTAGCTTTTTGATACCTTCAAGTAATCACGGTTTTATATGTTTCCCGATAGTCAATTTTTTTTTTTTTGTCCTATCATGTTCACACAATACTAAACCGTTATACGTTGTTTACATATTTTAGAGCTACTAGCATTTTCATTTTTCAATACATAAGTATGTTTAGGTAAAGCACGATAATAAAGTCCTGTTTAATCTGCAATGTATACGCAGCTAGAAGAATACTCGGTCAAGCGTTTTGGCCATTCGTATTTTATCCAGACTTCAGCTCCAACAAAATCGGCATCTTTCTTTTTCCCACAAGTTTTCTTATAAAAAATATGTTTTTTTTCTTCCATCGATTGAACCATTCATCTGTGGCTTTAAAATCCTGCTTTCCTATTTGTTTGCAAGATCCTCAACGTTTTGGCGCATTACGGTCTGTGCTAGTGAACGCATATTTTATTGCATGACAAATTCAATAACAATATGTGAAGAGATGATTGCAATAAGCTGTTTCATTACAATATATTTATATAATTCTGTGTCTGTCTTTAAGTGAAATGATAATAATAACCAGGAACATTGTGAATTTGTTACAATTATCAAGGCAACAATTAGTGCAAAGTATAGTGATTCCTTTAGTTTCTCTAACATTGGAGTATTTGTGTGTATAACTATTATAATTCAGGAGTAAATGTTTTGCTATAACTAGAGGTTGGAAATAGTTATGATCTTGAGGGGCTATACACCTTTTATGTACATGTATAGCTGTTCATTCATAAACTGGCGCACGATCATAGAAAACAAAAAGCTAGCCATATAGAAAAACATTGGTTTTTGTAGTGAGAAAAAGCTAAGAAATTGCACGTGTTGAGGTAGTTTAGAAAACTGATAGAAATAAATGTGTTCAAAACTTTATGTAAATGACCTAGTTAATATGACAAATAAAATAATATTTATAGCGGCCTTTTGGCCCATTCAAATCTACTTTATTGTAATGTAAATACTATAGCACATATTATAATGTCTGTTGAACGTTCTTTTGCTTCCACTGCCCTTCCCCCCGCCCCTATGTTTGCCCTTCGAGGTCATGCGCCAGCTTACGTGTGACCAGCTATACATATCACCACTGCTCACTTACGTATCAAAGCTCCAAACCGAAGCATTGAATTTTCATTTATTTTTAGTTTCTCTTGGATTGCAATAGGAATCTATGTAACCACTCAAGTGAACTTTTTATTTAAAAAGAAGTTTGAAGACTTTGTGTTTATGTAATTTTTGCTTAAATTTTCTGTGAAATTGGCCTACTAGATGGAACCTATTGGTTCTAAAAGAGAAGCATGTTAATTCATTATATCGTATTTGTATCTAAAATTTTTAAAATTAAACTATTAGACTTGTATCTCTACATTTTCATTTTTTAAATCTATTTATTGCTAATTATCAACTACATAGCAAACATGCAAAACCAGCCACTTAGAATTTTTGTTATATATTATATTTATTTTGGACTATAATTTAAAACATTTCCCCCCCCCCCAAAATAGCGTCTCTAGTGTTTTTTTAACCGGAATAAATTATTGGAGATTTTAAAAAATTAATTTATATGAAACCAAATTTAAACTGAATAAAGTAGTAGGGGCTTAATCCACATAACCCCACAATTGATTAATTTTTGCTAATCCACAGCTAATCCAGTATAAATTGAACCCTTCCTCTAGCCTTAAGAAGTTTTGTAAATATGATATTTTCTCAATGAATATTTTGACAAAGAAATTAATTTTTTCTTGTCCATGATAATCCATGAAAACCTTTCAAGTGAAAAACTTTTATATTATTAGCACTAACCAAAGCTTTTCCTTGGTTAGACGTTGGATAACCAACATCATCAGGAATGAAAATTACAATAAAGTAAGCTATAGGCCTAAAACATAAAGAAAGATATAAAGAACATTTTAATGCCTATATTAATCCAGGGCATTTTCTTATGAAAGAAATTAATAAGGGATTAAGAATGAATATATATGAAGCATTCGAAATATATAAATACAATAATAATAACAAATTAATAAAAGAACAAATACAAATACATTCTAAATTTGATACTATATTCAATGTCTATGTTACAGCAACAAAATAAATTTGGCAATTTGTATAAATTTAGCAACAATTCTATTTCTAATTTAACATATGTTTTAGGCCTATAGCTTACATTATTGTAATTTTCATTCCTGATGATGTTGATACTGTTTGCCAACGAAAAGCTTTGGATATAAATTAATAAATATTCATGTATTTAAATAACCTATGTTGATTTAAAAAAAAAATATATATATATATATATATTTGAGGTGGGATATTAGGGTGGGATGTGGGTGTATTTTGGTGAGTATTTAGAGTTAGGATGTCAAAAAGTGTGTGTGAGTTATAGTTTAATTGGGTGTTGAGTATGTGTGTAGGGTGTAATTTGAAATGTTTGATACCACATATTGTTCGGTTGTGTATCGTTTGTCATTTTTGTTTTGTTCGTGAAGAATTTGTAGGTTAGATGTTCTAATACTCCTAATACTTACCAAAATACACCTTCATCCCCACCCTACTACTCCTCTAACCTACAAAAACCTTGAGATCAGTTACGGTTCGAGTTGACAATGGTACACATCTCCCGAGACGGTCGTCCTCAACAATTATGAAGTAAGTGCTACTATTGGCTAGTGTAATATTTTTACAGGTGTTTTTAGTTATAATTAGTTTTAGTTAAAATTAGCTCTAGTTTAGAAAGCAATTTTGTGTGACAAAGTTGAGAAAACAATATTGCAAAACCATAGCTAGGAAATAATATCTTTATCACTACGGTGAAACTTAATTAATAACTTTTACATTACTTTATGCTATTAACCCAACAACAACTCCAAGTGGAAAATTTAGACACTGGCGAAGATCGCCACGGAATGATTGAAAACATCCTGTCTCAGTAAGTTTTTACGAATTTACAAAAAAATTAAAGTACGGATAGTTGTAAACTAATGTTAAAGTTTTTAAATAACTACAAGTTACAGTGACAGTTGTGTAACTTTGGATAGGAAGTATAGCCAATGGGGCAACCCAATCGATCAGTGGCAAAGCATAATTAATTTATATTTATTGATTCCATCTTCACATGAGCTACTATTTTATAACTAAAACACTTGTAAATGTTACACTTGCCTATTGTAGCACTTACTTTATAATTGTTGAGGACGCCTATCTCTTGAGACGTGTCCCATTGTCAACTCAGGCCGTAACTCATCTCATAGTTTTAGTAGGTTAGAGTGGGGGTGGGATATTAGGGTGGGATGTGGGTGTATTTTTGGTGAGTATTTAGAGTTAGGATGTCAAAATCGTGTGTGAGTTATAGTATAATTGAGGTTGAGTATGTGTGTAGGGTGTAATTTGAAATGTTTGTATACCACATATTGTTCGGTTGTGTATTGTTTGCCATTTTTGTTTTGTTTATGAAGAATTCATAGGTTAGATGTTCTAATACTCCTAATACTCACCAAAAAACACCTTCATCCCCACCCTAATACCCCTCTAACCTACAAAAACCTTGAGATCAGTTACGGTCCGAGTTGACAATGGGACACATCTCCCAAGACGGCCATCCTCAACAATTATGATGTAAGTACTACTAATGGCTAGTGTAACATTTTTACAAGTGTTTTTAGTTATAATTAATTGTATTTGAAATAGTTTTGCTGCAATTATTAAGGTTGAATACAGTTAGAGATGATTGGCCAACCAAATTTATTTATTATCATTCTGTGATAATGAATTATTATAATGTCCTTAGGGTTGTGTAACAGTAGAAGAGAGCTGGCCAACCAGATATTATGATTTTTTTAAACTGCTCAGTAGCTATTTCAGAAGTGACATTATAACCTAATACAATAATAAACTAGTTTTGTTAACTTCAATTTTAATTAACGACAACAAAGAAGATATCGATACCCAGGACCAAAGACAGACGCATTGAATATTCCGAGTTATATCTCCAGAAGAAACAACAAAAACATAAATAGACAGTAATTTGTGTTGATTTAAATAAATTTGTAGTTGTAAATGATTAGTAACTTTACAATAGAACGTAGTAAGTTTATCAACGAAATTTACAGCTAGCAAATTTATAACTAGTGAATTTACAATCTATAAATCCATAAGAAATTATCTTAATAATGAAACGAGAACATATATTCTCCAGGACTGCATCCACTTCTTCACTCTTTTTCAAACCCTACTTAGCACCCTAAATATGAAAAAAAAACTTTACGCATCATCTTACTGGTCATCTTGTTATAGAAAAAATTCTGGGACTCTCAAGCCACCAGTCATTCATCCCGTCGTCCTTCCATTTCTGTTATAATCTCATTCTACCCTTGTTAATCTGTGTTCGTTTTCTGCAATATCTGTGACTTGCATATACACTTCTGTATCGTATTTAAAATTCTACTTTCTATGAAGTCTGTACACTTTTCTACTCTTCTGTTCAGAACAGTTTTGTGTGACTCCATTCCTATTCTCAGCTTGCCACTCACCTCATCTTCTCTCTGACCTTTTCCCACCTCTACCATCTTTTTCTTTTCTTTCCTACCCTGTGCTATAAACTAACAATTTTTGATAGGTGATATGTTAAGTATAAAGGAGTTACAGGTAAACGGATGAATGTACGGTGTTGGACTAAGCAAGAATTTCAGACATTAAAAAGAGCAAACCTACACTTTTAAACTTTGTGTCAGTACTTGAAAATGAAGATGAAAGTTCTTCAAGAAAATCAATGAAGGCAGCAACAAACAAAGAATTAGAAGATGCCGCTTTCAGTGGTTTTTTGCAAAAACGTTCTATGAGAAATCCAATTTCGGATCAGATTCTTTATGAAAAAGCTAATATCTTAGCTCAGAAGCTAAGTGGTTCATCCCTTAAAGGAAATAACAGCTGGTTAAGAAATTTCAAGTTCAGGCACAGAGTTCATGAATTTGATGCAAGTGGTGAGAAGTTATCAACAGATTCCAAAGCTGAAGAAAATTTAACTGAAAGATTCAAAGTTATTGCAGATTTTTGTACAATGGGGATGAAACCAGTCTTGTTTGGAAAGCTTTGCCTAAAACCGGTTTAGCTTCTAAAAGGGAATGTAGTGGTCCAAGACATGAAGTTGGTAAATAACTAATTACAGTGCTTAACTGTCTGAAACTATGGGAAGCCACAAACTACCCCCCACCCCCTTCTACTGATAGGAAAGTCAAACAGGCGAAGAGCATCTTAAAAATGTGAACAAGTTTCACCACTTTTATAAAAACCAACCCAATTATTCTATTGGGCATCACTGTTTACAGAGTGATAGGACAAAATTTTTATTCCTAAAGTAAAAAAGCACAAAATCCTCTTGGAAAATAAGACAGTTAAATTCTTTTAATTATCGATGATGCTCACAAGTTTGTTTCCCCCAATGGAACAGTTGGTTATCAAAATCTTGAAATCCCATTACAGAATCAGTTTTTAAACATACTTAGAGTAAAGACAAGCGTGGTGTGTTAGCTAACTACAAAAAAATAAATTTGAAAGATTAGGCTTACATGGAGGAGGGAGATTCGAGCTTGGTTAAAGCAGTCACATTAAGACGTACATGGAACACGTTGAAACGTATATCAACTGAAGAAGAGAAGGAAAAGGAAAGAGAACCTCAAGAAAAGAAAAGGTTAGACAGAAGATGAGGATGACATGTCATTTAAGGAATTGAGAAACATATTTTTTTTAAATTCCTGGATATTCAGAAGGTAGTACTGAAGATAGAGAGTGGATAATGTGTAATTCGTCACACCCTGGGTTTAACGTTCTAAATGACAATTAACTTATTGAAAGTGTGAAACAGGAAAGTGATGAGGAAGATTATTTCAATGTCAAAACAGAAGCAGTGACGTCAGCTAGTGAAGCATTGTCTGACCTTGCGACTGCGTTGAAGTGGATACAGCATCAGTCCAAGTGAAACTTCAAGCTAATAGTGATGCTGGTTGCCCGAACAGATGAAGACAGGCAAAAGCTTACTTTTACTGACAAGTTCAGCAAGCAATGACTTTCATTTATAGTGCAGTATGTACATACTGTAACTACACTCAACATGTCAAAGTGTTTTTTTAAATTTTTTCTAATTTTTCATAAAAATATTGTTTTTTGCCATTTACAACATTCATACAATAAAAATTTACCTTTTTTTCAAAAAAAATCCAAGTATCCAAATTTTGTTTATCCATATGGGGCTCGGTCTCGATTTCAGATAGTTGGAGTTACACTGTATTTTCTAATTTAAATTATTTTAAAAATTTCCAATTACTTTTTTTCAGGATTTTAGTTTTGCTATTTGAAAAAATATAGGGTTTCTTTCTTTTTCCCTTTCAAATAATTAAGTGAATTTTAAACATTGTCTATACTAATGCATTATACTCTGCTATTTTAGCAATAAATGGATGGTTTTGAGTGGTTAAGAATTGTTCTGTGATGTGTTTTTTCTCTATATATTGGTAATAATCCTAAGTTTGTCAGTGATATTAGGTCATTGTGAAGTTTAAATAATTCATTTTAAAGTTGCTTGTTGCAATCATCTTGATTTCACTGATTAAATTATCTAGTAACTATAGCGTAATTAAGTGAATACTTAAGAATTTACTTGTTGATGCATTTTGAAACAATTGTTTCTTTTACGAAGCTAACCCTCTAATGGCGACTGTCACACAAGAAAAAAGGTTGTTGGCTTATGACTTATGAGTGTAGTAAGGGTTGGGTTAAGTTGGTTGTATATTATGTAATGGAAAAGGGTGTTGGATTAAAAGTGTAAGTGCTCGTTTTTAAAATATTTTCTTTATCTGTTGCTTGATGTTTATATATTACATATTTGTTTGTAGTTTTTAGTTTTTTACTATGGTTTAATATGTGAAGAATATTAAAATTAGTATGTATTTTCATGTATGAGTGTTTGTTGCATAAATAAAAAATTCAGCTGTGCAACACATTGGTAGATCATTCAACAGGCGCTTCAATGAACACACCAATGGCATATAAAACAAATCCAAAGTCCATCTACAAAACACCCAACACACATACATGAACATACATACTAATTTAAATATTCTCCACATATTGAAACATAGTAAAAAAACTAACAACTACAGAAAAATAAGAAATATACAAACATCACATAACAGATAAAGAAAATATCTTAAACAACCACACACATTTTGAATCTAACACTCTTTTCCATTATATAGTAAACAACCAACTTAACCCCCCCCCCACACACACACACTCATAAATCATAAGCCACAAATCTTTTACCTTATGCGACAGACACAAGTATACCGTTAGATTCGTAAATGAAACCATTGCTTCAAAATGCATTAGCAGTAAGACCTGAGTATTCACTTAAGCTATAGTTACTTATTTATAATTTATTCTATTTATATTTTCTATTTACAATGTGGAGTTAATGTTCATATGGATTTTATTTAATATTGTATCTAAATATCTTCATTATTGTTAGAGAAATATAAATATCTGAACCATTGTTCTTCTGGGCCATGGTATTTTATAATTGCAACTACTCTTGTCTAATTTTTATAACAATATTGCTGGTATTATAATTAAGAAGGAGGCTAGGCTTTTCCTATTTGTACATCTTACTATTTATTACACGAGACGATATTTTCACTTAATTTTACATTCAGAATACGCAATACATCTTTAATTAGATTGTTTTCATTTTTATGTAACTTTGTTTTTATTTCTATTGTTTCTTAAAATTGATATTAGTGTATACATTTGTTATATCTTATAAAAAATGATAATTTGTTCATTTTAACATGTTATTATTTGTGGTTTGTATTAGTTTCTATTCTATTGCATCATATGTACTGTGTGTGTTATTTGTAAGAATATTTTGTTTCGATTTTGGTGCTTAGGTTTTAGCTCCAAAAAATAAAAATCTTACTCCTATTATTAATGACTCCTGTCAGAAAGAGGAATTTGTTTTATGGCGTTTTAAGAGAATGGATGGTCTTTTATTATCAGTTCTGTATATTTATTTGTTTTGAATTAAATAATTAGGGACATGTTTTTTTTAATTTTTAGTTGGTATTTCTTTGTTTTTTTACTTCTTGGCAGTTTCTAGGATTAAGTTGTTATTACAAAAATGGTATTCACATCTACAGCAACTGCCAAGAAATGGAAAACAACCTGATCAACAGTTAAGCCTCACAATTAGCACAAATCAAACTAAAAAAACTTTAATTATATGAATACCATTAATTTTAAAATCTACTACAATTAACCTACGCATGCGTTGTACACTGACTCAAATAAATAGATCATTTCTTTTCATGCAATACACTTAAAATGACAACAACCGTACTTAAAAATTGTAATATATTTAAATACCAGCTACTAAGTTTGAAAACTGTCTAGACATAAAATTGTAAACAATTGCTTTTAAAAAATTATCCAAATATCCCAATATATTCAAGCATGATCATTAGTTACATGTAGATATAAAATTTTGAAAATATATCGTCTAAATTATTTCTTCAATATCAATGTCACTTGTATAATTCTGTGCCAGGTCTGTTTCTCTCACATCCATGCTCACTCGCCCTTACGAGCGCAGAGGATTAGGACAGACCCGACACCGGACGTATTTCCGCTCTATTGGTTATTTAGTGGTATCTTCTAACCAAACTCTAACTTTTTAAGTGTAATTTTAACTAAAAATAGTTAATAAATATTGATTCTGCTTAAAATTACAAGAAAAATGATACCAAACAACCCATGATTTACTTAGGAGTTATAATTTTTTTTTATAATGCCAATATATAAATACAGTTAACACATGTTTATACATTTTTATTTCATGTTATCCCCTCACTAACAGTGACAACAAATTGTACGTTTGGTATCGATTTTCTCGTAATGATGTGCAGAATTTATTTATGCTAATTTCTGAGGTGTATTATCAAATTTAAAAAAAAAGTTTGAACAAGGATGCACCACTAGGTGACTAATAAACAGAGCGCCGGAAGGAATACGACCCGTCCTAGTCCTCTCCCCTTGTGTGTGTATGTGTACGGGTGAGCCTATCTGGTGTTCAAAGGCACTCGCATTTTGCTAGTACTATAAAGTCAATGAAATTTAAAGTATTACTAATAGGACAAACATAAACTCAAGACATTTTACATTCAAACTTTTTATTATTAATATACAAAATTTACTAAAAAATTGCAAATAGTACTTTAATTAGTTTACAACAAAAATTGTAACTTTAATTTTATTGACTTCAAATATATTATTTGTAAAATATTAATATAATGACTTCAAGTAAAACAGAATTAAAAACTTAATCTTAAATATTTAAGTTTAAATAGTAATATAAATACTTCAAGTAAAACATTATTAAACACTTAATAATATAAAGGATTATCTTAACCCTTCCTGGACAGGTGACTGTATTTCCACTAATGATGGTGTCTGTAGCAGACAGGCTGCAGATATTATCACCTTTAATCACATCTACTGCTCAGGATGGATGGTGGATATATCAAAAATTGAAGTAAATATGCAAATATGTTTTTCACATTAAAAAGCCTTTAATATTAAAAGTGCTTATGAATGGGTTTAACAAGTAGTTGAAACAAACAGGGCTTATTCATTTTTCGTTGGCTTGGTTTTGGAATCATCTCTTGATATTCCAAGCTGCCAGTCTATAGTTTTGTTAGAGGCTAGATCAGTGCCTTATCTGTGTTAAAAAAACTTTGTTTCTAGTAATTTTGTTTAGTTTATTTGTACAATAACCAAAATGTATATTTGTGTTGAATTTGTATTGAGAAGCCTTACTTGCATCCTCATTCCTGATCAAGAGGCTACCATAACAAAATACAGATATTGTTAGATTGGATCAAATAATATATTTTTGAAAAGAATAAAGTATACAAAGAGACTATATACTTAATGATTTATATTCTTTAATGCAATCTTTAAAAACTATGATTATCAATATATTGTATATTTGTATTCCTACTTGCAATAACAAATCAAAATTTGTAAATGTCTGACAGACAGCTATTACACCCACAATTTTGGACAGGAGCCAGATATACTCCATCTTTTACAGAGCAATAAAAAATATTTCAACATAAAATAAGTCACATTTAGTTTCTCATAAAAATTATTCAGACTATATATGCAATTAAAAATGTTTTTCTCATCCTGAACCATAAAAATAGAACATATCTTACAGGTATACAGTAATGTAGAAAATTTAAATACTTAATAATGTAAAAAAATTAAACACCTAACAATACAAAAGATAACTCGCTCAATCTCTTCATAATGGAGAGTATTCAAATACTTAATAAAAAATATTATCTTAATTGAACCTTATTATACAGTATAGCAACATATATAACAGTGTTATTAAACAAGGAACAATTAGTAATCGAATCTGTTAACTTAAACACTTAATAATACACAAACTTAATCAACTTTGATGGAACATATGTTTAAAGTATCTTATTTCAACCACTATTATTATGTGTAGAAAAGTAATTACGTGTTTTAATTTAAAACAAGTATTGCCAAACACTAGTGTAACATTTTTAAAAGAGAGTTGGCTATTTCTTTACTGCTACTTGCAAACCCAACTTCAAGTAAGTTTTTCTTATCTCTGTTAACTGCATTGTTAATAGTATAAAATTTGTGTGGAAATTTTTTTTTAATTTCAGCCAATTCTTGTATCACTTCTAACTTTCCATTTGCTACATTTTCAAACTGCCGATCGATTACCTCCAGTAAATCAATAATTTCTGGAACTTTACTCTCTTTAGCAAATTGTAACGGTGTTATTATTTCTCGTTTACTGACAATGTTAAAAATAGCTCCGTGATTCAGTAAAATAGATACAATGGTACTGTGACCAAACTTTGACGCATAATGAAGCGCAGACATGTTGTTATCATCACTAATATTTACGTCTGCGCCTTCGTCAAGTAAAACAGTGACAATATCAGAATAACCTTTCCAACTAGCATATATTAGAGCTGACTTATATTTTACACTCTTACAATTAATAGGAACACCATTTTTTAGAGATTTTTTAATATCTTCAATGTTTTTATTTCTTACGGCATTAAAAAATTGTTTAACATTTAGTAATATAGAAACCACTTTAACATTATGTAGTTTTAAAGCGAAATCGTATGGATAGAGATTTGTAATTGCACCACTTTTATCATCAAAGTGTGAACCATTTTCCAAAAGATATGTTACCATACACTCATTTCCATTTTGCGCTCCTAGATGTAACGGTGTAAAGCTATCCAACATTTTAGCATTTACATTGGCCCCATGAGAAACAAGAATTTTAACAGTATTAAAATTGCCATATCTAACGGCTAGATGCAATGGAGTACCTTTGCACTGATTTTCTTCCACTTCAGTTTCGGCTCCCAGTTGTATAACCTTTTTAGCAATTTCACTGCTATCTGTTGCAGCAGAAAAATGTAAAGGTGTCCAATTTGTAATGTCCACTGCATTTATATTGGCTCCTCTGTCTATCAGTAAAGTAGCCACGTCCAAACGACAATTGTCAATAGCAAAATGAAGAGGGGTTGTACGTTTCAATGATACCGCATCAATGTCTGCACCTTGATCAAGTAAAAGTTCTGCCAACTGCAAGTTTCCAGTAATTGATGCAATGTGCAAGGCAGTATAGTTTGACTTATTTAAAACATCAATCTCTGCTCCATTTTCAATAAGACATTTGGCCAACTCTAAAGAATGTGTAGTTTTCATTTCGGCGATCACATGTAGTACATTTCTTCCAGTTCCTTCTTCCTTTGCATTCACATTAGCACTATTAACAACTAATTTTATCGTACTCAGAGGAGCATCTACTTTCAACAAATAGAACAACAGCTTTTGGTTTTTGACGTCTTTAATACGGATGTTGCCACCACTTTTAATTAACAATTCAGCAACACCAAACTTCTTAACACCTAATGCCTCATTCAATGGGGTCGACCCACTATTATTTGAAGCGTTAACATTTGCTTCTAAGAGAAGCAATAGAGCAACCATAGCTAGATGGCCATTTAAGGCTGCTATATGCAAGGCAGTAGAACCATCTCTTGAAACAGAGTTTATATTAGTTCCAGTTTGTAAAAGACTATGCACAACTTTACATTGATTATTTGCAGCTGCTGAATGCAATGCTGGTAAATAAGGAAAATCCTGTAACAAGGTAAACTATATTATTTAAAAAATCCAAATTCAATGTATGAAAATATAAACAGTCATAATTCTTAAAGGCAACTAATTAACTGGGACACATAAGCTGAAATAATTTTGAAATAAATTTTGTAGGAAGCAGAACTTGGTGTTAAAGGGAACATCTAGAACAAAATTTAACTAGATTTATATATATATTTATATAAATAAGATTAACTTTTCAACTATACTGTGTTTTATTTTATTCATCAACCATCAAGACCTTGCAATCCTGGTGAGTACGATGTGGACCCTGCTACCACGCTAAATTGGAGGCTAGACATCATAAGGGTGCGAACAGCACAAGTGGGTCGCGATAGAGGTGTAGTTGTGGTAGATGTCAATTGTGCTGCTTAGTCAAGCTCAGGCTGCTGTTATACTTATTATTATATAAGCTAATTAGCAATATATATAAATAAATAAATACATACCAGGGCTATTCAGAAAGTAAGGAACGTTTTTGAATTAAAAAACAAATAAGTATAATAAAAAATTTTTATTATATACATCTGAAAGAGCAACTAAAATTCTACTTTTCTACGTAGTCGCCAAACAAATTGAGACATTTATCGTAGCGGTGGACAAGCTTTGAAATTCCTTCATCATAGAAATCTGCCGCCTGCGATCTTAGCCACTCAGTGACGCACAGCTTGAGCTCCACGTCGTCTTTAAAGCGCTGTGTTGCTAGCCAGGTCTTCATTCTTGGAAACAAGTGAAAATCGCTTGGTGCTAGGTCAGGACTATAGGCCGGATGAGGAAAAACCTCCCATTTGAATGACTCAAGGAGTTCTTTGGTGCGATTTGCTGTGTAAGGTCGGGCATTGTCATGCACAAACAAAATTTTCGACGTCAATTTCCCTCAGCAGTTGTTTTGAACTGCGCTCCTAAGGTTGTGCAAATTTTCAAAGTACCGCTCCGAGTTTATTATTGTACCACGTTCAAGAAAGTCAATAAGAAGCACATCTTGCCCGTCCCAAAAAACTGTCACCATAATTTTCCTTGCTGAAAATGTTTGCAAACATTTTCTTGGTTTTTTGGGGGAGTTTGTGTGCCCCACTCCATGGACTGTAATTTCGTTTTGCAATTAATGTGTTTTAACCATGTCTCATCACCAGTTACGATGCGATCCAGTAGTGAATCACCATGTCTGTCGTAGGCATCCAGAAATGTCAAACTTGCCTCCATTCGCTGACTTTTATGGTGGTCAGTGAGCATTTTCGGCACCCATCTTGCACAAAATTTGTGGTAGCACAGCCTTTGAGTGACAATTTCAAACAATAAAGTCTGTGAAATTTGAGGGAAACAAAGCGAAATCTCCGTTATCGTGAATCGGCGGTTTTTGCGAACCTTTTCATCAACTTTAGCGACTAGTTCATCAGTCACAATGCTTGGGCGTCTGCTCTTCGCTTCGTCATGAACGTCAGTTCGACCATTTTTAAACTGAATGCACCATTTTCTCACAGAACTTTCATTCATTATGTTGTTTCAGTAAACTTCACACACTTGGCGATAAATGTCTATCGGTTTTAAGTTTTTTGCAACAAAAACCGTATCACTGACCGCACCTCACAACTGGCAGGATTTTCAATTGCAGAGCACATCTTCAGTTGAAATTGTGAAAAAACGGGCAACGCGGAATTGTTCCCGTTGTCACTGATGGACGCTGACTGAGTTACCGAGTGCGCACGCACCAAAATGTACGCGATCGGCGAGCTCCTAGCGGCGTCAGACAGAAACGTTCCTTACTTTCTGAATAGCCCTCGTGTGTGTGTGTGTGTGTGTGTGTATATTTTACGCTGTCCATTATTTTTCCGTTGCACTGACATTATGAAGTTAATATTATTACTTGTAAATAATTTTTTCCACCACTAAGTGCAATAATTTTACTTTGTGTGATGAGGCACCTTTCAGTCACTTGACCATGAATAATGTTTTTGAATAGTTCGTATGAAGTTAATATTATTATTAAGTTATAAATAACAAATTACGAAAATAACCTAACCATACTTGAAATAAATAATAACCCAATAGAATTAAACTCACTAGAAAAATAACACATTTATAAAAACATACATAACAATTTAATGAACCTACAGACAACATATGCAGAAGACGTACTATTCAAAAACATTATATACGCAGCTCAAGAGGAAATGTATGAGACGTCAACAAATACCAACATCACAGACCGAACATCCACACCAGAAAAATAGAGAAAAATTAATCAGTGATTCGACAATGGTCAAGTGACTGTAAGGTTCCTCATCACACAAAGTAAAATTATTGCGCTTAGTGGTGGAAATAATTACTGACAAGTAATAATATTAATATATATATATATATATATATATATATATATATATATATATATATATATATATATATAGGCAATATATTAATATTGCTTATTATTATATGAGCAATAAAACTACCGATGATGACCGTCAAATATCCCTCGCACAGCGTGACGTGGCATGGAAGTGGCGGCTCGACCTTGAACGGACCAATCATTATGAAGCAGCATGCTACGCATCTTGGTGAACATCCATGTAAAATCAAATCAGTTTGTTTTCAAAAAGCATCAATGTAAACACCCAGTAAGGCATCACGCTAGACAGCGAGGTAAGTATTCATGTAAAATCAAACCAGTTTGTTTTCAAAAGGATCCTGGAAGGTATCGCGATATACCTCCACCTCGACTTACTCGTTATGTTGAGCTGCGTATATGATACAGTGTTTTTGATTTACATGGATATCAAAATCAACCATGACCTCAACCTACATTTCCACCGCGACCTATTTGTGCTGTTCTCACCCTAACAGATGTTTCTCAATAATGCTAACAATATAGTTGGTGAAAACCTTAATAGACCAGTGTATAGTTAAAAAAATATTCGTGTAAATACACAACAAATTGGGTTGTAGTTAATACTAATTACACATATATTTTGTATGTATTTTATAATTTAAAACCTAGGATAAGAGCCAACGAGGCAAATACTGTAATGAGTAATACTGTAGAATTTAATTTCTACACAGTACTCTCTTTGTTCGTTAAAAGTTTAAGAAAATCATCTAGCGATATGTCTGTCGGTCCGATTAATGTTGCTCACTCACACCACCAGCATTTCAAACTGCTTTAAACAAACCATTTAAAACATACGAAAAACACTGTAGCTGGAGACACATTGCTTGTAGAGAATAAAATTCTTGGCTAAGAAATGTTGCACATTTGTGATGTAGCAAACACAAAAAAAACTATGCATAAAACTTTAAAAATTGTGACTGGAGGAACACTGCTTATGGGCAATAAAATTGTCAATTCAGAATTGCTTGTGCAAACAGCTTTTAAAATGAAAATTTATTTTAACATTATGGTTGAAGAAACATTGTTTTAGGAATATGGATGACCTGCTTTACTAAAGGGCAGTATGATTGGACTTTCCACCGGGCAAAGTCAAACTATAGGTAGTTTATGTAGTATTATAACAACAATAATTAACATTTGTTGATTCCATCTTCGCGTGAGCTACTAGTAATCACTTACACTTTTAAAAAATGTTTCAACTTGCCTATAGTAGCACTTACTTTGTTTGTTGAGGGCGGCCGTTTCGGGAGATGTGTCCCTTTGTCAACTCAGACCGTCCTCAACAAACAAAGTAAGTGCTACTATAGGCAAGTTAAAACATTTTTTAAAAGTGTAAGTAACAATAATTAATACAACTTCTGAACTAAAGAACTATAGTTCTTCCTCTTTAGATTTATTTAAAAAGTAGTTTTTATTGCCTCCTGAGATTAATTTTAGGTAATTTCTTCCTAATATATTTTTCAGATATTTTTTTCAATGATAATAAACAATATACAACTGTACATTATTATATTTTCTAGAAGATTAACCCCATTACAATCAAAACCTAAAAATTAAACAATAACAAACAATTAAATAACAAAAAATATAATGAATGATTCATGCAATGCTTCCACAATAACTGATAAGATATTTTTATTTTGCCAACATGAATGATTAATTTGTAGAAAAATATACCGCTTTTGATTGTCAGCTAAGCTTTAGAAACTAAAAAAAATATGATGCAAAATTAAAAAAGTAAGTAACAACTAAGCAGTATTTTGGTATTAAAGTAAAAGCACGAGTGACTATAGAGCCAACCTAGTTGGGTTTGTTTTAAACTGACATGCCTTATGCAAACGAGGTCTGTTCAAAACATACGCGGACTGAGGTCATAAAAAAAATGTACTTTATTTGGAAGTTACACGTCTGGGTCTCCTTCAAAGTACTCTTCTCCCCAACGCACACACTTATCCCAACGGTGTTTCCACTTGTTAAAACATTCCTGGTACGCTTCTTTTGTGATGGCTTTCAGCTCCTTTGTCGCATTTGCCTTAATCTCCGAAATCGTTTCAAATCTTCTTCCTTTGAGGGATTTTTTGAGTTTTAGGAATAAGAAAAAATCACAAGGAGCAAGGTCAGGTGAGTAGGGGGGGGGGAAGAACAGTGATCAAGTGTTTGGCCAAAAACTCACGAGTTCTGAGTGCTGAGTGAGGTGGAGCGTTGTCGTGATGGAAAAACCAGTTATCACTTCTCCACAGTACTGGCCTTTGGCATCCTCAGACGTTTCAGTACTTCAATGTAGGTAATCTGGTTGACTGTAGAGCCTTCAGGGAGGTACTCGTAGTGAACAACACCTTTAGCATCAAAAAAAAACTGTCAGCATCACCTTGACATTCGACCGAACTTGGCGAGCTTTTTTGGGTCTTGGGGACATTTGACTCACCCATTGGGATGATTGGACCTTCGTTTCAATGTTGTAACCATACACCCATGATTCATCACCGGTTATAATTCTTGACAAAAAGTTCTCATCTTTATTTGAACAATCAAGCAGTTCCCGACAAACCTGGACGCGGTTGGCTTTTTCGTCGTCGGTCATCAGGCGTGGCACAAATTTCGCAGCGATGCGGTGCATCTTCAATTTTTCGGTCAAAATCTTATAACACGATCCAACTGATATCCCACCCTCTTCACAAAGCTCCCTAATGGTCAGATGTAGATTTTCGCGCACCAGGGTGTTGATTTTGTCAACGTGTGGGTCGTCAGTTGACGTTGAAGGATGTCCAGGAAGCTCATCGTCATCAATCGACTGTCGGCCACCCTTGAAACGTTCATGCCACTTGAAACATGCAGTAATCTTCATGGAAACATCGCAGTAGGCCGTGTTAAGCATGGTAAATGTTTCAGTTGCAGATTTCGCTAGTTTTACACAAAATTTCACAGTAATTCGTTGCTCCTTCAGGCTGTCCATTTTACAATCCGACAAACGAAAAAAACACTCTTTACTAAACTGCATGTAACTCATCAACAAATGAAGATATCTGCGACTGAAATACCGCGTTTTAATCAGCTGATTTATATGAACCTAGCGACACCAAGCGGATTCGCCTGAAACTAACTTGAGCCGCAAAATTCAAACAGTCCGCGTATTTTTTAACAGACCTCGTATATAGAGACAATCAGAAAAATGTCCAACTAGGTTGCATATATTATACTACACTAAACAGATTTTCTAAAAACACTATATTTTTGCTTAGTTTTTGACAGATTTTTCCTTCACTGGGATTTTAGACAATTAGATGGTAATATAACATTTTTTTAATGGCTGGTGTTATAATATTTAAATATTTATTCAATTAAATTATAAAAAATTAGGGGGTTTAGGTCGGATTCGAACTTGGTAATTTCATGTTTGAAATCTAGCGTTTTAGGCACTAAGCCAACTTTTCAAAAGTTAAAAATATTCATCTCAAAGATGTATATGATTTCAAGTTTACCTTTTTATGCCATTGTTATGATCCTTGATCTTGAAAACTCTACTAATATTCACCCTTAAAGTGGAAGACAATCGTAAAATAAACTTCCTAGACCTCACAATCACTAAACTCAACAACAAACGCAATGTCAAAATATACAGGGACCCAACAACTACTGACACAATCATGCATAACAAACATTCTGCAAACAAACACGTTTTACCACCTAACTAACATACTCATGATACCAAAAGACTAAGATGAAGAACTTACCACAATAAAATACATTCCCAAAAAATTGCTACTTATTAACACATACTCAACACAATTAAACACAAACAACGCCTTCAAACAGACACTCTTTCAAACCACAAAACGAACAGGAAATACATCCCCATAACACTTACCCATAACACACACCAAAATCCATCTACCTTTAGAAAACTCAATTATCACATATCAAAAACAGAAAGGAATATTTCTGTTTGAATGTTATAAATTTTCTTATCAGAAATAACATATAAGCAAAAAGATTTTTGATACAACAAATAAACAAAGGTTTTATCTTATAACTTACTTCTTTTACATTCTGTTCTTCTTTTTTTAAAGCTTCATCTATTTTCAAATAAGCCATATCATGATAAAGCTTTAATCTCTCGTAGGTTTCTGACCACGATTGAATATTGCTTGCCATTTCTGAAAACAATTTTTACCATTAATTTAAACAACAAAATTTATATATACTGTATAGTTAATATTGAAATTATAAAGTAAATTTATTCAACAATTAAAGTAAATTTGAATTTAATAAATTTAAAATTGTTAAATGATATAAAACACTATAAAACCAAAAGTTATGAATATATTGTGTTAAAATTTAAAAACTTGACTATAGCACAAACAATAACCATTGAAATTTGTAAAGGAAATGTAAAGTGTGAAACTGACTTATGTGAACCATAGCAAAGACGATGATTTTAGTGTACAAAATATTTATTAATAACATGTTAAATTAATCACTTTTACATTAGTTTATTACTATCCGAACTTAAAATTTTGTAAATTTGTAATAAGTTACTGAGACAGAACGTTCTCGATCACTCCGTGGCAATGTTCATCAGTGTCTTCTGCTTGGAGTTGTTTATGAAGATCGCCACGAAGCGATCGAAAACGATCTGTCTCAGTTAGTTTTTACAAATTTACCAAATTTAAAGTTCAGATAGTCATTAACTAATTTTAAAATGATTAATAACTTTCACCGAACGTAATGGACTACAACATTCAAGAATTTAACATATTAAAGTCAGTCAAATTAATACCGAAGAAGTACATCTAATACCAAGATATAACTGGAATAATCAAACTAAACAGTCCAACTACATTATGCAAATAGGTAAAAAAACATCAGTGTTTACAACTCGCTAATTCGTGCATTGTAAGAATGGATTGCAAGAAAGGTAAATTAACCCAACATCCAAGAAGTATGCATTACTTTTCATTCTCTACAAGGCTGTTAAATAGAAGGCAATAGAGAAGAGTTTGTTTAACTCTTCTCTGAAAGCCAGCTTAGGGCACTGCCCTGTTTCAGCAGTTCCCAACCTGTGGGTCGTGACCCATTAGTGGATCACGGAAGGGTTTCAGATGGGTCGCAGCTCGATCCTAAAACTATCAAAAACCAAAAAATTATTAGTAAAATTGAAGCAAATTTAATTCTATTCTTTTAGTCATATTCTTAAGCTATAGTTCAGTAAAGCAATAAAAAATAAAACGCACAAACATATATTCAAAGCACTGTCACGTGACAACAAATAATATGAATATTTGCAATATTTGATGGTAAATTAAAAGAAGAGGTATGACACAAATATTGTTTTTTACTCCACCTTGGAGCATGGAGATATTCTGCTAAGAGGGGAGGGTGTTGAAAAAGGTTGGGAACTACCTTTTCATAACTACCATTTGCATAAATATTAAAAAACCCAAATTTAAATATTTATTTTAAAAATATCACAACAGTATATGTTAAAGGTCTGCTAATAGGGACATAGAGACAGACCTAATTTTAGGTATAAAAATTTGTGTTCATATCTGAAGACATATTTTCAATGATTAACCCATTGAGATACATTCTCGAGCAGACTCATAACTGCCACTTAGAACTCAATGCTTATCCATTAACTTAGCTAGTAATTAATACAATTCATGTAGTTTTCAAAAATTCTCAATAATTTCAAAACGGTACACTCAGTATGTTTTGCGACGAACAAAATAAATTTCCTTTGTTGGCAGGATTGTTTCATAATTTAATGCTTCATCGTTTTTATTATGTGTCAGCTGTCAGCGTGATTAACGTCATTAATTTCTGCATGTTAGTCAAGACTCGTTTTGAAGCTACTTTACAAATTATTTGATCATACTTCACACAATAATAAGTAACAAAAAATATATAAGAAGGTCTAGATAAATAATATATTTACAAGAGATGCCTGCTGTTATTGTAAAACAGGACATGGATTGTAAAATTGTGGACTACTGATCTTTCCTAACATAAGATGCACAATAAAAGCATATAAAAAAGTAATTTCATAGTGCTTCATAGTGGTCCCATTTTACAAAACATTTGTAGTTTACAAAAAATTGCCTTTATACTAACATTTTACATACTTTTATAAACTGTTAATTTAATGACATAAACCTGATACATCTGATATTATACTAATTTTTTATAACCTGATAATTTACTGATATAATAAACCTGAATGTCTGATATTACCTGATATTTTACTGAATTTTTATAACCCAATAATTTAATGATATAAATCTGATATAAGTGATATTTTACTGATTTCCATCTCAATTGTGTTGAATGGATTTTGGTTTTGGTAACAATACTGTCATATGTTACTGGGTATGTAAAACATGTTATTCGATTTGATTTTATTTCTTTTGTTATTATAAGATACTTACATCAAACTTTATTTTGATGTAGAAAATTCTTCATTTCATAAAAAAATATATTGTTTTGTTGGAGTAAAAAATTTTATTAATTTTTTTTATGTCTTGAAACTTTTTTTATCATAAGATAAGGATGCTTGTTGCAGGATCTTAAATTCACTGATTAAATTATAAGTAACTATAGCGTAACTAAGTGAATACTTAAGGATTTACTTACTGACAAGTTTCGAAACAATCGAAGTCAACTATCTACAAAGACATCTAGGTAGCGGGTTGGCTTTGTAAATTAAACAATTGTTTCGAAACGCATCAGATAGTAAATCCTAAAGATTCACTTAGTTACACTATAGTTACTTATAACATAACTTAAAGTTGAATGTTTTAAATTGGCCCTTACATCTCAATTGACACATCTCCCGAAACGGCCGTCCTCAACAAGCAAAGTAAGTGCTACTATAGGCAAGTTAAAACATTTTTTAAAAGTGTAAGCTAATTTTTATCTTGAAATACGACTTTTTTTAGAATTTTAAACTAAAACTATTACTTCTAAAATTAAATGTATGTTTAAACCAGGCTGTGAATGAAATACCTAGTACTTGAATGGATTTAAAATGAGAAAAGAATATGTTGTATATTTTACGCACACACGTTTTTATTTTGGTCCAAAAGAGGATTGCTTGTACAGAGCCCCTTTCATTTTTCAATTCCTTTTCTAAGAATCATTTCTCCGTTCTTGTTCAATGCTGAATTTGAAATGTTTTGTGATGCCTTGTTTACCACAAATTAATTTTTCTCAAGCCTGTTTGTTGTTTTTATATAATGCACTATATACAGTAGTAGCATTTTACACATAGATTTATGGGATCTCTCAACCCTTATGAATGTTATACTTAAAAATGTAAAATTTTATTTGCATAAATTACATTTATAATGTAAAAATGTATATTCTGTATTTACATAAGATTAAGTGCAATAACTAAAGGTCCAGTTTGAAACTATACATAATTTAATATGCTATTGATGTTAATCTACTACATTGTAAGACAAACTAAAGCAGTTTGAAAACTCTGGCAAATTAAATAATCCATAGTTTATTACAACTTTAGAGATAATTTTACAATTGCTGATAATACTACTCACAAGATAAGATAATTGAATTTGAGAAAATTTTAAAATAGACAAAATGATTGTAATATAAGAAATAGAAGCTATTTGTGTTAAAAGACTGAAATGTTTCAATGAATTTTCTGTATTTTATTCAAGGTTTTATTTTGTAGGCAGTCAATTAAACAGGAAAAGTAATAAATGCGGGTTGTCAAAAATTGACATTTTCCTTCCGTTATTGACTTTTAAAAGAGATGCAGATTAATAATTTATTAAGAAATGGTTGGATTTGAAGAAGGATCATATAGTTTTCTTAGTAAAATAAGACAATTATTGCTTGTATAAGAAGGTTGCTTTCTTGAAGTATAGCTACATTGTACCAGGTTTTTACAGATTGTCTATTTATCATTAAAAAGTCAATAACCACTGCTCATAGAATTTTCTATCTTGTAGTTCTTCATCTTACAATCTTATCTAAATTTCATTATCTGTAACGTCATACCTGTCTGTTGTCTTTTTAGTACACAATAGATAAAATGTTAAATTTTTTTCCTGTAATAACTGGACATTGATATTTACTATTCCATAAATAAGTTACATCTATACCATCCATTATTCAAAAATATCTAAATATGGCAAATTTGACCTTTGAAAATACATATTACGTAATCAGGCCTGCCAAGAGAAAATTCAGGCCCCTGGGCAAACATGAATATGGACGCCTTCCAACATAGGCCTATATAACCGTTTTTTTTACATGCCTTTATAAATAAATTATTGTTTCCCTGTTAAAACAAACTAGGCCTACAGAATCTAATCGGTGTATGTTTAGTTTTGTTGAAAAAAAAACTGCTGTTCATTTGCAGCAAGACATTGCATTTTGTGTGAATAGAACATTTCATTTATTGACTATTATTTTGCTGTAAAAAACTTCAACAATTGTACATTGTATTTTTTATATTTTATTGAAATAACGTTTCTATCTCTTTTATGGATCTCGCCACATGAATAATTATTTTCATCAGTAAAAAAACACCAGCCTGGCCTGTCTGCTCCAAAGCCTGGACCCCTGGACATTTGTTCCCTTGCCCCCCCCCCCCCTTCTGGGCGGGCATGTATGTAATACTGTCTAATATTTTACCAAAGAACATTTCCTGAGGCTTAAGACAGAAATTTGAATAATATCATTAAGTACAACTAATATATTTCAAAAGAATTTGACTCAATGAAATGTAAAAAAATGTTATTTAAGTTTAAGTAAATGTATATGTTTAGCAAAATGATAACACAATTTTAATCACTTTAACAATAGTTTATGACTATCCGAACTTTGAATTTAGTAAATTTGTTAAAACTTACTGAGACAGAACGTTTTCGATCGCTATGTGCCCATCTTCATCAGTGTCTTCTGCGTGGAGATATCGGGTCAAGCGGTGATGGTTTTAAAGGTAGATTTTCGATAGTATCAAAGAGTATGTGTGATTTGTATTGTGTTTGTTCGTTTAATATGTTTGTACTTTGTGTTTTTATGTGTCTGTAAATTTCATATTGTTCTAGTGTGTTGAGATGTGGTCCTTTTTTGTTGATGTGTAGGATTTCTAGGTTTTGGTAAATGTCTGTGTATTTGTGTCCTGTATCTTTTATGTGGTTGTAAAATGTTGAGTTGGTGTTCTTCGACTATTTGTTTAAAGCTGCGACCTGTTTGTCTAATATAGAACTTGTTACATTCGTCGCAGTTCAGTTTTTATACGCCTGGTGCTTGTAGTTTATCCTTGTTGTTGGTGTTGTGTTGTATTTTGTATTGTAGCTTGTTATTAGTTTTGTGTGCTATTTTGTATCCTGTTTTTAGAAATTTGCGGGCTATTTTGTTTGTTGTTTTGATAAACCATTCATAAACAAAATAGCCCATAAAAGATAGCCTGTAAAAATAGCCCATAATAGCCCATAAATAGCCCATAATAGCCTGTAAAAGATACAGGACACAAATACACAGACATTTACCAAAACCTAGAAATCCTACACATCAACAAAAAAGGACCACATATCAACAGACTAGAACAATATGAAATTTACAGACACACAAAAACACAAAGTACAAACATATTAAACGAACAAACACAATACAAATCACACATACTCTTTGATACTATCGAACACCTACCTTTAAAACCATCACCGCTTGACCCAACATCTTCAAGCAGAAGTCACTGATTTAGATCGGCACATAGAGATTGAAAACGTTCTGTCTCAGTAAGTTTTAACAAATTTACTAAATTCAAAGTTCGGATAGTCATAAACTATTGTTTAAGTAATTAATAAGATTCAACCGAACGTAATGGACTATAAAATTCAAGATAACACAATATTGATTTGAAATCACCCTAGTGAGAATAATTAATTATGGAATACACTTTTAATCGCAACCATTTAAAGCTTTACACAATTAGCTGGTTACATATTTAATGTGTTGAAATTGTTTGAACGGATTTAGATGTATATTTTATTTATTTTAAACAACTGTCTTCATTATTGTACAATATCACTGCCATAACTCTATGTGTCCATAACTGAGGCAGTTATAGCCAGAGAAGGCCTTCCCAGCAAGTCTAATGTTAGATAACAAGGGTTATCATGGCAAATTGTATTACATAAATACATTCTGCCTTATACCTTGGGCTATAAATTTAAATCCCTACCTTATTCCTAACATATATGAACAATTTACTATACTTTTCATAAGGGATCAGTGACCTTGACTAATCCACCATAAACCATCGACCAGAAGGACCAGTGAAATGATACTGATACTACATAACCCTTACTACGACAAAAACCTAACTAAAACTCAGACATTTTTGTTTAGTACAAGTATTTGCCGAAGCGTCTAGTATAGTGTAATATAAAGACAAATTTGTATGCATAAGTTCAGTTTTGTTCCATTTTGGGTTGTATACTGTATCATCCTTCCTAACTTAAAACTGAGCTAGATATAAGGAACAGACCTAAATCCAAAAACATTTCCCATACAACCGCACTATCATTTCAGTTATACCTTCCAATTGTTTTTAAATGCAAAAGTAACTTTTAAAACGCTAAATAATATATTCTACGGTGGATTTTGGATTTTCTTAGGGACCCAAGATAAAAATGTTTTCAATAAGAAATAAAGCGGGAAAAAATTATTTAAAAGAGAAAATGATTCAAACTTTTTTTACTTAAAAAAGTCAAGGAAAAAAAAATCTTTATTTTATTACTTAACAAAAGCTGTGTGCTACATTATCAAACTCAACATGCTATGTACATTTTCCATTATAAACTTTAATGCCATCCCAGTGGAATTTTTGCAGTAACATTTTTAATACAAAATATTGCAATACTTATTTCATATCACTAACAATAACACTTCAATCATTAATGGATATGGAATATATCGTTGGTATTTATTTCCCTTTCCCACATAAACGATTTTACCAAAAAAAAATACCGGAAAATGCTGAAAGTCATCAAGAATACGAAAAAAATTATAAAAACTTTTGCTCATTCACCAAAAATTTTGGAAAGTAGCAGATCTCACCACCCCTGCCTCCACGGCACACCTAAATCATTACAAATTCAACATTTTGGCCTTATTTATTTTACGTACCAACTCGCAAAATTACTCAAAATGTAATTAAACTTGCTGGTGACTCCCAAAAACTTTCAAATTTTGAAAAAATCAACTTTAACACTTAAATTTATCACTGCTTTGATCGATAAGTTCTATCGTTTTTTGGGCCAAAGTTAGAAATAAAAGTTGGGTAAATGTTGAAGACAATATTTTCTGTTTTTTTGCGTGGTCTAGGGTCTGTAACAGTTTGTTTCGTCCATTTGAGTACTTTTGCGACTTATCGCAAAAAATAAAATGTGTGTGAAGTTTTATAATTCATTAAAGTTTGTGCTGTTCTTTAATCTCAATATCAGTGTACCATATAAAGATACAATTATTTGGATTTTTACCAGAAACTTTCTATCATTACATTTAGAGCACAGAGTTACTTTGCCTAAATTGGCTCCTAATTATTTTACTAAAACATTCATAATTTTAGAACACCTGATAGGTCTTACAAAAACAACTCTCTGAAATTTAAATAGAATAGTCTTCATTGGAAAATGTTTTTCTTGTTTACTTGTACATCATTTTATTATAATCTGCTCTTCTAGAAACTTAATTCTAAGATTTGTTGATTCCATCTTCGCGTGAGCTACTAGTAATCACTTACACTTTTTAAAAAATGTTTTAACTTGCCTATAGTAGCACTTACTTTGCTTGTTGAGGACGGCCGTTTCGGGCCGTTACGGTCTGAGTTGACAAAGGGACACATCTCCCGAAACGGCCGTCCTCAACAAGCAAAGTAAGTGCTACTATAGGCAAGTTAAAACATTTTTTAAAAAGTGTAAGTTAATTCTAAGATTAGATTGTCTACTTGTAGATTATCTGACTGTATCTGATCTTCTAGAAATTTAATTCTAACATTTGCTTGTTTACAGTTCAATCAGTTCTTCAAAATCCATTTACAGTGAAATGTAAACACTATAAAATTCAAACTTTACTACCAATACTATGATTTATTTATTACTAAGTTTTAAGTGCAAAGAAAAGCCTATTTATTTACATTCTTAACTGTAAATAAGAACTGGTTTATCACGGTTTAATTTTCACAACACCCCAAATTTACAAAACTAGTGAAAACTTACTGTAGTGACGCGCTTATCCTGCTAATAGTGGTATTCACTCATGGTTGGATGTGAGGGATACAGCGATACAGGTTGTACATTATGTATTGGATAAGAATGTTAGGATTTGAAATTTGTTTGGTCTTATAAAATGTGTTGTTCTTGGGTTATGTAGTGTTTACATATTTCAAATTGGTCTGTTGTGGTTACTTTTTTTGCTTTAGTTTAGTATAGCTATTGACACTTCGCCAACCGATAGAAATTCTGTACTAACCTAGATTAAAAAAATTTGGTTCTGGCACATGAATGAGTCCTGACAGAAGTGATAAGGATAGAATCAATAGCTTCACAAAATTTTCAACAAAAATCGAGAAAAATAGGAATTTATACATTTTCATTCAATATTTACATTTATATTTAGAAATATGTTTAATAAAGACTAATATCTATTGTAGTTAATAAATATAATAATGTGTGTATTTAAAAAATTAAAAAACATTTTGGTAAACACAAAACATGGGGGTAAATAATTTAAAAAATATTAATTAAACGTTTACTAAATACAAATTCTTTTAATAATTCAAATTCTTTGAAACAACAATTTTTTTCAACAATTCTTTAAAAAAATATAAAACTGGCCTAAAAATCTTTTGCTTTCAAAAATTGGCTAAAAATAAAAAAACTTATTATTGCCGTTATATTGAATTATTTGTATTGAGATTTATCAAAATTTAAATAGATTAATATAATCATTACCTAATCAACAATTTTTAAATAATTTACGGGTAACGGTATCTGGATGGGGGCAAGGAAGGTTGTGAGTGGACCAATGGCCTTTTATGACACCAGTTGAGTTTAAGACACCACCCTGTCAACCCTTGTCATCAGTCAACAATAGCTAAGCGTAGCCCCCAGTCAAATGGTTTTAGTCGCATATACAAAATTCGTAGATAGACCTTAGGATAAAACTAGGATAAAAATTGTTGACTGCATTAATGAACTCAGTTGTTGGATGAAGACTTCTCCAAGTGTATTCTGTGAGGTTTGTCTCTATATTAGGAGAAGATATTTTACCGATTCGCCGCCTCATGTCTCTTTTTATTTTAGCCCAGTTTAATTCAATTCTCTGAGTGTGTATGCTATGATCATTAGGATTCAAGAAGTTACGTGTATGATTCACATTAAAATGCTCAAATCCAGCCAAAAGTAAGGCTCGTGTATTATATCCTTTCCAGCTATCAGTAATTATTGTTGTACCGGGCTCAACATATTCAGTAATCACGTTTTTTAATGTGAGTGCATCTCTTTTTGCAATTACTTTAAGAAAACATTTTTGTGTGTTTCTTTCAATACCGCCTACAACCCATCTTGTTTTTGTTACTCGCCCTCTGTTATATTTTCGACGCCCAAAAGCACTTTTATCAATTTCAACGACGCTGTTGACACCACCAAACTTAGTACTCGTTTCAGTCAACCAAACCGTTAGTAAATCCCGAAAATCGTTCCCAAGCCGTTGCACAGTCTTTTCATTTAACCCCGTTTCTCTAACTATGGTATTTTTTGAGTACTTTAGAAGCCAACCCACTAAAACTAATACAATTTTAGACATTGAAATTGTATAGCTTGCAAAAATGGTTCCATTTCGAATCGAATCTTTCCTCCGGCAGGTTCTAAGTACCTAGAAGCATCTCGATGGGGGCTAACGCTTCATTACACAAAGGTTGACAGTAGTGTTTTATTACCTGTGAAAGGGTCGTACAGTTTTATTGTTTTCTGTAGAACCTTCTTGCCCCCATTCGATTACCGTTTACCCTAATTTACGTGTAAAACGGCTGTTCTACAACATAACCTTTGACAAAAAATCAGCTGTTACATGAATACATATGTCGTAATGTATACGCTGTAAGGGATGGGTTTCAGAAATAGCGTGACGCGCAAGCAATTATTTAATCTCATGTTTTGTTCATCGCGGAATGTTCGCTGAAAAGTCTTTGCCTAATTTCCAGTTTTATCTGCCCCGTAAGTGGCGCGCCATATCCAAGGACAAGCTTACGTGTTAACACCAATATATAGAGAATGTTTAAATCAATCTGGTCGTTTAAGTATCTGTGTTGCGTAGTTTGTTATTAATGTGTTTTCTCATAAAAAAATATAAACCCGAATCTATCTACGCAACATACCAAACATCCAACACACAGATAACACATCCGACCTACACTGTGTAATTAACAGAAATTACGAACATTACACTAGAAATGAAATAATTAAAGTATTTATGCTTACTTGTCAATGACGCAATTCTCTTTCGAGTAGTTAAACCTAAAATTATATATACTTTGAAGATAACAAGTGCCTCCTACTTTTCAGTTACCACAAATAAACGAACACACCGCCTATCTTCTCAACGTCAGAATAAGAACTGTAGCGTCTGTAGCGTTCCACAGCCGGCCTTGGCCAACAAGTGACTCACTCTGTAGAACGAAAACTGCAGTCAGCAAATGCTACACAGCACAAGCGGCGACTCTGACTGGGGGGAAAAGCCATATCAGCATGTTTAGATATTTTATCAGGAAGACCAGTCAAATCAACAATATGTAGTGATAATGGAAGAGAGATACTGTTTATATGAGAATTCAAATATAAACTTGATAATATTCTTAAGACCTATTGAGTGACGTATAAATGGGCATAAATTGCTAATATCGATTAAGTAGACGATTTGTAATTAACGATGGTATTTATTTCATGTTCCCACGTAATCCATTTTACCCAAAAAAAATTATACCGAGCGATGCAGAAAATCTTAAAGAATAAAAAAAAGATATAAAAACCTTCACTCACGCAACAAAAATTAAAAATTTTGGTAAATAGAAATTCCTCTCCCCTCCAAAGCACCCGTAAAACGTTACTAATTTAACGTGTTGGCTTCATTATTTTTTTTGACGTTGTAACTCGTAAAGTAATTAAATTTGCTGTTAACTCCCAAAATTTTCTAATTAAAAAAAATCAACTTAAACGAAGCATTATTAGCACCACGGTACCACGTTTCACTCGGCCCACAAATCTCATAGAAATCTAAAACTCTTACTTATCTTATTTTGGCAATAAGTCGCAAAATTACTCAAAAGGACAAAACAAACACTTACAGACCCTTACAGCACAAAACAGAACATTTATACTCCTTTTATTTTTATCGACAAAAACGATAGAACTAATGCCGCTAAAACGTGTTAAATTGATGTGTTCATGAGGATTTGTTTCAAAACTTGTAATTTTTTTGAATCACCAGCAAGTTTTATTACATTTTTAAAATTATTTCTTGAGGCATTCTGCGAGTTACGTTTTAATGTGCCGTGGAGGGAGGAGGAGCTGCTATTTTCCAAAGTTTTTAATTTCGTAAGCGAAAGTTTTAATAAATTGATTCCTATTCCTAATGACTTTCTGCATCGCCCGGAATAACTTTTTTTTCTAAAATCGATTACATGGGAACGGGAAATAAATACTTTAGTTATTATTTCACATATTATACAGTAAACTCCCGATTATCCGTGGAATAGGGTGGCCCGGCAACGCAGGATAACGAATTCCCCGGATAATCCGTTATGAACAAAGAATACGCAAAACGATCGATAATCGATTATTATACCATACGTTACACAAATAATGACCCCGGTTAATGCAATTCACAAATAATCTTCAGAGGACAAAATAAATACAGAAAATAATTTAAAATGTCGATGTATTTGACGGATTATAACATTTACATTTATATGTCTAACTATTTACAATACGTACATAAGTATATGTCAAAAGTAAGTATGTATGTACATATATAATTTCCTTTACACATAATACTTTTACTTTTTAACAAAAAAATCGGTCACGTTCGTCTGTTTTTTTTGTGAGCATTGATTTAGTTTTAATGTGCGATCTAAGTTTCATGAGAACCATTTTGTCGCACAGTGTCTACTTGTGTCACAAAGCCATAAAGATCGATAATGTATATGATAGACATGGATAATGCATATGTCCTAGACTATTTATAGCCGAGATTAGCTGACATTTGTTTACAATCTTATGATACACATTAGGTTTTCGGGCGTCCAAGCATTTTGTCATTGTCTCCTATATACAGTAGTCTGCACGCCCCTTTTATTTCGCTGGCCCGCGTCGGGATGCTTCCCTTTCAATGTAAAATTGAGTACGTACATATTTACATATATATATATATATATATATATATATATTCCCTTCATCTTAACTTCTATTAAGCCTTATATGTATTCACATCGTAATTCACCGTTTGGAAATTTAAACACATGAATCTGATTGGAATAAAAATTGGTTATTTGTAAAACAATTGCAGACCCCGGATAATCCGCAAACCGGTTAATTCGCCCACGGATAATCGGGAGTTTACTGTATTAGGTTTGTAATCGATTCTATGGTTCACAGCTCGCTCCAAGTTTTAAACTGTCGATTGTTAGAAGATTGTATTTTTGCACTCACTTCGTCGAATAAAACGATGTCATTGTTTGACAAGTTTTTAACAAAAAATTCCACTCTGCGTAAGATTAGGTTATTCGCTGTTTACGAGCAGTTTGTTCTCGCTGTATACACATTTTCTAGTTTTATTTCTGTGTGTAATAAAATATGGTTGTGTTTATTATAACATGTATATTGTCAATAATATAGGGGCGTGCACAGAGGTTTTTTATAGGTACAGTGAAACCCCGAGAATCCGAACCGCGATGGCCCGAGATTACGGATATTCAGAACTCGATTTAAAAAAGCAACAGAAGTGCCTCAGAGAGCGAAAAACTAAACACAATGAGTCTGCATTAGGAATTGAGTTTATTCACAACGGAAAGAAACATCAAGTGATGTATATATAAAACAATAAAACAAATAATATATAAAATACAAATATTCAATTAAATAAATTGAATATAAGTGGTATTTATAGTATTAAATATACAATGTGTCATAAATACTATATGGGACAAACTAATGAGGAAATAAAAGATATGTAGAGAGAGAAAATTTATGCACACATAAAACCTAAAATATATAAATGTTAGCGACACACTGTATTGAAAATAAACACGATTTTCCGAAAGTAAGTTAAATTAAATTAATTAAACGTACACAAAAAAGAGTTAAAAATAAATATATTGAAAATTTAGAAATATATAAAAATTAAATTAAAAATACACCTATTAAAGAACCAAATAAAATCAAAACATTACAGTGTTATTAGTATATTCCATGATATCTTAAAAATAAAAGGATAAAATAAATAGGAAGTATTGACAGTTGTCAACACGTTCGCTACCGTGAACAATAACACACCACAGAACAAAAATACACCACAGACTCGCACTAACACAACATACCTGAGCAACAGTCTTGTCAGTAATTCACAGTATTGAAAAATGCGCTGACTTAGTGCGAAACGCGTTTGCTGAATAAATCAGTAAGTAGTGGTTTTTTGCCAAGATGAACAAAAAAGTGTAATATAAAATTTTTATTTTAGTTTCTTTTTATTTTGTAATTACAACTAACATTAATATTAGGGATGGGCCGATTCCGATTCTCGATTCCAGGAATCGTCGATTCTAGGTGGTATCGAGGAATCGTCGATACTCGATTCTTCATTCATAAAAGTGCCGATTCCGATTCCTATTTTGTTAACTATTAAAATATGCGTGTGGAGTAATTTATTACCAAACAAAATTTATTACCAAAATTTATTATATTTGTGAGGAAAAATAATTAATTACCAACTATGTCTTATTTATGTATTAGTTGATTTGAATGAATTAAATGATTAAAGTAAACGAAAATATTATTATTTATGAAGCAACAGCAATCAAGATCGTAACCATTTCTGGTCGTTTGACATCGCTCGTCTCTCTCTCTCTCTCTCTCTCTCTCTCTCTCTCTCTCTCTCTCTCTCTCTCTCTCTCTCTCTCTCTCTCTCTCTCACTAAATGTCAGAACAAAACACAAAAAAGTACATTAAAAACTCGATTAACCGTCACCGTCGGAACCGTGGTCATGACGGTTAAGCGAATAGACGGATAACAGAATAACAGAAACACTGTATTATTCCTCCGAAACTTAACCTTAATAAATTATATTATAGACAGATATCACTCTCATTGTTGAAAGTTTTGTGTAGCCTATTACATTAAAACAGAACTTTTAAAAGGTTTTGCCATATGACCAAGATGTTAACTAAATTAATTATTAGAGAACTAGCATGTAAGCTAATATAACTTGAAAGAATCGAGAATCGAGAATCGAGAATCGACTAAAGAATCGAGAATCGAAAGGAAAATTTTAGAATCGGAATCGGAATCGGAATCGAAAATTTTAGGAATCGGCCCATCCCTAATTAATATGTATATACATGTCAGAATAACAATATTAAGTGGCAAACTAGAAACTTGATTTACTTGTTATTTTCCATTTCCCTTTCTATATATGGTGTTGGAATATTATTTTTGTTTGTTAGTAATTATACGCTTCCATTTTTTCGCACTTACATTGTGCTGTAGTTTCTTTTCGCTTCCCTTTCGCATTGTCCGTTTGTGAAGTAAGGTTTGATACAATTAATCCAGTTTGTTTGTTTATTTTATTCTCTTCGTTCAATTTTAATCCTGGAGCATTATTTATAATATTTTGTGGTGACCATGGCCACAATTTAAGGTTGTGAAATGAAGGTTTTGACGACAACCAGATGGGAACAAAAAAAATCATATATATCTTTGAGAAGTACATTTTCAGCTATGGGAAAGTAGGCTCAGTGCCAAAGCGCTAGACATCGAATATGAAAATACTCACTTCGAATCCAACCTAGGCTCCACAAATTTTTATAATTTAATTATTGAATAAATATTTGACAAACTGTACATCAATTGTCATCCACTATACGCTAGAAGAAATGTATTTGATTTGATTGTATGAATAAAAACGTATTTTATTAATGTCTGAAAATTTGTACTAGATATAGACTATATAAAGAGATTGTCAGCTAATAGAAGGAGCTAGTATTGGTTATCAATATTACTAATTTATATTTCAATAATTCTTACTACAATTAATTCCATATACTGATGAGTTTTTACCAGGTTTTATGTTTAAAACTTCGTCAGTTGCATGTGATACTTTTTAATAAATTATTTCAATTAAATTCGTTAAATAAAATTTGTATTAAATAATTTTTTCAACATCTAATAAACATTTTCTATTACTGACATTATTTTACTACCAACCGACTGAATCATATTAAAACCTTTATTGACTACGGGTGTAGGACAGTCTGCCAGCCACCCTTTGGTTTGACGAGGGTAGCCAGGTACAGTAGTTAATCCATTTTAGGACTTACTGCCAGTCAGCCCCCTTTCTCTCCCTCACTCTCTGAAAAAGGGGAAGTGAGATAAAGAGACGGAATAACCTAACCTAACCCATTGCCATTGTCTATGGTAAACCCTCAAGAAATGAAAATAATGTAAAGTAAACTGTGAAATATTAGATGTAAACACACTACACCAAACAACACGAACAAAAACTTACAGCTTATTTACATAAATTAACACATGACTTTACTATTTTAACATCTAGCACACAAAGTATTTACTTTTAAAAAGGTTCTTAGGAGGCTCTATGAAAAAAATATATATTTTTTTTTCACAAGGTTTCACATTGAGGTGATTATTTTAAGTATATGGACTGGTTGTAGTGTTATTTACGTTCATGGCTAAATTAACTAATTTGTATGTAAAGTAAAGCAAAGTAGTATAAACTAAAATATTTAAAATTGTAAAACTAACAAATAACAAATGAGGTAACTAAAATAATGTAAGCTATTAGCATTACATCAGGCATTTCATCCGGTCATGTAAAACAATAGTATTTTAAGAATGGTTTAGTCATGGGTCGTTTTCAACCACACTTGTGCGGAGTTTATACAAGTCAGAGCTTTCTCTTCTTCTGTTGCAACCCCCTCCCCCACATCCACTGTAACCTCCACAATGTACCTGCGGCTGGCATATTGTCCGGCCCCTGCTTCTTGACAGGGGTCATAAACCGCCGCTGGCAGACTGTCCGTTTCCCATTAACTACATTATAGAAATGAAATGTTCACTTGCCAGTGTCCCGCCGACTGTCACATGGTAAAGTTTTTATAATGATTTTTTCTCCACTGCAAAATATCAAATTTGGGCTAATAATTTATACATATGACTTGGAGAAATGGTCAAGTACTGAAAGGGTTAACAGAAATATATCTTTAGACGGCAAAAGCTGAGATATTTACAAAAATATATAGCATTAAAAAAACTTAAATTACCCAATCTTGAGTGCTTGGTTTAATAACTGGTTATACAAAATTTTTCCAACTTACACAAACCGAACGCCATTCACAGTATTGGAATTTACTAGTAATATTCGCAATAATAACTACTGGATGCTATGAACTATCCGATTGCTTTATCTAACATAAATTATTAACCTCTCAACCACAAATAACTTTCTTCTTTTATTTAAAACCTTATGTACATTTCGATTGCATAACAATCATCCTCAGAGGTAATTTACAATAAAAATGACCTCATTTTTATTGTAAATTACCTCTGAGGATGATTGTTATGAAATCGAAATGTAGGCCTACATAAGGTTTTAAATCAAAGAAGAAAGTTATTTGTGGTATAGAGGTTGCATTTATTTACGTTAAACATTACGCCACAGTTGTTTTATACAGTTATGATTGCTTTATCTGTTGACTTATGCATTGTGTGAAAATTGAAACCGGAGCATGCGCAGAATAATCCTCTCTCCGCTAAAATACTACTTCCCAAATAGCATTCCTCTACAATTAATTATTACCCGAGATCGAGCGACACATTTTGTCCATCATACATACATTTTATTAAATTCCTTCTATTAGCTGTCACTCTCCTGATATATATATTGTACAAATTTTCAATCGTTAATAAAATACATTTTTATTCATCCAATCAAGCTCAAATACACCTTTGGTGTTTTTTTACCACCTATAGTGGATGACAATTGATGTTAATACAGTTTTTTTGTGTATTTATTCAATAATTAATTCATACAAATGTAGGGGGATAGGTCGGACTCGAACTGAGTATCTTTCATGATCGAAGCCTATAAGTTTGGCATTGAGCCAACTTTCTTTAGCTAGAAATGAATCTCTCAAAGATCTATTTGAAAAACCAACATTGTATAGCCTTAAATTGTTGCCATGGTTACCAAACAATATCATAAATAATGCTCTAGGATTTAAAATGAATGAAAAAAATTAAACAAACAAACTGGATTAACGTTAACGAACATTGCTTCACAAACGGACAATGCGAAAGGAAAACAAAAAAAAAAACACAACACAAAGCAAGAGACGAAAAATGAAAGCGTAAAAATAGTAACAAGTAAACATAATAGTCCAACACCATACATGGAAAAAATGGATTAAAAATGGTAAATTAGTAGTAAATTATTTAGTAGGCTATCTATAAAATATAATTAAATAAGAAATTAATGTGTTTTTTCTGTTCCACAAATTCTGAAATTGACAATTTATTTAATAATAAACTAGGTGAATAGTTGATTTGAAACTTTTGATATTAAAATTTTGTTTTCTTGACGACAAAGTTACTACTAATACCAAAGCCTCTGTCCTACGGCTTTGTACCAATTGAGTTGTATTATTGCATTATAATTTTATTCTGAACGTAACTACGTCCAAAAAACAAAATTAACATTTGTTTGGAAGTTTTGTATTGAAAACTATATTTATTATATCTTTGGTTCGCAGGCGACGAAAAATTTGCGGAGTTTCCCAGGGGAAGTTATTATTGTTCTCCCTTTGTTCACTCTTGTGCCTGAACCACTCACAGACGCGTATCCAAGGGGGGGGCGATGGGGCGATGCCCCCCAACCCTCAAGAACTTTGGGTTAAAAATCGACAATATATTATTAAATTAGGACTTTCTATTAAATTAGACTTTTACTTAAGTTAATTCGTCTTTTATTTTAATAAAAAATAAAATTTTAATTTTTAATTTGAAAATGTGACGCGTTCCCTCGGCATACGCTCGTAAACGTCTAAACGTTTTAACAACAGATAGCGCTAGTGAAGCTTATTCTCGAACATATTCACAGTTATGTTCCAGGTGACGCAGGGGCACATCTCCAGGGCCGCAGCTTAGCCCCATCGGAAGTACTAATTTGATTGCATGCCTTTTCAGTTTCGAGTAGGCAGCAGAAGAAGAGGTGCATGTCATTCCTGCCATAGACTCACTAACAAGGTATTTGCAAGGTAATACCTTATTCCTTAGCATAAGGTGATCCAAGCCCCCAGGGTTCCTGGATGATCTATCGCGGGATTTTTCCTGGCAGGGTTTCTTTCTTGCCAGGTTTTTAATCCCGCTCTTAGCGCGACACTTTCCGTACTGTTTCATTTCACTACCTCCTGATTCTCCATGGAAAGAGCTTATGAGCTTGGTACATGGGCAATCAATCCCTTTTCCTTCACTAGCGGTAGGGATCTCACAGACGCGTATCCAAGGGGGGGGCGATGCCCCCCAACCCTCAAGAACTTTGGGTTAAAAATCGACAATATATTATTAAATTAGGACTTTCTATTAAATTAGACTTTTATTTAAGTTAATTCGTCTTTTATTTTAATAAAAAATAAAATTTTAATTTTTAATTTGAAAATGTGACGCGTTCCCTCGGCATACCCTCGTAAAAAACGTTTTAACAACAGATAGCGCTAGTGAAGCTTATTCTCGAACATATTCACAGTTATGTTCCAGGTGACGCAGGGGCACATCTCCAGGGCCGCAGCTTAGCCCCATCGGAAGTACTAATTTGATTGCATGCCTTTTCAGTTTCGAGTAGGCAGCAGAAGAAGAGGTGCATGTCATTCCTGCCATAGACTCACTAACAAGGTATTTGCAAGGTAATACCTTATTCCTTAGCATAAGGTGATCCAAGCCCCCAGGGTTCCTGGATGATCTGTCGCGGGATTTTTCCTGGCAGGGTTTCTTTCTTGCCAGGTTTTTAATCCCGCTCTTAGCGCGACACTTTCCGTACTGTTTCATTTCACTACCTCCTGATTCTCCATGGAAAGAGCTTATGAGCTTGGTACATGGGCAATCAATCCCTTTTCCTTCACTAGCGGTAGGGATACAAACCGCATGAGCATGTGAGACGGAGGTAGCTCGCTAGAGGTTGGCTGCCACGAGGGCTGGGTGGGTTTTGGGGGCTCAGACCCGGGTAAAAAAAAAACATGATTTTCAATACGTAATTTTGCAAGCGTAATATTCGCAGTTGAGTCCGGAATTGTTCGTGTTGGAAGAATAACTACTTATATTAATTAATAAACCATTTTTATAATAATAGCTTATTATGAAATTAATAATATTCTCTAGCCATAAGTGTTATCGAAACTGGAATAATTATTTATTAAAAAGTCTAATTTGCTACAAATCTTTATCACGTTACCGATTTCTAACGCAAGCGTAGAAAGAACTTTTTCTGTTCTATGTTTTTACATACACGCACGCGCGCGCGCACACACACACACACATATTTTTTATATATATTTATATATATATATATATATAATAATGCATCGATCGCCCCCCCCCCCCCAAAGCAAGTCGCTGGATACGCGCCTGACTCATTATATTTTGGGAAAGTATTTGTAGACATTAGAAACAAAAGACAAACTAAATTTAAACTACGAAACAATAGACAAACTAAATTTAAACTACTTAACTAAGTGAATACGTAATTGCTTACTTGCTGACGCGTTTCAAAACGTTCGTTCCTTTTACGAAGCTAGCCCTCTACTCAGAAGTAGAGTGCTATTTCTGAGAGCCAAGTACTGCTTCTGAGTAGAGGGTTAGCTTTGTAAAAGGAACGAACGTTTTGAAACGCGTCAGCAAGTAAGCAATTACGTATTCGCTTAGTTGAGTAGTTTAAATTTAGTTTAATCAGTGAATTCAAGATGGTTACATCAAGAAACTTCAATAGACACACGTTTGATTTATTTTTAGAGTTTAGAAGCACTTGACGCCTTAAATCAAGGAACAGAGATTTACTTGAAAAAGCCGCCAGTTTTTCCTTTTGAGTGCAATTGTTTGAAGAACGTGTCCATCATTATTTTGTGTTTCCTTAGAGAATAACTTTAGTTCTAAAAAATGTACTTCTTTCAGTAACGCATACACCTACACCTACCCAACCAACCAACTTCGTAATAAAGTCATGAAACAACGTTTTTGTAATTGTTTGGAGCAGGGTTAAAGAAACTGACAAGGGCGCGTCTCTTTGGGGGGGGGGTGTAACTTGAAAAGCGTTTAGGAGTGGCGTGGATACGTGCACTGAAACTGCCTACAGACGAAAGGTGTGCACCAGCGAGTAGACTGACGTGAGATGTGCGTACTGAACTACGTCATTGTTTTTGTAGAATGTTTAGTCTTGATAGATCCACGTAACCGAGTCATAGTCACTGTACTCAAGGACAACATCTCTGCATAGCTAAAAGTCATTACTCGTTGTATAGTTCTTTCCTCAATTGTATTGTGAACACTATTATACAGGGTGAGCGAAAAACCCCGGACGTTTTTATCACTACTCATTTATTATGTTGTTAGTTACAACTTTAATTACATTAAAATATTTACTTACACTAGCCATTAACGTCCCAAAGAAAGAAATCACGACAGCTCAAATCTGGCGACCTTTAAGGGTACGAGATAACACCGAAACGCGATATGAACCTTACTGAAAACGTTCGACGCACCACGGCTATATCTCGAGAAGTACGCGAAGTGGCGCCATCTTGCTGAAAATAATAATGGCGTCCAAGTGGAAAATGAACGAGAGAAAACCGCTGCGTAACTCTGACGGCTCGCTATTTTGCACAAACGCATTAAGCAATCATACAGCGTTATACCTCCTATAAACAACTCCTGCGCGTGTACTAGCCATTTCAAAAACGTCCGAGTTTTTTCGGTCACCCTGTATGTGTATATATATAACTTTCACTATACATACTTAAACTATATGTAATCTTACTTGGTATTTATGCGAGTTAACTTTCAGAGACTGCTTTTGTCTCCATCATCGGGCATACAGTATGACCGATGATGGAGACAAAAGCAGTCTTTGAAAGTTAACTCGCATAAATACCAAGTAAAATTCTTGTTTAAGTACATATAGTGAAAGTGATAAGTGAATACAAGAAAACAGTGTTGCAAAGCTACAAGTGCGTGCGTGCGAGCGTGCGCGCGTGTGGGTGTGTGTATAACACTATATTTTTGCCTCAGTCATGCATTTTTAACAACTTTTTTAAGTTAGGCCAGAATCAAGTCTGTCACGGTAGGAATCCAGCTTCATCAGTTGTAGGATTAAATTTATAGGCTTTATAAACATTTATATTAAAAGTGAAATAGAATTATCCTTTTTCAACGCATGATTATTCGACCACTCGAAATAACAATTGTATAAATGATAAGACGGTTGGATATAGAGTAAAAATTGTTTTATTTATTTATAACGTTTCTGCAACTGATTTATTGTCCTTATCAAGCCTGTAGTGCTATAAAAAACAAAGTGTTTACATGTAGGGTTTAAGTGTGTAATGTCCATTTAAATGTGTAACCATTACACATTTTAAACCTACATGTAAGCACTTCGTTTTTACAGCAGTACAACCTTGATAAGGGCAACAAATCAGTTGCAGAAACGTTGCAATAAATAAATATAACAATTTTTACTCTATATCCAACCGTCTTATCATTTATTCAATACCTTATGTTTAATTGACCTAACCAGCTTCGGTCACATACCCAGATTCTTGCCCTAATGTAAATGAGAGGGGGCGCGACCTCATGTTAGTGTTAAAAAGGGGGGAGGGGTAGAGCCCCATGTTTAGAGGACATGGGGATGTTTCAATCTTGAATCAAAACTGTTGTGAACATAGGCATTTTTTATTATAAATTTATTTCACAATTTATAAAGAAATAATAACCAAATAATCTAAATAACGCATGGTTCAACAATCAAAACATACGTCAAAACCATAAGGCGAAGTCGTTTGTTTTGTGGGTGTATTAATGCAAGCAGAGAACACACTCCTGATAATCCGGATTTTCAAGAACTCGGCACAATCACGTCTCAGATTAGCGGGCTGTTACTGTATAGTCCGTGCACAAGCACATGCCTCCTGCTGACGTCAATGTAATGAGTGCATTTAAAGCATCAATGTATAGCTGGTCACACGTAGGGTAACGCAAGCACAGGCGGAGGGGGGGGGTAGAGAAAGCAAAAGACCGTTCCACTGACATTATAATATGAGGTATAGTATTTATAATACAATAATGTAGATTTGACAAGGCTGCTATAAATATTGTTTTATTTGATTTGTCGCATTATCCAGATCATTTACATGAAGTTTTGAACAAATTTACTGATATCAGTTTTCTAAACGACCGCAACGCCTACAATTACTTAGCGATGGCCTTTAATGCAACACGCACAACAAAAACCAATGTTTTTGAATAGGGCTAGCTTTTTGTTTTCTATCGATCGATCGCGCGTCAGCTTACAAGAGAACCTATATACTATATATAAGCTTGGAATAAATAGACAAACAATAGATCTAGTAGCAGCAACGTTTCGAGTAATGGGAACTCGCGGAATTATATTTATAGAGGCTTAAATAAAAGACCCAAATTTAGGCTGAACAGGTTCACAGTAAAATTTAGTAACCTATTTAGAATTTGTAGAAACAATCATAACGGCATTGTTGCCATAAGGGGGAAGAAATATTCCATAAAGGGACGGAAGCACTTTTTCTCTCTCGGGAATAGGAAATGGCCACGTGCAATTAATTTCTATGCTGCAGCGAGGTGTAAAATAAAACTGCAGGAGAAAGTCAAGATGATCCACGTATTAGAGTGGAAAAGGCGAAACGCATTGCAAGTCAACATTCCACAAGTCACAAATGAGTCGGGCTAGGATCATGACTTTGGCAACGAGAAAACGTGCCGCCTTTGGTGCGCGCGTAGCTTAAGGCCCGGCGCACATGAGCTTGAAACTAATCAAGACGCAGAGATAGTTTTCAAGCTGGATAGGCAGAAGTACATTGGGAGTAATGGGGCAACGCACATGTGACGCAGATAGCTATCGGATAGCCTCGGCCTATCTCGATAGGTATCTGGACTGGTGCATGTTTCTCCTATCTTGGCGTCAATTCTATGGCCAGCGTTCCACAAGTACACGGTTGATAATGGGACAGCGCACATGCACCGCAGCTTACTTTCCATTTGTTTCATTTTATCAGGAAAGTTTTCGATAATATAATTACTAATTTCATATTATTTATATGTTTAACTTTAAATATGAGTGAATAACCAATTGACATCAATGTGTAATATTAATATTAATTAGGTTGATAATTTGTTATTAATATCAATGATGATTGATAGTTTTAAATATTAATGTTTCATAGTTACTAATCATTTTATTTAATATCATATATATATATATATATATATATATATATATATATATATATTTAGTAATTAAATTTATCAGCCATGGAGAGTGAAGATTTGGACGTGGGTGTAGAATTGTTTATAGAGGAAATTAAACAACATAGGACAATATAAGACGTGCGAAGCGAAGAGTATAAAGACAGGGTAAAAAAAGCTGTCGGCTTGGGAGGAAATCTGGAAAAACAAACATCTGATTTTAGATTTCCAAACAAAATTTATCAAAAGATCGAGTAGAGATTCGAAAATAATTTAAAAAATTGTGTACATCTCCTCTTAAATCAATTAAAACAGTCTTGATTGCACCTTTTAAATATCTCTCATTATTAAATGGGTGAATCTAATATCTCCTTCTTTTATTTTCCCTTTCACTAATGTATTTGTACACTAAGAACGAAAACACTACTTTCTTCTTGTAAACTTGCACTTGTTTATGATCCATCTCTTAGGAGAAACAACATAAGAGTGAAGCCAGTCCCCAACATGGAAAATAACTATTGAAAAGATAGGCTTGAAATGACGCGCGCTTACATTCTATCTCATGTGCGCTGAAACTGCAAGGTGATAAGAGAACTGTCTGAATACTATTCCTGACCTTGGTAGAGATAGAGAGCGAGAGAGGGGGGAATTATTGTTCCATCAATAGTTTACCATTTACCCTAATCGCTACGGATTTCTCTGAGCTGATTTCCATAAACAATTAGTATAACTCCTATTTCTAAGAAATGTAAATTATAAACTAGAAAATTGTGAGTGTTCTGCTATTATCTATGCCCCATACGTGCAAAAACATTGCTGGATATTAACTAAAACATAACCACAAATATGTGATACGACTTTGTTTTACCACTCCGTTACATGCGCAGCGCGAAATCCCTGCTTTTTTAGTTAATTTTGTAATATTGCCAAACGTGCGGTAGTATTCGAGCGACACTCAAGGACATCTTCCGTCTACCCTCCACGCACCAGAAACACCCGATTAAGTTGGTCTTGGGACGATAGTCAACACGCAAAGACCGTTTAAAGTGGAAAATACCCGCCTATGCATGTTTTATAACAAATAAAAACATTCACAAAACTCACAAATTAATCATTTATTGAATCATGCGCGTTTCAATGACATAGTCACCTTCATCACTGAATTTTACTATTACAAACTCTAACTTACAACTAAAGTTTGTAGTAGTAACACTCACTGATGATGATGACTTTGTCACTGAAACGCGTATGAGTCAATAAATGATTAATTTGTGAGTTTTGTGTATGTTTTTATTTGTTTTAACATAACCTCACAAGCTAAGCTCAAAGAATAGTTTTATAATTGTTTTATGTTGAAATACAAATTGTTTGATTTAGTGGATTTATATACTGTAATATAAATTATTAGTTTTATTTGTCAACATGGACGTTAATTTAGAAAGACTCTATTAAAGAGAGTATTTAATAAAACTCCTTATCGAAGAGCTAAGACGGCGAGGGATTCCTCGCCTACGCGTGTAACCACTTTACAGAAGGTGAAGGTGAGATCTGAGAGATTTAGATAAATAATTTACCTATTAATAAACAAAAGAATCTTTTTGTACAAAATAGTAGTTAAGCTACAAAGATTGTAAAAATAATTAATACATTTATTTTTAAAGCAAAATAATTCAAAGAAATAAAAACATATTACAGTGGGGGAAACCCCGCCATGCGTGTAACAGGAGGTTAAACATTGAATCCTTCGGATGACCACTTCAGAGAGCCGCCTTTGGGCCGGATGTACAGGCTCAGGCCTATAGTATGTCTACGCCATGTCAAAGTTAGGAAAGAGCCGTAACAGGCCAATAATTAAATTTTAAAGAAACGTGTTGAAAAAAAGTTGAGTTTTCTAATGTCATAAAAACATGACACTTCAGCCCAAAACGTTTCCAGTTAATAAAGGTGTAAATATAGCGAGTAAAATCTCGTTGAAGGTCTTCGATGGCATGTTATTCCAACTTTCACTTTGTAATAGCAACTCCTGGGATTTCCCGTCGTAAACACCTGCTCATCTTTCGTTATATCCGACTTACCTGCTTAACTTTAGGGCTTTAGCTTTAGTGTTTAAATAAACTAGAGGTGAGCGAAGTAGTTTCTTTTACGGACCCGTTCTTTTTGAGATAGTTCTTTATAATTGAACTAGGTCAGCAAACTAGCGCAACCTGTAGTTCACTTTTAAATTTTGAAGAAGAACTGTGGAAATGAACTGAACTGAGTGAAATATTAAACTGTGGAAATAGATGCCGGAACTGTGACGTGGAGGGGCACAATACACTAATTCGTCAGTCTCCGAGTCCGAGTGTGGCGGGTGGTGGGGAAACGAAGTTGAATTATAGTTCATCAAAACAAAGATCGCTCTTCATAGTTCTTTTTCCGAAACTAGTTCGTTCAGGAACTTCTCATTTCTAAAATAAACTGTACAAGTTAATAGAGCCAATTCTTTTCTAATAGAAAGAACAATATTAAGAAAGTGAAACCTAACCTTGTTGACGGAAATGATTAAAACTGGATATGCGCAGTAGAAGAATGGGGAGGGGCAAATATATTAATGATACATCAAAAGATTCCCTTATACTTGTATCCCTAAGCAAATGACGCCTGAAATCTTGACGAAAACAATCAGTACAACGGCTTGTTTTAGCGGCGCACCCAAAAGTTCGTTAATGGAGGGGTTTAATCACATTAATAACAGGTGGTATATATGTAAGGTTTGGATGTTGATATTTTATCCCCTGGTAGGGAATATAGTGGCCTTTATAACATCATCTGTGGGGTTGATTTCTGAAGCAGACCTAAGCAAGGACATAAAGAGGTATTACAAGCGCATTAAGGAGAGATAAGGAAGGGTTGATGGAATTAGTCACAACTAAGGAAAAGACATAATGATCGCCTGTTGCTTAGAATAGGGGGAAATCGTGGCAAGGTGTTTACCCAGTACCTCCTAGAAAACAGAGCCAGAGTGCTCTGACGTCACAGCCGTGTAAGATATTAGCTTTGAGGCTGAAGAATCTCCTACCATGTGGGTACAGTAATGACCGTCGCGATGTTTCGTGTTGTTCTATAACATTTCTTTGTGTAAAATAAATCATTTTATCTATGTGGTTAGGTCGTTGTGTATATATATAAGTTGTGCACTTTAATCACGTGTAAACCGAACTTTTAATCTACACTGTTTTGTTAGTTTTAGTGTAAGGCATGAATTGTAATAGAAATTCAACAAGTAAGTATCAGTAAACAAGTTGTTAAAAGAAAATTTTAGTTTTTCAATAGTTTCTCGTACGGCTCGGATAAGGGTAAAGGCTAGATGTTTACTTTGTGTGGTCAGCCACACCTTGTGTAGTCAAGTACTGAGCGCTCTGGTCTTGTTTTCTAGGAGGTAATGGTTTACCTGAGTTAGAACTACTCTCAGCAGAAATGAAGAAAAGTGTGTTCCCACTACATAATGAAAAAGTATCAAATTTTGTAAGACGTCTTCTCACATACAAAGTCCTTACAAGCATACTAATATTTATTTAATATGGATCTTAATCAAGTGTAATTTGTGGTGCACCTGCCCTTATACGTTTTAAAATGCCATTTTGGAATCGATATCACATTACTATACTGAAAAATTATTTTCTGTGCGCGCGTGTGTGTGTGTGTGTGTGTGTGTGTGTGTGTGTGTGTGTGTGTGTGTGTGTGTGTGTGTGTGTGTGTGTGTGTGTGTGTGTGTGTGTGTGTGTGTGTGTGTGTGTGTGTGTGTGTGTGTGTGTGTGTGTGTGTGTGTGTGTGTGTGTGTGTGTGTGTGTGTGTGTGTGTGTGTGTGTGTGTGTGTGTGTGTGTGTGTGTGTGTGTGTGTGTGTGTGTGTGTGTGTGTGTGTGTGTGTGTGTGTGTGTGTGTGTGTGTGTGTGTGTGTGTGTGTGTGTGTGTGTGTGTGTGTGTGTGTGTGTGTGTGTGTGTGTGTGTGTGTGTGTGTGTGTGTGTGTGTGTGTGTGTGTGTGTGTGTGTGTGTGTGTGTGTGTGTGTGTGTGTGTGTGTGTGTGTGTGTGTGTGTGTGTGTGTGTGTGTGTGTGTGTGTGTGTGTGTGTGTGTGTGTGTGTGTGTGTGCCAGAGATAGGAAAGAAATTCTTAAATGTGTCTTAGGTAACCTTCTCTAAATAAATACATCTGTAAATCAGAAGATCATTTAAAGCATTAATTTTTGCTTTGACGAAAAAATGTACAATTAGGTAAAAATCAAACTGGTTAAAGTCAAATAACACTGGCTTTGTTTTGAATGAAAAAGTTTCACAAGTAATTATGGAATGAAGAGACATGCTTCAGGTTGAAAAGTTTAGTAGAATTCACAAAATCATTTGTTCCAGGAACGCTGGTAAATGTAGAAGGTAAAAGATATATTCTGTAAAATATATTAAAAATTGAAAAAAACAAATTTTTCAAAAGGAAAATAGAAGGTTGTCTTCTATGACTACCATGAAATAAGCACAAAAAAACGCTAAAAACATTTGAACATATATTAGTATATTACATTTGCCAATAGTATCACTCACTTTGTTTATTATTGAGGCCTGTTTGTTACTATAGGCAAGTGAAAAACTAGTAGCTCAAGTGAAGATGGAATCAAATAATAAAAACAGAATTGGAATGAAAGTACAGTAAACTCCCGATTATCCGTGGGTGGATTAACCGGTTTGCGGATTATCAGGGGTCTGCCATTGTTTTACAAATATCCAATTTTTATTCCAATCAGATTCATGTGTTTAAATTTCCAAACTGTCAATTACGACATAAATACATATAAGGCTTAATAGAAGTTAAGATGAAGGGAAGAGATATGTAAATATGTACGTACTAATTTTTACATTGAAAGGGAAGCATCCTGACGCAGGCCAGCGAAATAAAAGTGGTGAGCAGACTTCTGTATTTAGGAGAAAATGACAAAATGCTTGGACGCCCAAAAACCTAATGTGTATCATAAGATTGTAAAGAAATGTCAGCTAAACTCGGCTAAAAATAGTCTAGGACGTGACATATGCATTATCCAAGTCTGTCATAAACATTATCGATCTTTATGGCTTTGTGACACAAGTAGACACTGTGCGACAAAATGGTTCTCATGAAACTTAGATCGCACATGAAAGCTAAATCAATGCTCACAAAAAAACAGACGAAAGTGACAGATTTTTTTGTTAAACCGTGAAAGTATTATGTGTAAAGGAAATTACATATGTACATACATACTTACTTTTGACATATACTTATGTACATATTGTAAATAGTTAGACATATAAATGTGGATGTTATAATCCGTCAACCCCTATTCCACGGATAATCGGGAGTTTACTGTACTTTACTATATTTAACCCAATTCCATCATTGACACTTGAGATTCCATTATCAACCCAATATCCCAGAACTCATTCCCACAACAAGAAGATAACTAGCTAAACTTAATCTTTATTGGAATATCAAGAGAAAATATGAATTTCCTTCCACACAATCAGATCAACTGTAATTGTGTTTACTACTTGCCAGACCGGAAACACAACAATATTTTGTAATGTTGTTTACCTTGAGTTTTTTATATCATTATATTTATATTTAAATACTTTGGTTAGTGTCTGGTTCTATTTAGTTAGTGCGGCATTAAACATAACTGGGTAATACAAAACATGTCTGGAAATCACAGTAAGTTTTATTGAGTTCATAAAGGGTGTTTACTGTTACAGAATACTTCTAACTATAAACATAGTTACCATTAAAACTTTATCAACTTTTTTATTTAATTTATCCATAGTTAGGAATGTTATAAGTTAGTTAGGAATGTTATAGAAATGTTTGCTGAGCAATACAGAAAATCAAATTACAAACAGTTAAATTGGGAGAGATAAGCAATTTGAAATGATACTGGCTTTTAAGAATCCTTATAATCATAATAATGAATAGTTTGGTGTGGGAAGTAATGTAAAAATTGTCATTTTAAATAGCAAATTCGTAAGCAAAATAGAATAAATATAGTTCCCAACTTTTTATTCTAAATCAAGTTTAATACTCTAAAGGAAAACGCTCACCAAACGTAATAAACTAAACAACCTGGAATTATTAAATATAAGCAGATTTAATGTGGAAAATCTTATGTTTAACTCAACAGGGTTTTTCTAGCTCAACAGGATTCGAACTGAGTATCTTTGTGTTCGAAGTCAACGGCTTTTGGCACTGAGCCAAGTTTTCCACAGCTAAAAATGTTTTTTTCAAAGATGTATATGAGTATTTGTTTTGCCCTTTTCTGGTTGTCGTCGAAACCTCCATCTACGACTTTAAACTGTTGTCATAGTTAGCACACAATATCATAAATAATGCTCTAGGATTCAAAATTAATAAAAAGAATAGAATATACAAACTGGATTAACAGTACCAAACCTTGCTTCACAAACAGACAATGAGAAAGGAAAACAAAAAGAAACTACAACACAATACAAGTTGCAAAAGAAAAGAAAGTGTATAAATAGTAACAAACAAAAATAATAGTATAACACCATTCATAGAGAGGAAAATGTTAAATTGCCAGGAATTTCGCTTTCTATTTTGTCACTCAATATTATTATTCTGACAAATGCATATACATATTTATACTATTTGAATTATAAAATAAAAAGAAACTAGAATAAAATTTTATTTTGTTAACTTAAGAATGAGTTGACTTAAAAAATTTATTTTTATATTACTTGTTCTACTTTAGTGGTGTTTTACCAATAGTATTATTTGTTCAGATATTATCTCCTTTCTCTTTACCCTTCATATATCCCTCACTGTTAGGTGGTCCATGAACTACTTCCATCCATAGTATTATTTGTTCAGACATTATCTCCTTTCTCTTTACCCTTCATATATCCCTGACTGTTAGGTGGTCCATGAACTACTTCCATCCATAGTATTATTTGTTCAGATATTATCTCCTTTCTCTTTACCCTTCATATATCCCTGACTGTTAGGTGGTCCATGAACTACTTCCATCCATAGTATTATTTGTTCAGATATTATCTCCTTTCTCTTTACCCTTCATATATCCCTCACTGTTAGGTGGTCCATGAACTACTTCCATCCATAGTATTATTTGTTCAGATATTATCTCCTTTCTCTTTACCCTTTATATATCCCTGACTGTTAGGTGGTCCATGAACTACTTCCATCCATAGTATTATTTGTTCAGATATTATCTCCTTTCTCTTTACCCTTCATATATCCCTCACTGTTAGGTGGTCCATGAACTACTTCCATCCATAGTATTATTTGTTCAGACATTATCTCCTTTCTCTTTACCCTTCATATATCCCTCACTATTAGGTGGTCCATGAACTACTTCCATCCATAGTATTATTTGTTCAGACATTATCTCCTTTCTCTTTACCCTTCATATATCCCTCACTGTTAGGTGGTCCATGAAATACTTCCATCCATAGTATTATTTGTTCAGACATTATCTCCTTTCTCTTTACCCTTCATATATCCCTCACTGTTAGGTGGTTCATGATCTACTTCCATCCATAGTATTATTTGTTCAGACATTATCTCCTTTCTCTTTACCCTTCATATATCCCTCACTGTTAGGTGGTCCATGAACTACTTCCATCCATAGTATTATTTGTTCAGACATTATCTCCTTTCTCTTTACCCTTCATATATCCCTCACTGTTAGGTGGTCCATGAACTACTTCCATCCATAGTATTATTTGTTCAGACATTATCTCCTTTCTCTTTACCCTTCATATATCCCTCACTGTTAGGTGGTCCATGATCTACTTCCATCCATAGTATTATTTCTTCAGATATCTCCTTTCTCTTTACCCTTCATATATCCCTCACTGTTAGGTGGTCCATGAACTACTTCCATCCATAGTATTATTTCTTCAGATATTATCTCCTTTCTCTTTACCCTTCATATATCCCTCACTGTTAGGTGGTCCATGAACTACTTCCATCCATAGTATTATTTGTTCAGACATTATCTCCTTTCTCTTTACCCTTCATATATCCCTCACTGTTAGGTGGTCCATGATCTACTTCCATCCATAGTATTATTTCTTCAGATATAATCTCATTTCTCTTTACCCTTCATATATCCTTTACTGTTAGGTGGTCCATGATCTACTTCCATCCATAGTATTATTTGTTCAGATATTATCTCCTTTCTCTTTACCCTTCATATATCCCTCACTGTTAGGTGGTCCATGAAATACTTCCATCCATAGTATTATTTGTTCAGACATTATCTCCTTTCTCTTTACCCTTCATATATCCCTCACTGTTAGGTGGTCCATGATCTACTTCCATCCATAGTATTATTTCTTCAGATATTATCTCCTTTCTCTTTACCCTTCATATATCCCTCACTGTTAGGTGGTCCATGAACTACTTCCATCCATAGTATTATTTGTTCAGATATTATCTCCTTTCTCTTTACCCTTCATATATCCCTCACTGTTAGGTGGTCCATGAACTACTTCCATCCATAGTATTATTTGTTCAGATATTATCTCCTTTCTCTTTACCCTTCATATATCCCTCACTGTTAGGTGATCCATGAACTACTTCCATCCATAGTATTATTTGTTCAGATATTATCTCCTTTCTCTTTACCCTTCATATATCCCTCACTGTTAGGTGGTCCATGAACTACTTCCATCCATAGTATTATTTGTTCAGATATTATCTCCTTTCTCTTTACCCTTCATATATCCCTCACTGTTAGGTGATCCATGAACTACTTCCATCCATAGTATTATTTGTTCAGATATTATCTCCTTTCTCTTTACCCTTCATATATCCCTCACTGTTAGGTGGTCCATGAACTACTTCCATCCATAGTATTATTTGTTCAGATATTATCTCCTTTCTCTTTACCCTTCATATATCCCTCACTGTTAGGTGATCCATGAACTACTTCCATCCATAGTATTATTTGTTCAGATATTATCTCCTTTCTCTTTACCCTTCATATATCCCTCACTGTTAGGTGGTCCATGAACTACTTCCATCCATAGTATTATTTGTTCAGACATTATCTCCTTTCTCTTTACCCTTCATATATCCCTCACTGTTAGGTGGTCCATGATCTACTTCCATCCATAGTATTATTTCTTCAGATATTATCTCCTTTCTCTTTACCCTTCATATATCCCTCACTGTTAGGTGGTCCATGAACTACTTCCATTCATAGTATTATTTCTTCAGATATTATCTCCTTTCTCTTTACCCTTCATATATCCCTCACTGTTAGGTGGTCCATGAACTACTTCCATTCATAGTATTATTTCTTCAGATATTATCTCCTTTCTCTTTACCCTTCATATATCCCTCACTGTTAGGTGGTCCTTGAACTACTTCCATTCATAGTATTATTTCTTCAGACATTATCTCCTTTCTCTTTACCCTTCATATATCCCTCACTGTTAGGTGGTCCATGATCTACTTCCATCCATAGTATTATTTCTTCAGATATTATCTCCTTTCTCTTTACCCTTCATATATCCCTCACTGTTAGGTGGTCCATGAACTACTTCCATCCATAGTATTATTTGTTCAGATATTATCTCCTTTCTCTTTACCCTTCATATATCCCTCACTGTTAGGTGGTCCATGAACTACTTCCATCCATAGTATTATTTGTTCAGATATTATCTCCTTTCTCTTTACCCTTCATATATCCCTCACTGTTAGGTGGTCCATGAACTACTTCCATTCATAGTATTATTTCTTCAGATATTATCTCCTTTCTCTTTACCCTTCATATTTCCCTCACAGATATCTCCTTTCTCTTTGCCCTTCATATTTCCCTCACAGATATTATCTCCTTTCTCTTTAACCTTCATATTTCCCTCACTGTTAGTTGGTCCATGAACTACTTCCATCCATAATATTATTTGTTCAGATATTATCTCCTTTCTCTTAACCCTTCATATTTCCCTCACAGATATTATCTCCTTTCTCTTCACCCTTTATATTTCCCTCACTGTTAGTTGGTCCATGAACTACTCCCATCCATAATATTATTTGTTCAGATATTATCTCCTTTCTCTTAACCCTTCATATTTCCCTCACACAGATATTATCTCCTTTCTCTTCACCCTTTATATTTCCCTCACTGTTAGTTGGTCCATGAACTACTTCCATCCATAGTATTATTTCTTCAGATATTATCTCCTTTCTCTTTACCCTTCATATATCCCTCACTGTTAGGTGGTCCATGAACTACTTCCATCCATAGTATTATTTGTTCAGATATTATCTCCTTTCTCTTTACCCTTCATATATCCCTCACTGTTAGGTGGTCCATGAACTACTTCCATCCATAGTATTATTTGTTCAGACATTATCTCCTTTCTCTTTACCCTTCATATATCCCTCACTGTTAGGTGGTCCATGATCTACTTCCATCCATAGTATTATTTCTTCAGATATTATCTCCTTTCTCTTTACCCTTCATATATCCCTCACTGTTAGGTGGTCCATGATCTACTTCCATCCATAGTATTATTTGTTCAGATATTATCTCCTTTCTCTTTACCCTTCATATATCCCTCACTGTTAGGTGGTCCATGAACTACTTCCATCCATAGTATTATTTGTTCAGACATTATCTCCTTTCTCTTTACCCTTCATATATCCCTCACTGTTAGGTGGTCCATGATCTACTTCCATCCATAGTATTATTTCTTCAGATATTATCTCCTTTCTCTTTACCCTTCATATATCCCTCACTGTTAGGTGGTCCATGAACTACTTCCATCCATAGTATTATTTGTTCAGATATTATCTCCTTTCTCTTTACCCTTCATATATCCCTCACTGTTAGGTGGTCCATGAACTACTTCCATCCATAGTATTATTTGTTCAGACATTATCTCCTTTCTCTTTACCCTTCATATATCCCTCACTGTTAGGTGGTCCATGAACTACTTCCATCCATAGTATTATTTGTTCAGATATTATCTCCTTTCTCTTTACCCTTCATATATCCCTCACTGTTAGGTGGTTCATGAACTACTTCCATCCACAGTATTATTTGTTCAGACATCTCCTTTCTCTTTACCCTTCATATATCCCTCACTGTTAGGTGGTCCATGAACTACTTCCATTCATAGTATTATTTCTTCAGACATTATCTCCTTTCTCTTTACCCTTCATATATCCCTCACTGTTAGGTGGTCCATGATCTACTTCCATCCATAGTATTATTTCTTTAGATATTATTTCCTTTCTCTTTACCCTTCATATATCCCTCGCTGTTAGGTGATCCATGAACTACTTCCATCCATAGTATTATTTGTTCAGATATTATCTCCTTTCTCTTTACCCTTCATATATCCCTCACTGTTAGGTGGTCCATGAACTACTTCCATCCATAGTATTATTTGTTCAGACATCTCCTTTCTCTTTACCCTTCATATATCCCTCACTGTTAGGTGGTCCATGATCTACTTCCATCCATAGTATTATTTCTTCAGATATTATCTCCTTTCTCTTTACCCTTCATATATCCCTCACTGTTAGGTGGTCCATGAACTACTTCCATTCATAGTATTATTTCTTCAGATATTATCTCCTTTTTCTTTACCCTTCATATATCCCTCACTGTTAGGTGGTCCATGAACTACTTCCATTCATAGTATTATTTCTTCAGATATTATCTCCTTTCTCTTTACCCTTCATATATCCCTCACTGTTAGGTGGTCCTTGAACTACTTCCATTCATAGTATTATTTCTTCAGATATTATCTCCTTTCTCTTTACCCTTCATATATCCCTCACTGTTAGGTGGTCCTTGAACTACTTCCATTCATAGTATTATTTCTTCAGATATTATCTCCTTTCTCTTTACCCTTCATATATCCCTCACTGTTAGGTGGTCCATGAACTACTTCCATTCATAGTATTATTTCTTCAGATATTATCTCCTTTCTCTTTACCCTTTATATTTCCCTCACTGTTAGGTGGTCCATGAACTACTTCCATTCATAGTATTATTTGTTCAGATATTATCTCCTTTCTCTTTACCCTTCATATTTCCCTCACAGATATCTCCTTTCTCTTTGCCCTTCATATTTCCCTCACAGATATTATCTCCTTTCTCTTTAACCTTCATATTTCCTTCACTGTTAGTTGGTCCATGAACTACTTCCATCCATAATATTATTTGTTCAGATATTATCTCCTTTCTCTTAACCCTTCATATTTCCCTCACAGATATTATCTCCTTTCTCTTCACCCTTTATATTTCCCTCACTGTTAGTTGGTCCATGAACTACTTCCATCCATAATATTATTTGTTCAGATATTATCTCCTTTCTCTTAACCCTTCATATTTCCCTCACAGATATTATCTCCTTTCTCTTCACCCTTTATATTTCCCTCCCTGTTAGTTGGTCCATGAACTACTTCCATCCATAGTATTATTTGTTCAGATAATTTTAATGGTAATTATTGTTTGTTAGTGAGTTTATATGTTCCTTGTAGTGTGTGTAGAAAGACCTCCCTGTCTGGCCTATGTAAAAACTAGGTCACGAACTGCAAGTTAGTTTGTAAACTCCAGTGGTGTTGTAAATATCGTTGATTTTGTTGTTGGGTTTAAATTGTTTATTGAGAGTGTTGTGTGTGGTGTAGACTATTTTGTAGTTGTATTTTCGTAGTGTGTTGGTTAGATTGTGGGTTTTGGATGATCTGTATGGTATTGATAAGTATTTTATGGGATTATCTTGTTGTGTGTTTGTATTTAGGTTATTGAGTTTGTTTTTTAGGCGGTTGTATAATTTGTCACCATTGTTGTATTGTATCCGTTAGTTTGTGTTATGTTTTATGGTGTTTATCTCTTGGTGTTTTAGTGAAAACTAGTAGCTCACGTAAAGATGGATGGATTCAACAAATAAGAAACCAAATGTTGATTTTCGGGTCCCAACGTGTACGCTCTGGGTGCGCCTCGTCTCGCAATGAGAATGAGACGCCCCGGGAGTGCGGAGCGCCGCCTAGTGGGCAGGACGCGCTCATCCTCCCTAGGTTGAAAAAAGCTACAGCTTTCAAACTTAGTCAAGAATATTGTTAATCATTAAATTATGAAGTACAGTGATGATTCACTCATGTAGGCCTATTTAGAGATAATATTGTTTGATTGTTTATGAGTTGAGGATAAGGGTCCAGTCATTGATAAACGTATGAGAAAATGTTTACATTGTGTTTAAAACTATTGCTTGCTAAAACTTAAATTATTTTAGCTGGAATTCTTTTTTATGTTATTTAAAATTTTATTAACTACATCAGTAATACGTTTAGGTAACTATTTTAATGTTAGTTATAAAATGAATGTAATAAAGTTCTGTTAACTAGACACTTCAACTTCAAGCAAAACTGTGTTTAAATAATTAACTTTTTGTACCACCAACTGAGTTTTCTCATTGTATTACTGTGAATCCTGAAGTTCCAAAATAACAGAAATTTCAAGAATCAATTAACAAAGTTTGTGGAACTCATTGCAAGTCATTGCAATAATTAGTCACTCTGCTACTTGACCTTGTTAGTTAATTTACACAAATTGTGCATGCAATGGCTGGCATACAGAACCTTTAGGACTGCCATTGCAGATGTCATGAAATTGATTTCCCACTATATATTTGTTTAATCATGTTTACCAGAAATCTTGGATATATATTAATAAGAGATTAACTTTTCTAAATAATAATGAGTATTATTTTAAGGGTAATAATAAAAAGTATAAACTTTGTTTTCAGTTTGAATTCTCCAAGCACACTTATAATATTAAACTTGTAATTATAGAATAATTAAACTTACAATAGACAAGGAATGTTTAAACATTATTCTGTAGATTTCTGTAAATATAAGAAGTCGCTAAGAATAATATAATAAAATCACGAACAAAGAAAGTGTTAATAACTTTCATATATTCACAAGTTTTTAAATAATTTAGTTAGCTAAATACGTTTTTTTAAGATGTGTAAAAAGAAGAATTTAACTCCTAAATTCAGTGAAGGAATAGTGATAAAAGTAAAAATTTCTAGAACGGATAAAGTTTTATAATTGGCAAATAATAAATTGTTAAGTTTGGAAATAAAATATCTATATAACACATTAAGTGAGGTTGAACTAGGACTGTATAAATTACATTTTTTTGGCAAATGAATGTAAAGAGAATTTGATGTTTTTTTTCTTATAAAGTTAACACAGTTAATGAACATATATTTAATATGAAAAAAAATTAAGAAATTAGAAAGAATTAAATGAGTTGATGAAAAATGGATATGATAGACCTACAAACCTAAATAACAAACAAATTTTGGTTAAAAATAAAACCGACCTACAATTTACTCCATTAGTCCTGTTTACTCTACCTGACTTATATCCAACTGTTTTGTTCTCCTCCCACTCCCCTATACATTTCTGACTCCCCAGATTTAAGGTATTCTTCTAATTCCTAGTGCATTGTCTGATCAGTGTACGGTTGGATGTCCGACACGTTCAATGTGTAACTTACAACTGTTTTCATAAAAGTTACTATGTCCTAGCAACGTATAGTTTAGTATATGTATCTGTTTGTGAAGCACAATTTGTTCGACTGCACGTATCCCATAGCAATGAGGGCCTAAGTGACAGCATGGCAAAACATTCTTATGAAGAAGAAGCACTGGGGGCTAGCAAGGATCATATATAGTGGGCGTTGGGCTAGAACCAGGATGATTGTGAGAAGAAGAAAAATCTATCAAAGCCTCATAAAGAGGTCTCACTACCTCACTACTCTTTATTTCCCTATATTAGATCACATTCAAACAACAGGAAAAAATATGAGCTAAATTTCTTTTTCTTTTATACAATTTTATTTTTTAATAAGTACATACAAATTTTTCAGTATTCCAAGGGAGGCATGGACCTTTTATTCAGTAAAGTACTTAAAATGTTTGTATGTGTGTGTACATGACGACATCCCTTTAAGGGAGAGTGAAGGGCAGACATAGGAGAGAGATTCTTAAATATTTCATAATTAACTTTGTCTCTAAATTATTAGGTAGGCTACAAGATCAAATAATTAGTTTGGAATCTGATACTATATATCACTAATGAAAGTTTTTGCTATGAGGAAAAAATTGTACCATTGAGTAAAAAGCAGAATGAGTATAGCGAAATTATATTAGATTTGTGAAGTTAGTTATTGTAATTATCGTGGATTCGCTGATTAAACTATATAAGTAATTACTACGTAACTAAGTGAATATTTTAGAACTTACTTGCTGACCTGTTTCAAAACAATTCCTTCATGGTGTCACCAACAATCGTAAATAAATTATCAGCTTTGTAAATGAAATGATTGTTTTGAAACGCGTCAGCAAGTAAGTTCTAAAGTATTTACTTAGTTACGCAATAATTATAGATCTTTACATGTACGCTGGCACTTCACCAATCAATAGAAATTCTGTACTAGCGTAGATTAAAAAAAAACACATTTTCTACTGTCAGTTGGGTCAATATAATTTTAGTTTAATGTAAATTTTGGAGGTTAATGTGCACATTGGGCACCACCTGAGATTAAAGTATAAAATTGTTCAAAAACTTGTCCTAGGACGATATCCATAAGAAATTTGTTTGTATTTTACAAAGAAAGTAATTTTTTCAAATGAAAGATGGGTAAAAAATTAAGTGCAGAGTAGCAAGTTGTGCAACATCCAGGGAGTGATAGATTGACGTCACACTACCTACATTCGGTTAAAATGCTGAAGTTCGGCCACCTACGATATTTTGGGAAATTGTTTAACACCGCCAAATAGGACGATATCCACAAGAATTTTTTTTTTATTGACCTAGGTATGTTACTTTTTTAAATAGTGTATAATTGTTGGCCATTAAAAATTAATTGAATACAAATTATAGGTATACAACAAGGGGGGTTATGATTTAGTATAAATGAGACTATTTTTTTGAATCCCACTAATCACACACAATAATATCAACAACATTTAATACATTATTATTAAACAATCAGTAAATTATTGTATGGAAACCTGTACTCTTTGTTGCATAATAAAGTAACAGTAATATTAAACAGTTAACCCTGTTTAACGTTAATATGCACATTGGGCACTGCCTGAGATTAAAATCTTCAGCATTTTTACCAAAAAAACATGTTGATACCTGTATATTCGAATCCTAACCTAAAATTGATTTAATTCATTACATACCTATTCCCAAGTTGTGAATTTTCAAACTTGTTCCAAAATCTGTTCAGCAGCTATTAAAATGATGTCATCTTTTAGTAATACATTACACTTACTACTAATAGTTTATTTTTAGAGTTTAAAACTTTCTTTCTAACCTCAAAAGTTTCAAGTTCAAATGTACGTTTATTCAGTGGTATCGAATAACACAAAAATATGTATTCACAAAGCCGTAACGAACGTTAACTACATCTAGATAAGTACTGTGTATTACTTCTTTAATCGTAATTAAATGCCAACACTATAAACAAATGACAGCACACAACTAGCCTATCGTCATACGCGTATAACACTGCGCACAATTTTTATTTAATCACATAGATCGACGTAAAATATGACCATCTGAAATTTACTATAGGTAGCAGTGACGTACCACAGATCCAGTATCCCTTAGCTGTTTAGTAATACCAGTCATTGAATCTATACAAAATCAATGATATACATACATGTTCATTAATTAAACCTTTTGTAACAGCAATTTCATTATAAACAAAAATTAATTCTGTTTGGATTAGTTTTATGTATATATATATATTTAAAACTATGCACAGCGAAATGTGGTAGTGAATTTACAATATTATTCTTATAGGATACATATCGTCGAAGAAACGTAGTTACAAGAAATAACAGAATGGGGTTTTTATTTGAATTGAAAGCAATAGACAAAAATTTCCTTTTACGTTGGTACTAAACCTTGCAAAATCTAAATAGAACTGTTAATGAATGAACCTAGACCAAATACTGTTCCTTCTAAAAATAAAGCTATATTTCTCTCTAGTTATGCTTACGTTCTTACCTATAAACTGAAGTAGCTTCAACAATCTTATCAACCCTGATATAATACTTATTTATGTTATAAGTAATTATGAGGTTACATATCCCATATTGGTATGCTATCCCAGCATCAGTATTGCATATTACCAGGTACAGACTAAAAACCATGTTCAGCGAAGTTTTTTGAGTGGAGAATGGGAAAAAAAGCTTTCTTGCAAACATTAGTTTTTTAATACATTCTAACTCAGGATTATAATTAATATAAACATTAATATTCAAAGGAAGTAATATTACTTGCTGATCTTATAATCTATTGAACCCTGAACACAGTACAACTAATTATCTGAAACAATTGGGACTACTCCATTCAGATAAAAAGATTTGGATAAATGGGTCTATTTTAATTATTGTATGTATGTTGAAAATGGGAGAAAAACTATATTTTAATAGAAAAAGAGCTTTCAATTATTTCAATAACAAGGCAACTGTCTTATGATAAGTTTATTTACAGTATATACGTAACGAACTGTAAATGAAAATCATTGCTATCTAAACTTATAGGTCAAAGCAAGCTGTTTGACTATAGTCATTCGCTTTTGCTACTATAGTTGCATATTCACTTGACTGTGAGAAGTTGTGTGTGCTGATACTCAGCCTGACTCTCCATTCACTTCAGTTTCAAGGCTAACAAATCCTTCACAAGCTGATGGTCCCTTGTCTTCTTCAAATTTAACATCAAGGGTTCTTCCTTGATACTTTCTTCTCTCAGACTTTCAATAAGCCCTTCATCCGTATTTGAAACCCAGGGTCTAACGAATCGCACACCAAACACTCTTCTATATCTTCAGAATTAACTTCTGAACATCCAGCAATTTTTAAAAGGATAGTTTCTAAAACTCTCAAATGACACCTCTCATTCTCATCTTCTAACGCTACCATTTTGTTTTCTAGAGCTTCTTCTTCTGATATGCTTTTCAACTTGTTCTATGAAATGAGGAAAGGATCATAGTGGATGTAAACAGAATCATTATTTTACAAATCAGTACGTTTCTGCTTTAATTTTTTTCATGAAAATTTGAAAGCGATTCGGATGGTTAGAATTCGGATAGTTGGTATTTTACTATAGCTTAGTTGTCTTTTTAGGGTATTTATTAAAGGCCATAAATTTTGTAAGTATTGATCAAAATCAATAATCAGAAAAATTACGTTTAATGTAAAAATTGTAGCAGAAATTATATTTATAAATATGGATGCAACAGAGTGGCTATGTGTCGAATAAGCAACTATGTTGTGCTGAAAGACTTTACACATTAATTTAAATTTTGCTTATTCTATTGTTCCTTTATCTGTTTGTAACCTAGTATAACATTTTCTATTTAAACTTTATAACATTATGTATTACCTACTGTTGGCTTTCTTAGACGGTTGTCTATTTTGTGAGTCATTTGGCCGTTGATAACTACTGTGCTGCTAGTATTATCCTCTTCGGCCTCAATGTTTACTTAGTCAGGTAGTACACTTTAAAATATATTAAAATAAAACATTTGTCAATAATGGTTACTATTTTTTTTCAAGTTGAGGATAGCGTTTTCGAAGACTTGTCCCATTATTAACTCGGACCATAATTGAACTCTTAGTTGTTCAAGGATAAGATGGGGAGTAGTCAGATAGCTCTATCATATTAACTTATGGTTATCCTATCCTTTAAACAACCAAGTTGTCAGTAATCAAGTTCATTGGAAAGAGTTTATATGGTAATGATGAAAAAAGTGTGGGAATTATAATGAATTTGGGTGCAATTTAAAATATTTCAATTTTCACACTTATCATTTGTATGGAGTCTCCTGTTTTAATTTAGTTTGAGCAGACTTTGTAGTTTGATGTTTGTCCAATTGTATTAGGTGGTTCAGCAAAATTTGTTCGAGTGTTATGATGTGCATTTTGAGTTCTTGGTAATGAGTGTTAAATGACCTTCTTGAGCTAACCTTACAAGATCTATTCTAACAAATTTCATATACATAATGCTATACAAAACGTCTCCAAAAATACCCCTTAATAGTATAAAGCAAAGGAGTAAACGCTTAATTTAATCGCTTTTTAAATTAAAGACAGACTTTAGTATAGACAGAGAAGTATTAATAACACTTGTACATGTTAGTACGTTCCACTTGGCTATAGTTGCACTTATTTTTAATTATTGAGGACGGCCATTTTGGTAGATGCGTCTTATTGTTAACCCTCTCAGTTCAAAGAGAGTAAAGCAGGCTGTTCATCTGAGCAGTTAATAATGTCCTGAACTTGGGGTGTGCTTCAAGGTCAGTGACTGAATACCCAATCCAAGGTGGAAGGCATCGTGCCGAAGGATGAATGGCTGCAGGGTATAAAATGCAGTCCCAAACGATCCCCTTGAGGAACCAGACAAAACCTCATTGTATGTTGTCTTGCCAGGGCAGTGGGGGCTCTGCTCTGGTCGACCGTTATTTCCCCCATACTCGTGGGACTTTAATGGACCAAGTAAGTATAAGAATTAATTTCGAGACTGCACAGACAGTGGGAGCCAATGAGACGGCAAACCGTGAGTCTGTAGCAGATGTGTCAACGGCAACCATCACTGGGGGTGCGGGGGCGGCTGTCAAGCTGCCGACTGCAGAAACCGGTGAAGTGGCTGTAGAGTTGAGCTCAATGTCTAGTCCTGGGGCTGCTCTGCGGACCCAGGCGACTGCAAATTAAGCAGAACAATGATCAAGATCCTCCAAGTGAACCTACAGCATAGCAGGGCGGCGAGTGCTGTCGTGTGTAGGATGCTGGACAGGGGAGAGGTGGACTTGGTGCTCATCCAGGAACCATGGATTTCTGGAGGAAAAATATGCGGGCTGGCGACATCTGGAGGTAAGTTGTTGTATGATAAGGACTCCGGTGTTCCCAGGACGTGTATCCTGGTTAGGAGGGGGTTGTGTGCTTTTGTACTAACGAACTTCTGTTGCAGGGATTTGTTAGCAGTGACGGTGGAGCTGCGGGCGGAGGGGGGGATGAAGAGGCTGAACCTGGCCACGGCATATCTCCCCTTTGACTGCGCGGGGGCTCTGCCAACACAAGAGCTGAGGAGCCTGGTCGAGCACTGCGAGGCTGTGGATGAGGAGCTGCTGCTGGGTATGGATGCTAACTCCCATCACACTTCGTGGGGTAGTACAGGTACAAACACTAGAGGTGAGGAACTTTTAGCTTATCTTAGCTCTAAGAATCTACTAGTCCTAAATCAGGGGGAAGAGCCGACGTTTGTCACTAGGGCCAGACAGGAGGTCCTGGACATTACGGTGGCATCGAACCAGATGGCTAGGTATGTACTAAATTGGCATGTGTCGGATGAACCATCTTCTTCTGATCACAGACATATTAGGTATGATATCTCTCTAAATCCAGCCATGCTTCGTCCAACCAGGGATCCAAGAAGAACAGACTGGGACTCCTACAGGAGGGACCTGGGTGTTCGGATTGAGGAGGCTGGATTGGAGTATGGTGGGAGGAGAGAGCTAGAAGACTCTGCCACATTGGTTGGCGAGGCTATAATAGAATCCTTTACCGATAACTGCCCTCTCAGTGAGGGGAGGAAAGTAGGGGATCCGTCATGGTGGAACAAGAAGCTAGCCAAACTTCGGAAGACCACCAGGAGACTATTTAATAGAGCAAAAAAGAACGGGGAGTGGGACCTGTATAGGAAAACACTAACCGAATACAACAGGGCAATTAGAGAAGCGCGCAGGAAGTCCTGGAAGGAGTTTTGTCATGAGATTGACAAAACTCGGGAAGGGGCACGACTGTATAAAGTGCTCTCTAAGGACCCAGTGAACCCGGTGGGGATGCTAAGAACTCCACTGGGAAATATAACAAAAACGGCAGGGGAAACTGTGGAAGAATTAATCAGGACACATTTCCCTTCCAGTACCCTGAGGAAACTTGGGGGAGCAGACACTGAACCGGTTACCAAACTCTCCACAAGACGTGGTAAGAGGGAGGACTGGGAAGTGGCAAGGAGGATAGTAACTCCACAAAGGGTAAGATGGGCTATTGGCACTTTTAAACCCTACAAATCTCCAGGTCCAGATGGGATCTATCCTGTGCTGCTGCAGCAGGGAATGGATATGCTGGTGCTGGTACTTACTAAATTATACAGGCTAAGCATTGCTCTAGAGCATGTGCCGGCAGCCTGGAAATCTAGTAAGGTGGTCTTTATACCTAAGCCCACCGGTAACCAATCGGAAGGGAAAGGATACAGACCTATCACACTCATGTCCTTTGTTCTCAAGGGACTTGAAAAACTGGTTGATAGGCATATTAGAGGGGGTGCTTTGGCTATCAAACCACTGCATTGGAACCAGTATGCTTACCAACCGGGGAAATCTTGCGAGGGAGCTCTCCATCAAGTGGTTGGTAGGATTGAGCAAATGATCGCTAAGAAAGGTTGTGCCATAGGTGCCTTCCTCGACATTGAAGGGGCTTTCAATAACCCCTCAGTGGAGACGATGGTAAGTGGTGCAAGACGTCATGGAGTGGATGCGACCACGTGTGGTTGGATAAGTTCCATGTTAACAAACAGAAGCATTTCTGTAGAGGTGGCAGGGGAGGTCAGAAGGGCGGAGACAAGTCTGGGCTGTGCACAGGGGGGGGGTTCTCTCTCCTCTGTTGTGGTGCCTAGTGGTTGACAACCTTATTGAACTCCTGAATGAACAGGGGTACTTCTGTCTAGGATATGCGGACGACATAGTTGTCCTGATCCTGGGCAGATTCCCTGATACAGTCCTTGAGGTAATCAGAAATCCTCTACGACTGATTGAAGAGTGGTGTAAAAAGGAGAACCTTAGGGTAAATCCAAAAAAGACTGCTCTCATTAACTTCACCAGACAGCGAAAAGATCTGACGACCAGGATGCCCCGCTTGTTTGGTGAATACCTTGAGTTTGTGGGGGAGGTGAAGTACCTGGGAGTTACTCTGGACAGGAAACTCACCTGGAATCCACATCTTGAGAGGACAGTTAACAGGGCCAAAAGGGCACTGATGACTGTGAGAAGAATGGTGGGTAAGAAATGGGGACTGAAGCCATCAATGATGCACTGGATGTATCTGAGGGTGATAAGACCTATGATTACCTATGGAGCTCTGGTGTGGTGGACAAAGGCCAACCAGGCACAGACAAGAGCTAAGCTGAGCTCTATCCAGAGATTGGCCTGTCTGTGCACACTGGGAGCGATGTCAACTACACCAGGTGCAGCAATGGAAGTAATGCTTAACCTCCCTCCCCTTGAGCTTGTCCTTAGGGGAGAGGCGAGGCTAGCGGCATGGAGATTGCGCAACTCGAGCAACTGGGCTAACCTCCCAGACGTCTCGGGACATATGAGTATCGAGTGCGTGGTCAAAGAACCCGTCTTGGAAATGGGCAGCGACCACATTACTCGAATGTTTGCACCTGACCAGGTCCACCAAACTGTGATGGAATGGTCAGGGACATTAACATCGGGAGCTCAGATCTGGTACACAGATGGCTCCAAGATGGACTTCGGCACTGGAGCGGGGGTGTATTGTAAAAACCCAAGGGTAGAACTAGTTTTTTCCTTGGGGAGGCATACCTCTGTCTTTCAGGCCGAAGTATATGCTATAAATGCCTGTCTGGGAGAGATAGCGAGAAGGGAAACACATGGGGCCCGGATTGCTATTTTCTCCGTCAGTCAGGCAGCAATTAAGGCACTAAACGGACACGTGGTCACCTCGGCCATAGTCAGGGAGTGCCTAATTAACCTACAAGCTCTGGCAAGGCACAATCAAGTCAAGATTGGTTGGGTGCCAGGGCATAGGGGAATACTTGGAAATGAAGCCGCAGATGCGCTGGCCAGGGAGGGGTCCTCGACTCCCCTGATTGGACCGGAACCTGCGGTGGGTATTTCCAAATCCATGGTCAGGATGACAGTGCGAAGGTGGATGGCTGAAAGACACTGTGAGCACTGGATCAGGGCCGAAGGGATGAGGCACAGTAAGCTAACCCTTAGGAGACCTTCCTTGGGGCTGCAGAAGAGTCTCATCTATCTGTCTAGGCAGGAATTAAGGATAGCCACAGGACTACTCACGGGACACTGTGGACTAAGGAAACATTTGCATAAAATGGGTATCTACAAGGATGAACCAGTGTGCAGATTGTGCGGGCAGGAACAGGAGACTGCCACACACATTATTTACAGATGTGGAGTACTTGCTGAGAGGCGCTTCAACCTCTTTGGTGATGGAACGGCTTTGGTGGATGCTGAAGGTAAAACTCTAGTCAGGAAACTCCTAAACCTGGTAAGAGGGAAGGGGTTATTTGACTAGATCAGGGAGGTAAGTACAATATACCTTAAGGTAGCAGTGCTTCGGGCTATTCAAACCCGCTCCCAAGTTAAAAAAAAAAAAAAAAAAACCCTCTCAGTTACGTCAGAGTTAACAATGGGACACATCTCCCAAAACAGCTGTTCTCAATAATAAAAAATATAGGCAATGATTTATAATTATTCAAGTACAATTAATTTATATCAATTATTTATAAACAATATGGATAGAGTAATGAATATTTCTTCCAAGTAGCTCAATACAATATAAAGACTGATTTTTTTACTGTTTTAGCATAATTTAGAAAAGATTTTAATTAATTTTGGTTTCTAACCAGTCCATTAATTAATTTTTTTGCAAATTTTCATAAAAATCATTACAGGTAATGTTGGAACGTGTAATATGGATTTAAAAAATATTAAAAACAACCCTCAATGGAAAAAAAATTGCAAGTAAAATAGACTTGTGAAGGGTAAGAAAATGTTTGTTCATGCTTAATGACAAAATAACTGTTTTCCCCTCTAGATAAAATGGAGTTTTTTATTAACACAACTGGAAACTGACAGGATTTATCAATGTTAAAACATTGAGTGTCATGACAGAAAACAAATAATAAATTTCATACAATATAGAGTTTATTACAATAATCATAGGTACAACAGTATAGATTACAAATTTGAGTAAAGCCTGAACATTATCTAACCGTAGCTTTAGATACTTGAAAAACTATATGTCTTTTAACATTTTGATAATTCATGTTAAATAATGGTTATTTCGTAAATAAGAATTCTGTAAACTAACAAGAACGATTCTATTTAAAAAAAAATTCATTATAGTATATTTATTTCAGTATATATTTTATTAATACTACTCAGTGATAAATTATTAAATTGAATAATGAAATGTTTGAATATAAACATAATAAAAAATGTTTAAACAATCATAATTTCAAATATAATTTATTAATTTTTAATATTAATTTGTGTATATTTTATAGTGTTTTATATTTAACTGTCACTTTATTTGTGAACTTTATATATAATTTTTTTATTATAATAACATAATACATGGTTGATGCCATAAAATCTTTACAGATGAAATAAAATCTATTATTCAAAAGTGGAATGTTCCAAATCAACAGAATGTGGTAAGTTACTATTGGTTAAACAATATAGTTCAATAATGGCACTTTTAATTCTTTGCTAAATAAAATGGCTTTTATTTACTACTATATACAGAAAACATGCCATCATTTCAATTAATGTGTTTACAAATTTAAATCTATAAGAATAGTAGAAATTTAATTTGTTAAAAACAATTCAATAAATCTTTAAACATTAAAAGGATATATTGATAAACTTCACTTGTATAAAGAATTACAGCATTACCTTAAATATGGATAAAATTTAGATTTTTTTTTTTTACTTTTCTTCAAAACAATACAGAGATAATATATTCTGAGGGGATAAATTGATTGATATTTTTTTAAATAACATAAAAGATAGTAATCCGATAATCTATCAAAACATGAATATTTGTTTGGAACAAACATGTTTTCCATTAAGTTACCTAATCATTGTAGTAAATATGAAAGCCATTGCTTTTTAAATGAAGTAATAACCCACTTGAAAATACAACTGTTAAATTATTTGAATATCACAAATAGTACATATATTTTCTCCTAAAATAATATTGTATTTGTTGATTAGGCACAAAATTTGTTACGTTTTACCTTTAAAATGACTTGATTTTTGTATGTATAGACATGCTTATTGAATTGAATAGGAGAATGACGGATATGAAACCTTTCTATTCTTATAATAATTTTAGACAGAATGAAATTAGAATATACTTGAAAGATAATAAATATTTTTCTTATTATATAAATTCTCCAAGGATCTGTGATTGTTTTGAAGACTAGTGTTATTGTTCTTGCGATTAAGAGGAAAATAATTAGAACCCTAAAACAGATAAATAAACAAATACACTTCTAGCAACAGTATAACATATGGAAAATTCTTAATAGAATGCCTAATTAAATTGCAGTTTTAATAATGGTTTACAATATTATTAAAACTGTATTTTACTATAGTGGTTAGTTAATATGAAAATTACAATTACCTTAATATTCATCTGATTATTTTTAAAACTAAGATAAAAAGTAGTGTTTTCAGCATAAACAGAAAAAAGGTGGAATTTTTAACCATGGTGCACTATTTATGTATTTCTTGAAAAACTGCTAAAAGGTTTTTTTCTTAGTTAACAACTGGACTAAAATATAGTAAAAATAAAGTTGCAAAAGTCATTTATGTTAAACTTATTTATATAATTACATAATATTTGTGAACATAATTATAGTTAAAACATACAAAGAATATAACAACAGTATCACAGTCTAATTTTCTGCAAAAAAATAACAAGTGATAATTCAAAATAATATAAAATTTTTGTTTTCATTATCTTTGGATATGTAATAATTTATATTCTTTAGTTGAATATAACCAAAATTTAGATTAATCTTATAAATGAATAAAGTTGAATTATCACTGTATTTCTCTCAGACTTTATGTACAGTAGTAAGTTCATTTATATAAGTACATTTTTCTTTTATTAATAATACAACATTTAATTTGTATTTCCCCCTCGAATTTATGAATTAAAACCTTATGAACAAATTAAAACACTTATTAATAAAAATCAATGATATACACACTGAAGCCAATAAAAAAACAATGGCACTTCGTTATTAATTTTCATAACTTGTTAAAAAAAAAAGAAACATCAAGAAATGATTGCTCACTTAAGTTCGATGCCATAAATGTTTCAATAAATAACACTAGGCTACTATGACTTTCTGTACAAACACCACTTACATTTCTAATACGACCAGCTCTAAAATCTTGTTCTGAAAAATTAATATTTACATAAGATCTTTACAAACACATAGCACAATTTACAATTTTTAAACGTGTTTTAAAAAAATGTGGAATGATATCTTGTTGATAATCTATCTATACAAATTTAGTTTAATAGTTTAGGAATTATTTTTCAACACTAAATTAATAAAATGTCCATACAAGTATTATATAAACAAAAGATTTCAAAATTTAGAAATGAAAAAAGAATATAACGTTTTATCAAAACTTTGAAAGTTAAACAAATTATGTGTTCTAAATTTTGCATAAAATAAAGTTAATAAATAATTGAATTTAAAACTGTATTTTATTTTAGCTATTTGTTTTAAAACATTATTAATTTTAAATTTCCCTTAATGTGTAATATTAGTTTTTCTTACTTTTGTAACAATATTTTGTTAATATTTTATAATTTAAAAAAATGTTTACATCTAAAAACAATTTTACTGAGATAAAGATTAAAATGATCTCTCAAATATTCATTTTTTTTTCTAGTAGTAGATATGTTTTTCATATCTAATTAAAAATATCTTTAAAACTCTACATACAAAATTTACATGAATTATAACTAACTATACATGCAATTATAAATTACTGGTCCCTACCAACGAATGTTTATAAAACTAACACACCAAATTATAGTGTTCACAACCCTTTACACAATTATTATACATATTGTTTTTCTAAATACACTATATTTATTTTACACTGTTATAACTCAACAGTTTTTCATCCTAGACCGTAGTTTCATTTCTTCTTAATGGTTGAAGTTCTCGTTGTAGTCGATCAAAATCATTATAATATTCATGATCTGATTCCTCTTCAGATGACTTTTGTTGGGTCACAGGAGGCTGAGAGCCTGGTGGGTGCAAATGAGCACTAGGATGTGTAAGTGTTTGTGGGTGTGGAATTCCTAATGTTGGCTGAACAACTAAATGGTATTCTGGGTTATCAACACTCGTCTGGGGCGGGAGGAAATCAGGATGATAATTCCGTAAAATTCCGTTTCCATCAGTTTGGTCAACTGCAACACAAAAATAAAAACATCAGTAGTAATTTAACCCTTTGATTAGCATTTACATACCAGTACGTGAGATCGCGCAACGGCCAGCGGAAGCACTCCTGTATATGTACGTTCAATCATTTTTCTCAGATTATCATTGCCGTACGCTTATGATTTGTTTTTGTTTGTATTGTGCTGTATTCTAGGTTAAATATTTGGAACTATCTGGACAACAAATACTACACAGAGTACACAGTCACTATTATTTTCTGTTCAAAGTCTATCAGTTTTCTCATGTATCTGCAGATAGTTTTGAAGTTTGTGCGGTATTTTACAGTAAATAGGTGATTGAATAATAAAGAATCTTTTGTATCAAAAGTCTATGATGTTTCTTACATGTTTATAGATTGTTTAAAAGTTTGTGCCGTATTTTACATCAAATAAATATTTAACAAAAAAAAAGATTAACAAATAATTTTGAGCAAAGAAATTGTTGGTAAACTTAAGGTAAAGTTTGGTTAACATGAGAAAATTAGTTAAATAAAAAAATATTAACAAATATTACTGTGATATAAGTTTAAACATCTTGCAAAAATATGTTGCTCCTATATCAGGGCAGGCACATGTTGCTAATCGAAGTGGTAAAGTTATTAAATACAATTTTAAAAATGGACACCTCATCTGAATTTGTCACTATTAAATATCATATATACCTAAGGTATTTAAATTGGTAAATTGGTTATTAAATGGTAGATTGGCACTTATTTATCAGTTCTAACACTATGCAAATCTAACACAGTAAAGTTTATAAAACGTTTTATTTTGAAAAAAAAAGAAATATAGAGGATAAAGAAATATATTACTATGGTTTCACAGATATAATTAATTGAAAGAAAGAAAGGATAGTAAAACTCTGCCAGTCTTGACTAATTAATTGGAAAAGAGGACTTTTTGCATTGGGAAAAATATGTTCTAATAGAGTTAACCCATTAATACAAATAGGCCTGTATTATATTATTGTATTTAGTTTTTTTATTATGATTTTTCATTAAACTAACACAAATTTCAAATGGCGGTTTATGATAACAAATTGCAGGAAGCAATTAATTACTGGTCAGAATGTTATAACAGGTAGAATGGGTGTTTTTTGTTACAGATTACAAAATGAATCATTCCTCAGCTATTTCACTTATGTTTGTTAACCTGAACTGGGGGGTTTGAGGCACTAGAACCCATTACTTTGTATTGAATTCAATTAAATTCCAAATATCAATCATAAATTATTTGATGGGAAGAAGAGTTGTTTTTGTATTGGTGTTTTGTCCATTGGATGCTCTGAATATGTATAGTTAAAGAAAAAGCTGTATATTTTATATTTTTATAATTACAATTTTGGTATCACTTGGCAAAAAAACCACTACTTACTGATATTTTTCAGAAGACGCGTATCACACTAGGTCAGTGCATTGTATAATGCTGTGAGTCACAGACAAGACAGTTGCTCAGGTGTGTTGTGTTGGTGTTATTATTGCTCATAGAGTAGTTGATAAAGTATTTGATTGTGAGTACATTTTGTCGTTTAAAATGTGTTGTGGTTAGTTTTTGTGTCGTGTTTGTATATCTCGTAGGTTTCTGTTGCTTCTTTTTATGTAGTGTAGGATTTTTAGATTAGTGTTTATATTAGTGCATGAATGTTGTGTATTTTGTTTATTACATGGAAAGACTGCCCCAGCTTTTACATAGATCAAACAGGGTGAAACTTTACCACACGATACAATGAACAGATAAAAAACATAAAAAACACAACCCAAATCAAATTTCGCCATACACATGCAAAATACAATATACTTGCACACCAATATAGACACTAATCTAAAAATCCTACACTACATGAAAAAAATCAACAAACTAAATACAGCAGAAAACTACGAGATATACAAAGACCACAAAAGCTATCCACAACACATTTTAATCGATAAAACATACAATCAAATACTATATTTGAAGACGTAATTAACTACTCTATGAACAAAACACAACAGAACACCAATACACCCCACTCACACCAACACAACACTCTTGAGCAATAGTCTTGTCTTTGACTCACAGCATTGAATAATGGACTAACCTAGTGCAAAACGTGTCTGCTGAAAAATATCAGTAAGTGATGGTTTTTATGCCAAGTTATAACAAAAGTGTAATTTATAAGAAAAACCTCAAGACATATAAACACAAAAAAAGCATTTTTTTAAATCTTTATTTTCCAGTGCCAAATTACCTGGAAGTTTTGAATCCCCTATAAGATCCATATACGTTGTTGTTGTTTGGCTTTGTTGCGGAGACGGCATGAGGTAATCATCCTCATCCAAGGGTAAATCTAGCTTAAGCGTCCCAACTTGTGCTTCTCGCTTAACAGTACTGCTGCATTCATCCAGAACATCACAATCTGAAGCAATATAATTTTGATATATTAAACCCGCATGTAAGATATAACATTTTGAACATATACATATATTCTTTTAAATAGGGATGGGCCGATTCCGATTCTCGATTCCAGGAATCGTCGATTCTAGGTGGTATCGAGGAATCGTCGATACTCGATTCTTCATTCATAAAAGTGTCGATTCCGATTCCTATTTTGTTAACTATTAAAATATGCGTGTGGAGTAATTTATTACCAAACAAAATTTATTATATTTGTGTGGAAAAATAATTAATTACCAACTATGTCTTATTTATGTATTAGTTGATTTGCTTGAATTAAATGATTAAAGTAAACGAAAATATTATTATTTATGAAGCAACAGCAATCAAGATCGTAACTATTTCTGGTCGTTTGACATTGCTCGTCTCTCTCTCTCACTAGAGTGGGTTCGATACTCTCTTTTGCTCTCTCTCCCCCAGGTGTCTTACTGCCACTGATTTGTAGATGTCAGAACAAAACACAAAAAAGTACAGTAAAAACTCGATTAACGGTCACCTTCGGAACCGTGGCCATGACGGTTCAGCGAATAGACGGATAACAGAAACACTGTATTATTCCTCCGAAACTTAACCTTAATAAATTATATTATAGACAGATATCACTCTCACGGTTGAAGGTTTTGTGTAGCCTATTACATTAAAACGGAACTTTTAAAAGGTTTTGCCATATGACCAAGATGTTAACTAAATTAATTATTAGAGAACTAGCATGTAAGCTAATATAACTTGAAAGAATCGAGAATCGAGTAAAGAATCGAGAATCGAAAGGAAAATTTTAGAATCGGAATCGGAATCGGAATCGAAAATTTTAGGAATCGGCCCATCCCTACTTTTAAATGTATTATAAATGTTATACCTTAAAATTTTTATACTACACTATTTTCACATTATAATGTACAATCTCCATCAACAAAAAAATTTTTGAATACCTTCAAGTTGAAGAGTGAATTTCATTATGTTGCTATTTTTTTTTATGTTAAATTTTGTCTATTTTGGTCTATAGGGCCTAGTTAGTATGTGTTTTTGTTAGTTTACATAAAGAGGTTTTTCAGGATTTTTGGGTTGGTCTTAAAATAGTAACTATATTAGATATTACAATTTGCCATTGATAAATGACTAAAAGATAATTAGATTCAATATGGATTTGGAAAGAATTTGTAATGATGAAACAATCACAACGAACCTATAATGTAAAAAATGCCAAAAGTATTGGACAAGAAATTTAGGAAATGAGTAAATAATGTAAATGTATTTAGAGAAACGACACTAATTCACACATCCTATTAGCCACAGCACGGAATTATTTAAACACTAGTAAGCCAGATATTACTCTCTACAAAAAGACATTACTCACCTCTAGGTGCTAGAGGGTCACTGCAGTATCTAGAAGGCATATGTTGGTTTGGTTGTTGTATCTGTTGTTCAGTGGCATATCGTAGCATCTCCCTATCCCAATTTGTTTGATTTTGAGGAGTTGGAGATTCCGGTATTGTTGTGGATTGTGGAGAAACTCTTTGAAGTTTAGGTTGCAAATACTCATCAGCATCTACTAAAGCTCCATCAGATCCATCCATTGATATTACTTCTTTTTCGTCCTATTAAATTCATATATTTAATATTCAGCTACAAGTTAACCTAGTTTTTAATTTAAATTAAAAAGTAAAGCTTTGATATTGTTTGAATTAAAAAAAAATTGTTTGAGATTTGGAAAAAAAAATATATTACGAAAATATTTCACTTAAAACTCTTTATTATATAAATTGTGTTTCCATTATGGTCTATTTATCTATGTTCAGAGTAATGATCAACTGCATTTCCTCGCAACACCTCCTCTGCAGTTGCCGTGTTTAGAATTTCCTCTATCCAACATGACAACATGACATGTGAGTACAGATAGTTCTACCAGTACTGTTGAATTATACAAAGTAGAGATCTATACAACTTGTTTCAATTTCACCCCGACTGGAGTGGTTTAATGGAAGCATATTTAATCCATTGATTAGCATCATATACATGCCCTGATAAATCCCCTGGGAGCCACATATTTTTAAATTTTATCATTCTTCTAATTTCTTAAAACTTTTTCTCTAATTTTCTAAATATTGTACTATTTTTAAAATTTGTTTTAAAAATATTTAATATTTATAGAAGTATAAATTTTGTCAACATTAGTAGCAAACCACATTTTCAGTTTTGAATGTTCAGACACGGTAGTATTTTCACACACAAAGTCGTAATATTTTTTGGTTTCCGTAACAATTTTGTTGAACAAATCTCTTTCAAATAATATTTTGAAAAAGACTAATTCTTTAGGTTCTGATAGGAAAACAAATTTGTTAGAAGTCCCTGTATTTGTATAAAAATCATGCAACAATCTGTAAACATGCGAGACAAACCATGGAATTTGCACACAAAAGGATTGTGACTGTGTACTCTGTTTAGCATTTATGTCCAGAGAATATCAAATATTGAACCTAAAGTGCAGTACAATACACAAAAAACAAAATCGTAAACATACGGCAATGCTAATCTGAGAGAAATGATAGAACATTCATATAAGGGAATGGTCCTGCTGGCCGTTGCATGATCTCACATACTGGTACGTGAATGCTAATTAAAGAGTTAAGGAAATATTATGCAGACGTATCCAGTATTAAAAGGGGAATGAATTTAATTGATCTATTGTGTTAATGAAATAAAACCTTGTAAACTATTGAGCATAATAATTAAGACAAAGTGAAATTAAAAAATTTGTAGTTTATTATGTTTTGTGTACAAATTTAGTCAGTTTTTTTTAATACTTAAACACTGCCTGGGTGGGTATAGATCATCGGGCCATTTAGTTAACTCTAGTTACCTATGTCTGTGAATAGCTGGGATTCCCATATTTATTTCCACAGCAACATGTAAAAAAAACAGAGGTTGGTTTGGTCATATAATGAGTGTTTTCTTTGGTTGTGTTGTTTACCTTTCAAGTTTGTTGTCGTTTATTGTTTATTCTAAATTCTATCTGTCATTTTGTTGTTTAATTTGTGGTTTGTGTAATTTTGTTTAGGCTTTAGTGTTTTGTTTATTTGCTTTAAATTTATCTTTCAGTTATTTAGTTAGTTTAATTTTTAGTGTTAGATATTAAGTCATAGATATAATGTCTCAAGAGATACTTTGGGAAGGGATGACATATCTTGATTTTAGACAGTGACAGTGAAACTGATCTAGGCCAAGCCCAAGCTACAATCGACATATCTTTCATTGAATTACTGAATGGAAATGTAAAAGACCCAATTTTAGAGAACTTTTTTAATTTTAAAAGAAATATTTCTAAATTAATTTTCTTAAACATTAAAATGATATATAACAATTTTGATTTTCATTCCAATGTAAAATATGTATAGTGAAGTGGAGCGATGTAGTGTTGCTATTTAATTTTTTTGACTTTTTTATACATTTTTCAAACGAGCATAACATCTATATGCATTTATATGTAAGTAATCAATTCATATGTATATATTTCCTGAAAGCTTATTTTATTCCCTTTACAACAATGTATAATTTGTTGTTATATTTTATTTATTATGTCACTAATTTTTTAAATTTTACCTAAAAACCTCCAGATAAACAGGCGCCTACCAAGAGACTAGGCTTCAAGTGTTAATCAAACTGATGTTTATTATTACTAAACATGAAATTCTAGTAAGAAAAAAATAATGTGCAAATAGTGAAAAATTTCATTTACCTGTGATGAATATGAAGGCAGTCTCATGAAACGATCTCCTTGTATAACTAGATACCTGCCAGGATCTCTAGCCATCTTGGCAAACTCATCGGCAAGTTCCTTAAAAGCAGGCCTGCTTTCAGCATCCAACATCCAACACTTTACCATAATCATATATACATCAATTGTACAAATCGGAGGTTGTGGTAAACGTTCCCCTTTTTCTAACAATTCTGGAACATCACGAGCCGGCACCGATTCATAAGGACGTCCTCCATATGTTAAAAGTTCCCATATAGTAACTCCTGTAAAAACCATATGAATGTTTTAAAATAATGAATTATTTGTAATGTGTAATATTTAAACTGTCTAAATAGTTATTTGTCTATTAATGGTGATTAATCAATTTGACTATTATTACCTTTTTTATAAATTACCTATTATTTTGTAAAAAAGAGTCCTATTATTATGTAGTAAAGGTGAGAACTGATTATTGCTTTGAAACAGTAAGATTATTTGTTTTTATCCTAAACTGGAACTAATATTATACTAATAATAATTTTTTTTTAAATTTCAATTAAAAGTATTAATATAGCCCAAGTTTAAAATGGGACCTGTCTACTGAAACAACCTTAAACTTCATAAATATCATGGGCTAGATTTATAAAAGTTGTATTTAATCACTTAAACAATATATTATGACTATCCAAACTTTAAATGTTGTAAATTTGTTAAAAAACCTACGAGACATAACGTTTTTCGATCGCTATGTGGCGATCTTCATCAGTGTCTTCTGCTTGGAGATGTCGGGTCAAGTGGTGACGGTTTTCAAGGCAGGTTTTCGATAGTATCAAGGAGTATGTGTTTGTTCGTTCAATATGTTTGTGTTTTTGTGTGTCTGTAAATTTCATATTGATCTAGTGTGTTGAGATGTGGTCCTTTTTTGTTGTTATGTAGGATTTCTAGGTTATGGTAAATGTCTGTGTATTTGTGTCCTGTTTCTTTTATGTGATTGTAACAGGACACAAATACACAGACATTTACCATAACCTAGAAATCCTACTCATCAACAAAAAAGGACCACATCTCAATCCACTAGAACAATATGAAATTTACACACACACACACACACAAACACAAAGTACAAACATATTAAATGAACAAACACAATACAAATCACACATACTTTTTGATACTATCGAAAACCTGCCTTTAAAACCGTCAGCACTTGACCTAACATCTCCAAGCAGAAGACACTGATGAAGATCACCACATAGCGATCGAAAACGTTATGTCTCAGTAAGTTTTAACAAATTTACAAAATTTCAAGATTCGGATAGTCATAAATTATTGTTCAAGTGATTAATTAAGATTCACCGAACGTAATAGACCAGAAATTCAAGAAAAGTTTAATGTTTCAGAAGAAAAATTAATGATTTTTAAAGTTCATCATTTAAAAAAATCTTACCAAATGCCCAAACATCGCTTTTATGTGTGAATATCCTGTGCTGTATGCATTCTAAAGCTAACCACTTTATTGGCATTTTTCCACCAGCTGCTTTATATTCGTCTTCATTGATATCAAGAAGTTTTGCCAAACCAAAATCAGTTATTTTAACACAGTTAGGCGTCTGGACAAGGACATTCCTTGCTGCTAAGTCTCTATGCACCAGTCTTTTTTCCTCTAAGTATGACATACCTTTAAAAATAAACAAAATATAACAATTAACATATTTTAATTATAATTTTATTCTGCAACTGTCAAATTAAAATTTTTGTTTACTGCCATAATTATATACTTGATTGTAAGTATGTGTTTGGTGTAATTTTACACCCCATTACATTATGACTCCATAAAACTCTAAAAATATACTTAATAATCCTATCCTACAACTTGTGAACTACAGTCTGAGTTGACAATGGGAAACACTAGCCTAAACATTGTTAAATTTTAATTTGACTTTTATTTCGTATTTCAATAAGAATATTATCACAAAACTAGTGTTAATATTATTAAATATTAGAAGTATTATTAATAAAGAACTATTTATACTCACTGAACTGTCTGTGTTCACAATACATACAAATGTTTTTTTAAATACTAAATTTTAAAACTGAACTTGACCAATTAACGACTTGTCCAAGTTGCAAATTTTTTAAAATCTTATAAAGCAATTTTTATCAGTGTCAATGATTTAAATTTAAATGTAAAGGTTTTCCTGGTTATAATGAACAATAAAAACTACTAGAAATTTTTATTTTAATCATTACAGGGCAAAAATAATATTAACAACCTGGACAAAATTGTTTAAAAATGTGTATAGATAATCAGTAATTACATGGAATAATCTGCTGTGGTTTAAAATTAATAAATAATACACAAAACCTCTAACCACAAATATTTTTTATTCTAGCCTTAATGTATATTTCGGTAACTATGTATCCATCCTTTGGGATATATACATGAGTATGTATTGTCGAGTCTCTGAGGAGGGTTACTTTTTAACCGAAATATACATAGACTAGAATAACAAATATTTGTAGTTATAAATTATAAAAGAATTAAATTAAACATTAAAAAAATATGCATTGTTACATAGCATTAAACAAATAATTTTTAGTACAGAGTTAAAAAAAACTTACCTCTGGCAATCTGTGTACACCAATTTAGTAAAGGCTTAGATCCAATTTTGTCTCTATTGTTCCTCACATAGTCTAGAAGACACCCTAAAGGCATCAGCTGTGTTACCAACATCATCTGGGATGTCATGCATACAGCAAGAAGCTGTAACAGGTTTGGATGTTCCACGCTTGCCATAATATAAGCTTCCTCTAGAAATTCTTTGCTAGTATTTGCTCCTGTTCTTTCCCTCAAAACTTTTATAGCTACAGGAATTTTAACATTTTCACCTTCTGGCACCCAAACACCCTGAAATAAAATAATATTTCGACTTACTTTTTTAAATATATGAACATAAGTATAAACATTTACCTAAATAAATTTACTCGGTTAAATATAATAAAAAAATTATAGAATTTTCAATTTGCTTGTATAGAAATAAACGAATTGCTTTACAAATTTATATAACTTAATCAAATATTAAAAAAAAACAACTGTTAGACATAAATAAGCTACAATTACCAAGTACGATCACAAAGTAAATAAGTCATTTACCTTGTACACAGTGCCAAATGCTCCATAGCCCAAGACACCTCCTTTTCTCATTTCTGCCTCTTTCACAATCCGTAGTTTAGCAAGATTAGGTTTCACATTTGTTGGTCTTAATGGCTCATCAAGTCCTTGTAAAACCATCGACATTTTCACTGCATTTTCTTTGGCTTTTGTTCTCTGACGCCACTGGTATATTAATGCCATGAGAAAAAGCATTAACAGTAGAACGCAGACTACAGCTCCTCCCAAAATGGCAGATGTTTTTTCACTAACACCACTAAAAAAAAATTTTTTTTTTAAAATTTGAAGTAAGTTACTGTCTAACATTATATATAATAATTAGTAATAGGCTGATAGTTATATAGACCTACATAATGTTCTCTGATAATGAATTTAGTTTAACATCTTGGTCACATAGTGAAGTCTTTTAAAAATTCCATTTTAATGTAATGGGCTACACAAAACATTCTATCTTGATGTCAAATAGACATTTTCTTTAATTGTTCAATTAATTCAAAACAACAAATACTTAAATAAGACATAGCTGATAATTTTTGATAGTATATTTCCTATAAATTACACCACACAATACTACAATAATGCTAATAATATAGTTTCTTTTATAATGGTGACAAAATCATAATTTTAAAGACAAAAGTAGTTTATACAACTTTTCAGCAAACATTCTCGGTTTCATCAAGTAAATGCTTCAATCTGGCCATGTAATTCAAGGGAATTGACACTTTTATCAATTTGAATCTCCTAACTAGAAAGGTAATATTTGTTATCATGGCTTCATGCTTCTGGGTATAATCGCTCTACCATGTTTTTGGCCCACTTTATCAAGGAAAAATCGATACAAACAGCAAAAACTTAAATTTGTAAACCTTATTTTTTGGTATTTTTTGAGAAAAAAATTGCAATTTAATTGATACACGCAGACCATTTATGCAAAACTAAAAATATTTAATGAGTAATGTAAAATTGCATACAGATAAGATAAACCCATCTCAATGGCCACACACCTTATAACAGAACAAAATTTTAAATAAAATTTCTTTGAAGAAATCACTTATGCTAAGATAACTTACTATTTTTGTTGCTTAGGTAGTTCACTAGAGCAATATGGTTCTCCGTTCAGTTCTGGAAACACTTTGTAAGGAATTTCTGGAGGACATGTAGCTGTACAGTTGAAGGCAGTTCCATTTTCACCAGGTGTTCCATTCTAAATAAAATAAATATATTTATTTATACTTTGAAGTTTAATTTGCAATGAAATACCTGGTTCCTCCATGTTGAAACACAATAAAACAATAATGCACTTTGCTTCAGCAGATCAGGAGAATGCCAAAATTAATTATTGTACAAAGACAGCTATAGAATACCGACTCTCAATATCAAAATATTATCTAACATTATACAGTAGAACCTCGATAATTTGGACTAACTGGAACCGAAGCCGATCCGGATTAACCAGAAAATGCTTAAAATCAGAAAAATAAAACAAATACTTACAGAAAATTACGTTATGCAGTACGAATGATGTTGGACACACACATTATATATTAGTGATGGGTTGATTCCAAAATTTTACAGATTCCAATAGCAAGAAATTGATTCCAGATTCTCAATTCAAAATACTACTATTACCAACCCAATAGGTTGTTATAGTGCAGCATTACAACCGAGATTATGCAATAACGCAACATTATGATAGAGCGGCGACAGATATTTCAACTGCAAAATGTGTAAATGCGACATCATGTTAAGAGCGGCGATGAATATTTTACTGCCCAATGTGTAAATGCTGGAAGCACTGTAATTGACTTTTGGGATCGAAAAGAAGGACATGATGCTCCGTTGTGTTAATTTTATGAAGAGTACGCAACGGCTTGAACATTGGGAGCTCAGTTGAGGTCGTTTCCTCCTGACGTTAAAAATAAACCATCTGACCAAAGTGGGAAACTGCTTCAGCGTCACTTAACCCACTGGCATGGTTTGTACATAGACAGGTGGTTGTCGCATCAATGTACATATCTCGATACTACACTGTATCTCATTTTATGCTATGAATAGCAACTAAACAAGATTATGATATAAAAAGAAAAATACTTTTACAGTATGTATTTGACCGTTAGGGTTATAAACCTACAGTATTATGTTCAGAACTAATAATTAAATGTCAATAATTACAATTTTTGCCGAAAACAATTTTTTTAAAAATCAAATAATACCACAACTGGTCTGGATTATGCAGAGATCCAGAATAATCAGGTATGAAATATCAAGGTTTTACTTACTCTCTTTACTTCATTGTTGCATATATTACATCCACAAATGCAATAAAATTAATACAGATTTCTGTTAGTCGGCATACTTCAAACAAGTTACAATTTGCCATTTCATTGGTCATTATAGCATATAAGTGTTTACAAATTTATTATATCTGATTGGATAACAGGTTTTACTTAGAAAAATTACTCACCAAATAAATTTTGAAATTTCTGCAATTTAAGCAATGGTTATTCTCTGGACCCGTACAACCTCTGCACTCCAATGAACAAGGTACACATTCTTGAGTATCTTCATCCGCGTAATGTTCTTGTGGACATTCATCTTCACATTGTTCTCCGCGCTTGTAAGTGCTACATTCTTGACAGACTTGTTCATGAAATCCATATCCAGTACATTTACGGCATCTTGGATGACACTTCCTGCATATGGCTTTACCAGCTAATGGCTTCAGAGGACCTTGTTCTTGGGGACCAACCCATTCATAATAGTAACCATCCGGGCAAGGTTCATTTTTCTGCAAGCAGCGTTCCTGAAAATAAAATAAAATTTTAGTATGTAATGTAGTAACTCTATAAACAAAACAAAAATAATAACTTCATATAACTTTATGTTAACTTAGTACATAACATGATATGCATGTACACTTCTTCCAGATAACCCCATTGAAAAAATCGCATAGGGTTAAATCAAGCGGCCTCGGGAGACCCCCATGTCACTTCGGAAAGAAATGAGATGAAGCACAAATTTGTTAATGTGTCAAAAGTCGTTTTCAGTAAACTCTTGCACAATCTGCATTTTCTATTGGTGCATTTTAATGCCTGTTCTGCAAACACTGCTGACGGACAATCCAAGTGAAACGGCGTGTTTGGGAACAGAATGCCGGGGAAATTGTTGAATTGAAGCCCCCACTCTATCCACGTTTCTCCGTGTTTACATCCTAATTAGGCCTTCTGGATTAATTTTTAGAGGTGATGACATCACTCTTAAATTTGATATACATTTTCTAATTGTTGCTCCTGTGGGGGATGGCATCATGGCCAATATCAAAATGAATACGAAATTCACGCTGTGTTGTAATCACGAATCTGCCATATTTGAATAAACTCTTCCTTTATTTGGTTACATTATTTTGTCATTGGTTACAATAAAAACTCCATTTTATGACGTGTCCTGAGATGCCATTTCCACCCTTTTTTTCCCCTTCTCTTGTTCTAGCAACAACCATATGAAATTGGAAAGGTTAATATGTAACATACTGTATAATGACTTGACTGACAAATCAACTGCTTTGTTCATTTACTTTATATTTCTGCAGGTTAAACATGAAATATTGTCTTCAATTGACAATTTACAGTAATTTCTACAAAAAATTATATTATCGTAACTGATTAGCCAGGGTTTATTTCTAAGCATTGATATAAGATACCCTACTTAAGCATAACTTCCATTTGCTTTTCTTTTTCAACTACTATTAATGCCAATTTGCATGTCAATTTTGTTTGCTGTATAACACAAAATAAACACTAAAGTATATTGGAAAATGGTATAAAATTATTGAAAAAAAAACAATGTTTTAGATATTTTAAAAAACCAAAAGTTTTTATCATGGGTGGACTATATTAATAAATACACTTACAATAAACATTTAAACAATTTTCGATACATGAGTTTTTGCCTAATATCACCGAAACATCTCCCAAATTACAATTTACACTAAATCGCTACAGAATGGTTACACAATTATTAATAACTTACCACAGATACATCTTCGTTTATAATAGCTTTTTCACAAGATCGACAACCATTGTCACTGATTGTGTTTTCAGGACCTAGACAACCATAGGCACAGTTAGGATGGCAAGGTCGACATTCACCATCGCCACTGTATTTGCTTGAAGGACAAAATGGCACGCAAAATGGACCATCACGGACATGCTTACATCTTGAACAATTTCCAGGACCAGGTCCCCTACATGTTGATTCACATTCTTCATGACAAGGCATACATAGTTTCGACCCTGCTCTGTATATCCTGAAAAAAAAATTAGTTTATAGTTAAAAACACTAAGTAAAATGCTTCTTTTGGTAAAAATATGTTACCATAAACTATAATGTACTAAATTAAAATCATATTTTTTGTTGATATTTATAGTCTCATCTGTTATGAGCATCAACAACTAATGACCTTTGCCCATTTTGAAATTTGCACAAAGATTTTAGAAAGAATAGTTTAATGCTCTGTTGACTGAAACCAGACAGTAAATTCAATGTAATTAACCCTAGAAGCGGCAGCTGTCGATTTTCCGACAGTTCGTGCGATCGCTAAACTGTAGATGTCGCTTTTACGACACTTGTACGTTGGCCCTTACTGCATCGTTTAAAAGTTCCGTATGAATCCAATAGATAGCGTAGGCTGTTCTCTATTATTTTCTGAACACACACGTGTTTTTGTTTTCGTTCTAGATTGAGGAATGGGTTTACTATTCCGTTTCCAAAAGTAGTCTGACCAATGCGTTCGGAGCCATTCCATTCATTTCGGTTCACAAAGGCATACACTCCCTGTATTGTTTTGTTTACAGTGTTGTAGCATGTATTTTAGGAGTTTAGGTATTTCGTTTTATAATTAATAACTTTATAATAAATATTTGTGAAGGATACTTGAAGGATAAGTCTATCTATCATGTATCCTGCAACCGCCGGAAGATACTGGAAGAAGATTTTCTTCAATGTGGTGGACATGGCTCTTCTAAATGGATACATTATATATTCAAAAAATACAGACAAACCTGTCACTAGGCATAATTTTATTGTGTCTGTAGTGGAGTCCTTGTGCCAAGAGGACCCAGAATCTGCTCCTACCTCAGGCCCTTCAACGGATAGTGGTTCTTCACATGAACTTGCAAAATTGGATGGGAGGAAAGAAAGAACTTGTGAAGTTTGTGGTCATGACCCACATAAACGAGGAAGGTCAACATATTGGTGTCCTGGTTGTAATGTGGTTGTACATCCAAAATGTTTTTCTAAATTGAAACATTTCTACCGCACCAATCCCAGAAAAAGGAGGATGGAAAATTAGGTTAATTAGGTATAATTATTCAATTAAATGTGTAAATATATTAAAAGTAGATATTTAGATATAGGTATAAAAAATTATGTAGGCATAACAGTGTATAATAAACAGTGCTTTAGGGAAAACGTTTTAAAAATATAATATAGGCTAGGGAGTAGTGTATGACAGTTTTGCCCAACAAACAGTTTACGCGTACGTGATCAGCAAAAAAATCATAGAAAATTGGAAACTGCATCAAATTCTATGGAACAAAGGTGAGTGAAATCAGAAAATCTTTCTTTATTATTTGTATATTTCAGTTTTTCAGACAGTAATGCATATGGTTTTTTATTTTTCTTCAAATATAAAAAAATGATAATTGTTTTTGGAAAAATTCTTATTTTCATAAAAATAACATTCAAAGTAATCAAAATATAAATTTTCTGATGCATAGAACAAAATCTTCAACATTTTTTCTTCAAATAAAATATATAGATGTCAAACTTTGTGTGAAAAATGTAATTTATAGAATTGTTTCAAAATAAGATGTTTATGCGGGTCATTTTGTACTGCCAGTTAGGAAAATAACACTGCCGCTTCTAGGGTTAACACAATAAACCCCATTCCATATACAAAATATTATTCAAATATTAGCTAGTAACTAATGAGTCATTTAGCAAACACAATGATGTAGTTATCCCCTCCATTGATGAAATCTGTCATTGATATTAACATAAAGGTTTAATGTACGTAGCTATAAAGGAAAAGTGATAATGAAGACTGTCTCTGAAACGTTTCTGAGCAATATATTAGTGTTTGTAAGTTGGCATTCTTCCAAACAATACACAAAGGTGCAGTTTCGCTGCAAAAAATTAATGCCTTTATGTTTCATAGTTTAGCTAAAACATCAATAGGTCATTGTGTCCTAAACTTAGGCCAAGGCTCCCTTACAAAGATTACCAGTGCTAGCAGCACTTAAAAAGCAACTATGGGAAACCTGGAAAGGGGTTGGGGTGTAAAACCCATATTACGAAGGGTCTGGCCCCCCGTCCCAAGGAAAATTTTAAATTTTATTGCTCAAAAACATTGTTTTAAACAAGAAAATTACAATATTCCTAGTATTTTAATCTTTCCAATCAGGTAAAAATATAAGTATTTTTAACACATTAATGAACGCTTTAATAGCCTAATAATAAGGATTTATTATTTAAAAAAAACCCGTACATTTCAATTACTAAAAAAATTAGATTTTTTAACACTAATATTATAACACTGATCAATAATTAAAATTATTGATACATCACTAACTTAAAATGTATCATAGATTCTCATGTAGTTCGTAGATTATATATATTGTTTGCACTGGAAGAGTTAAAAATGTTTAAAGTTTTAGGTGTATTGATTTAAGGTACGTCGACATGAACGCTTATATTTCCCAAACCGTATAAGGGATAAGCCTCAGTGTGTTACATCTTATTCTCCTGTACATCCTAAATTAATAATTTATAGAGAAATGTTTGAAAGAATTAAAAAAATTTAAAATAAAAAATTCAAGAACTATAGTATTTATTATAACACTAATAATTAGTTTAGAGTATTATTAATTGTCATTCATGTTGACACATGAGGAAAAAACTTTGTGCTTATAAACAAAGATTGATCTGACTCTACCTTAGCAATGTTTATTCAATGCTTTAACTCTTTAATCTGATGTTTTATTCAATAACCATTATTATAGTTAGGATGTTATATTATTATTTCTTTTAGATAACCTTGCACACCTGGCACCACAACCCTTGGGAAATGCTTTAAAAATGATTTAGTAGTAACAAGTATATATAGATTTATTCTGTAATTTGAGAAACAAATGTATCATTAATCAGCAAAAAATTATCAAATAAGAAACTAGAAAAACCAAAAAATAATATTTAAAAAAGGCCTAAATACAATATTCAAGATAATGATAACATACCCTGAGATTGTATTACAGTCCTGCAGGCAAATATTTCCAAGCTGAAAGTTTTCACAAGAGAGGCACTGGTCTGGCCCTGGTCCCCAACAGCCTTTGGATGAGCACTGTTCATCGCAAACTAAATTTTCCTTCTTACATTCTTCCTCTTTCTTGTTGTTCTCCAGCAACGTTCCATGTTCTTGAGATTTCTTAATCCTTTTCCAGTCTACACCTTGGGCGAAGCAAAGGTTTTTGTTTTCCAATATTGCAACACTACCAGAGCGAATTATCTTCAGCGATCTTAATCCCAAAGAACTTAATGATGTTTTTACTATGTAAAGTGAAGCAAAGAAGGATTCAGTCAGTGCCCGTCCTCCAATCACTTCCAAATTTCTGTTGACACAAATAAAAACAGATAAATCCAAGTATTTACAAACTGTAGTCTTGGTTATGCAAATAATATTGTACTGGATACTTCACAATATGTATCTACAAAATTCACCAAACTCTAAACACTTAATTATGCTGTAACCTATTTATAAACAGATATAACATTTATTATGGTAAGGTAAAGTCAAACCCTATGAGTGAAAATGCATACCTGGATTTTTACAGTGGAAGGGTACCATTCATTTTTATAACTACAGTAGAGTGTCAATAATTTAAACAACAAATCTGAAACATCGAAAAACTGAACGCCGACTTCAACACTCCGTTACACAGCCGGAGGAAAATCCCTGGTTTTTTATTTAATTTTGTTAAACGTGCGGGTATATTGAAGTGAAACTCGAGGACATTTTCCCTTTACCCAGCACGCACCAAAAAAACCATTCAATTGATCTTGAGACGATAGACAACCAACAAAGACAGTTAGAGTGGCTTTGGCGGAGAATCCCCCACCCTATGCGTGTAACTGCGTAATTTCTCATTTTAAAAACATTATTCTGACTTAGTTATGTACACACATGTTATATTAATAATTATTAGTCAATGTTATTTGTCAACATGGACGTAATTTAGAAGACAATGTAATCATTTAGAAATACTTTATTAATTTAGAGAGTATTTTATCACACTCCACATCAAAACCTAAATTGGTGAGGAATTCCCAGCCTATGCATGTGATTATGTTAAAGAAAGTAAAGGTTTGCTAGTATAGAAACATACTTTTGTAAATATCTAGTGAATTGTTTTTGTAAAATAAGTGCATTCTTCTGGATTTAAAGATATAAGTAAATCAAAAGTACAATAGTTATGTTCATATGTAGGTACATAAAGTGTTTATTTTCAATTATCTTAACATTTTCAGTGTAACTAGGAATTTCTAGGTTATATTCGAAAATCCGAACAAAACGGAAAGCCTAATTCCAATTAGTTTGGATTTCTGACACTCTACTGTTCTTACAATTTAAAAATTCACTTTTAAAAATATAAAATATGTCACTGTTATAGAACAGGTTTTAAAAGAATAGAATGAAAAAAGAATTACCTAAAATATGACAAGTTTGTGAATTCTTCATGATATCCTTGAATGTTAACATATCCCGTTACTTCCTTTAAAGTGCTAAACACTTCCAATCGATCTGGGTGCATTTTTTGATACCTTTCTCCGAAACTGAAATTGGTGTACACCTGCTGAAATCCTTTAAATGACTGATCTAAAATGGATATTGAGCCTTCAATAACTGTACAATCTTTAAAGGAGTCAATATTTCCTGAATGAACTATGGTAACGCCTTCGCAGGTCTTGGGACATGGGCCATCACAAGGAACACACTCTCCATTAACAGCCTAGATCAAACAGAAACCATTTATAAGAAACATTACAACTATCTAATTAAAAATAAATTTAAAATAATATAGAATGGAATAGAATATTTATTCTATATATTAGCCATATACTTTAAACCATATTTGATTGTGATAAATTTTATAAAAGTTATTTTTAACAAATTACAACAGAAACAGTAATTAAATTTTATGAAAGTTATTTTTAACAAATTACAACAGAAACAGTAATTAAATTTTATGAAAGTTATTTTTAACAAATTACAACAGAAACAGTAATTAAATTTTATGAAAGTTATTTTTAACAAATTACAACAGAAACAGTAATTAAATTTTATGAAAGTTATTTTTAACAAATTACAACAGAAACAGTAATTAAATTTTATGAAAGTTATTTTTAACAAATTACAACAGAAACAATAATTAAATTTTATGAAAGTTATTTTTAACAAATTACAACAGAAACAGTAATTAAATTTTATGAAAGTTATTTTTAACAAATTACAACAGAAACAGTAATTAAATTTTATGAAAGTTATTTTTAACAAATTACAACAGAAACAATAATTAAATTTTATGAAAGTTATTTTTAACAAATTACAATAGAAACAGTAATTAAATTTTATGAAAGTTATTTTTAACAAATTACAACAGAAACAGTAATTAAATTTTATAAAAGTTATTTTTAACAAATTACAACAGAAACAGTAATTAAATTTTATGAAAGTTATTTTTAACAAATTACAACAGAAACAGTAATTAAATTTTATGAAAGTTATTTTTAACAAATTACAACAGAAACAGTAATTAAATTTTATGAAAGTTATTTTTAACAAATTACAACAGAAACAATAATTAAATTTTATGAAAGTTATTTTTAACAAATTACAATAGAAACAGTAATTAAATTTTATGAAAGTTATTTTTAACAAATTACAACAGAAACAGTAATTGATTTTTATGAAACTTATTTTTCACAAATTACAACAGAAACAGTAATTGTATATATATTATTTCCATGCAACAAATATTTAACTGCTTATAAAAAAATATTACCATCAAAATATCCATTGTAAATCCTGAATGCATGAAACATTAACAAAAGTATTCAATATTAGTATTTTAAAATATTTATTTTGGTGTTAATATTGAATTAAAAATTGTTGTTAAAAACATCTTAAAAAAAGATGCTTAATGATATTTTACCTTCTTTTTACTTGGGCAACTTCTCACGCAGGCTCCATTGTCTTTTAAAAGATGTTCAGGACAGTTTTTTACACACGTAGCTCCATAGGCATATTTTCCTAATGGATTTGTTTCCCAAGAATAAGTTATAGAATTATATCGTTGCATTGCCGGACACTCATGAGTACAAACTCCGTCATCATAGAAATTACGACAAGCCTAGAAAAGAGCAGAACATGTTTTAAGCTACGATGAATACAGAGGCTATTTAGTTTTTTATAAATAAATTTACAAACATGAAGAAAAATTAAATGAAATTGATGATTCTAAAACATTTCTTTGTTTACATATGATAAAATAAATAACATTACAACTGTTTAAAATTAACAATAATAACTCAATAAAGTCAGTGCAACAGAAAAAAAATATGGACTACGTGAAATACCTTATTATATACTTATTCCAAATAAAATGAACTGGTTCAAAGTGTAATTTCCAATTTGTTAATACTAACCAAACAATCGCTCTGTTTTGGGCCAGTACAGCCTCCAGCACAAAACAAATGACAACACTCTCTCGGCTTTGGACCAAAGCATCTGCCTTGATAGCACTGGGGACTGCAATCTAGTTTCGAAAAACGTTGACAATTCTCTGGCCCTTCTCCCCAACAACCTTTGGAACAGCTCTTGTCGCAAGGAGGACATTCTCGTTCTGGCAGAGTGAAATTGTAAACATAAAAGTATTCTCCATCTGGTGCTGTTATGATCTCGTCCCAGTTGATTGTTTTTACATGACAAAGATTGTAGTTGTTGAACATGGCTACACTCCCTGACAGTATGTCTGTGAAATACATTGTAGTTTTAATGAAATATTATTGTAATGGATTTGAATTGGTTGTAGTTAAATAATTAAGTTATTCTGATTATGAAACTGTATAATTTAAAGGTTATTAGTTTAAAGAATTTACCTTGAATTAAACTGTATTTATTTATAAATTGACAATCAATGTAAAATAAAAATACCATATTTAATTTAATAATGAAAATAAAACAAACAAGTTTCTGTAAAATTAGAACAAGAATAAACCAAATTACTCAAAAATCAAAAGTCTAAAAAATATATCTATTCTTTGAAATGAAAACAAGAAAGCAGGGTAAACTTCACAAGTATTTCAACAAAACAGCAATATTTATTTCTCTGCAGTTATTTGGTCTCTTCTTACTACTTTACATTATTTCCTTTGTAATAATAAAATATAGCGCTGCAAAACTTTTGTTATGGATTAAAATAATTTGTATGTGTATCTTTTGATGATTCATTTTTTGGTGTTAATATTTATTTTGAACAATTATTTTCTTAAACTTTGGTAGGGTACATCTAATCTGAGAGCAGAAGCACTTAGTTTCTGTCTAGGAGTGGAGTTTACCGAGAAAGGAGCGAGATATAGCTTCTCAGCTCCCACATAGATAGGGTTCTTATTTCTGTAGGTCAATGCTTTTTTTCGAAGATGTTTTAACCTTCTGAATGAGTTACACCTGCTAACATAATTCTGATTTCGGATTTAAAAAATGCTTAGTTTGATTCCAAAAGGTTCTACTCCCATACTTTAGAGATCTACACAGGCAAACAGCCTGAGGGCTCATACATGCTCAGCAACAAGCCAAAAGATGTGGTTATGAGGAATAGTGGAATCTTTATTTGGGTGAGGTTGTAACATCACTTGTGATAACTGGCTTAACAGCATTGAATTAGTACAGGATCTATAAAAAAAAAGATTGCCCTTGCTAGGCACCATATGAAAAAATAAATTTCCAACAAAAACTTCCTGAACTCATTAACACCTAAGCTAGAGCTGTAAATAGTTATCTGTTTGGTTTTGCCAATGGAGACACTTGGGTCATACGTCCCAAAACAATATGTGCTTATGATTTTTGAATGTACATAATGACAACCGAAGTAAATACAGTAGCAGGAAAACCTTAAATGATCCTAGAATATAATGCTACTAAATCTGGATTAGATGTTGTCGATAAATTGTGTGGGTCCTACAATGTAGCCAGAAATATACACAAAGGTGACCATAGTTATCGTCTTTGCTCTATTAAATATTCCTAATATCAATTCAAAGTGATATATATTTAAAATGATAATTCTAAGAACACTCAAACCTCTGATAAAAGGTGAAAATGTATAAAAGCTTTAATCAATTAATTGTTTTTGGAAATCCACCATATTATGCTACCAATAAATTACAGAAATGTTAAACTCAACCTTCCCTATTAATGATAAGCTATTACAATTGATAAGGTTGTTAAAAAATGTAGCTTATTTTTATTATTTTTTCTATTTCAATAAATTTTCTTTCATTAATAACACATTTTATGGTAATACTTACGTGATTATTTAAAAATTCTTTAAAATACAAACATTTTTATGCCAATATTTCAATTATTGCGGCTAAGCAGAAATTTAATTCCTTACAGATCAGCTGAGATTGAACATGTTAAGAAATCTATTGCTCCCAACTGAAAGTTACAAAAATGTTTAAAGATTTCACCTCTTTTGTCTTTCAGGAAATGTCATGACAATTGAATGAATATTAACGATCTCTATTAAATACCTTGGGCTAAATACGCATGTTTGCTCAAAACAAATGCTTGGAAAGTTCAAAGCATAGGAAATATGGAATTTGAAATAGAAATGCCACAGATCAGGAATAAAAAATGTTATTTTTTTTGTATTTGTTGATTTCATCTTCATGTGAGCTATTAGTTTTTAACTAAAAACAGTAAGTTACGGTCTGAGTTGATAATGGGACAAATGTCCCGAAACAATTATAAAGTGCTACCATAGGCAAGTGAATCGTATTTACAAGTTTTGTTAATATTTTTTTTTTTTTGTCAAACTTACCTCTGAGAGCTGGCATTTCCAGGTTGTGCATCTTCGATAGAGTAATCAGTAACGCAAATTCTTTCTCGACAATGTTCAGTTTGAACAACGTCCTTCCCCTGATGATCTGTAACCTCGGTAAAACTATCCTTCGGACATCCACATGGGAAATAAGAACATACCCGGTGACCTCTCTGATATACTGCAGAAAGCTTAGATCCAAATGCTCGTCCTGTAGCCATGTCAGCTCCAGATTTCCATCCACATAAGTACAGTTCGTGTATCGATTCTGAAGGTTCCGGTAATGATGGTCTCTGTTCGATGGCACTGACATTCGACCGTTTGTCCCAATGCATACTGAAACAAAATGAAATTTTATTAGATAAAAGGAAAAAATATTACAATGAAATTTTGTTTGTACATATACAATTAACTAACTCGTAAATTTAGACTATCATGCACAAACAACGAAGTAAATAAAGATATATATATATGATTACGTTGATAATAATTATAAGATAAGGTTGTGCAGAGTCAAATAGCAAAACCAACAAACTTTCTTGAAGAACGAATAAAAGAAGGCATACAAATGTTGTCAGTACCTTTCTTTCATAATATAAGTGTACACTAAGGATAGTGCAACCATTCTTATTTATTTGTTTGTTATCCAGCTTCACACGAGCTACTGGTTTTCACTACAAACAATTGTAAATATGTTACAACTTGCCCATAGTAGCATTTACAAGTTGACAAATCTCCCAAAACAGCTGCCCTCAAAAAATATTAGTAAGTGTTACTATAGGAAAGTTGTAGCATATTTACAAATGTTTTTAGTGCAAACATTCTTATTTTATATGACAAAAATTGAAACACTTTGAGGAAAATATACGCCTTCACATAAGAAATTACAAAATTCATATCATCTGGCTGATCCAAATACCAACGTAGTGCCAAATATACTTGAAAAATTTACTGTAGGTTTAATTTTTAAAGGTTTTTGAAACTTTTTTTGAAACCAAATGCCAAAATGGCTAGTACAATATAGAAATAATGCTGTAAAACAAAATCTTTCATGGTTGTTTGTGTATCTTTTATAATCTTTATATTTTGGTTACTAAAGTGATAAATAATAAATCAGCTTGATTGTAAGGCAAAATTGTCATCCTCAGTACATACAACTACAATTTTGAAATTATACTTTATAATAGGAAATCTGTAACTGTTTAAATTTTTATGTATAAACAATATATACTTTTTTGAAGTCAACTCCTACTGAAGCCAACAAAGAAAACTTTTATTTTAGTTTCACTTTATTTTATAGCTACAATTAATATAAATATGTATATACATATGTCAGAATAACAATATCAAGTGGCAAAATAGAAAGCGAATTTTCTTGCAATTTACATTTTCCTTTCTATGTATGGTGTTGGAATATTATTTTTGTTTGTTACTATTGATACTCTTTCTTCTTTATTGTCGCTTGCATTATTTTGCATTTTATCATTTGCTTTTCTTTCGCATTTTCCGTTTGTCAAGCAAGGTTCGATACGGTTAATTTTATTCTTTTCATTAATTTTTAATCCTAGAGCATTATTATGATATGTGTGGTAACCATGGCAACAATTTTCAAGTTGTGTAATGGAGGTTTCGAAGACAACCAGATGGGGGCAAACGAAAAATTCATATACATCTCTGAGAAGTAGATTTATAACAATGAGAAAGTTCGCTCAGTGCCAAAGTTCTAGACTTTGAATATGAAAATACTCAGTTCGAATCTGATCCAGACCCAGACATTTTTATAATTTTGTTATTGACTAAATTAATATTTGAAAAATTCTAGTAACTGTCATCCACTATAAGTTGAAAAAAATGTATTTGAACATGATTGGATGAATAAAAACGTAATTTATTAACGACTGAAAATTGTACAAGATATATATCTGGAGAGTGTGGACTAATAGAAAGAATTTAATTACTAAACATTTCCAATTCATATTTTGTGTACTGAAGTTATTTTCACTGTGGACGACCTTGTCATTTGAAATGCCTTTGCATAAGTAATGTATTTAAACCATTGTTAATAGTTTCAAATATAAAAAAATCTGCATTATATGCAAGAAGCAAATACTTTAGACAAGAGTCAATGTAAACAATAAATATATGTATTATATTTGTAAATTTATATAATTATCAACTATTTATGAAAATAACTCTTCCAAGGATTTAAGAAACTCAAAACTACCTTGTAATTGACAAACTTGATTTTTTCATTTGAGAAAAAAATACTAGTAAAATATTCAAAGTTTTAAGCAGAAGGTTACAAAAAAGATTTAAAAATAAAGTAAACATTCGTGTGATTAGAAAGAATTTCAACACATGTATTAATTTCATGAGACCAAGTTAGTGTTTCTTTGGTGGTCCTCATATAGTTGTAGAACAGGAATTTCTCCAGCATTATGAAACTTTGATTGTTATCTAGCCTTTAGTTAGAAGTCGGGGCCTATCACTGTTACACGAGGTAACGCTAGCTGGCAGGGCAACAGCTTGCCCTGGAATCTATGTGACAGGAGTTAGGACACCTGGAAACTTGGGCCTGATTATTCGTGCATGCATGAAAAGTAGGCTCCGACTCATTACTATGGACAATCATTTATTTGTGTTGCGTTACGCATCGGTGAGTGATTAATTTAGGGTGTGGCCAAGAAATGTTGCAATTTTAATCAATGATTGTTTAAAACTTGTTAGCAACATCTCCTGGTAGAGTGTATGTGTTATTAAATTGTTCCATCGTCTTAAATTTGAATAAAAATGTGACTAATTCTGTCCTTCTAACAAAAAATATCGCTTAGTTCTGTAAAAATGTTAGGCCTACTTGGAAAGCATTGAAACAATCAACTGCAAGAAACTAGATAATTGTTATGCCGATCTCACCTACAACGAATCCAAAAGCAAATAATATAGTGAATGGTTTTATGACCAAAACTATGGTTACAAGAATGCTCAAATTTTATTTTACCATCTGTAGTGGCATCCCCCCAAACCATTAAATTTTAGCAAAAATATTAACCTAAAAAACAGCCCTAGGTTTTACGCAGAACAGCTTTGTGACGACCTAAGCAATTGCTTAAAACTGCATAAAACTGATTTTTAGAGAAAAAAATGTTTAACATTTCTCCAGGGAGGTTTTCCCCTGACCCTTTGGGTTGCCCCCCCCAACCATTGTCCTGGCTATGCCCCTGAACATCCGAGTCATTTATTTTTGGAAAAATAATTTACAGTGCCTTGAGCCTAATCCCTATACAGAAACATCGGTAAATATTTTAATTATCGATGTCGATAAAACTGTGAAGATGAATAAATTAATGGATTGTTTTCTTGCTTACTAATAGGATCATCTGGAAGGATCAGGAAAGCAATGAGATATGTTGGTCTAATTGCTCTGCCATATCTAGCCTTACGTCATTACTTGTCTTATCTGTCATTTCTAGTCTTTATCTATCATTTCTTGTCTTATCTATCTCCTATTTCTAGTCTTTGTCATATCTTGTCTTACCTCCCATTTCTAATTGTTTTCTGTCGTTTCTAGTCTTATCTATCCCATTTCTAGTCTTTATCTATCATTTCTTGTCTTATCTATCTCCTATTTCTAGTCTTTGTCATATCTTGTCTTACCTCCCATTTCTAATTGTTATCTGTCGTTTCTAGTCTTATCTATCCCATTTCTAGTCTTTATCTATCATTTCTTGTCTTATCTATCTCCTATTTCTAGTCTTTGTCATATCTTGTCTTACCTCCCATTTCTAATTGTTATCTGTCGTTTCTAGTCTTATCTATCCCATTTCTAGTCTTTATCTATCATTTCTTGTCTTATCTATCTCCTATTTCTAGTCTTTGTCATATCTTGTCTTACCTCCCATTTCTAATTGTTATCTGTCGTTTCTAGTCTTATCTATCCCATTTCTAGTCTTTATCTCCCATTTCTAGTCTTATCTCCCATTTCTAGTCTTATCTCCCATTTCTAATCGTTATATGTTATTTCTTGTCTTATCTCCTATTTCCAGTCATTATCTGTCATTTTTAGTTTTATATCCCCCATATCTGGCTGTATCTGTCATTTATTGTTTTGTCATTTATAGTTTATTCGTCATTTCTAGTTTCATCCGCCATTTCACGATGTGTCGTTAAATTTACAATTGACAATAATACAATACTGAATAAAAAGAATGTCCCAAAATGTGTCAAGTGCGAATAAAATAACTGCAAACAAATTTTTGGATGTACAATAAAATATAAATTTTAATTTAAAAAAAAAAAATCGTTTATTATCACACTATTTTTAATCTTGTAATTACAATATTTGTTGATTCCATCTTCACGTGAGATACTAGTTTTTAACTAAAACACTTGTAAATATGTTACACTTGCCTATATTAGCACTTACTTTGAAGATTGTTGAGAACGGCCGTTTCGGGGGGGGGGGGGGTTCTCATTGTCAACTCTGACCGTAACTCACGGAGTGACAGTGGGAGACATCTCCCGGAACCGCTGTCCTCAACAATAGAAAGTGCTACTAGGCAAGTGTAACATATTTACAAGTGTTTTTGTATTTATAAATTGTTGGCCCCAAAAGAGAGCGACTCTCCACACGTGATGCTACGATCTCACAAATATCCTCTACCAGGAGACCTTATCTTAACCCTACTACCCACTATTCTTGCCTCTCCTAAACTGAAATCGCTGCATTGCAGTCAAGATATCCTATGATAGGTCGGCCTTATTTCTATACAGCTTGATAATATTGTTAGAAAAACACGCTAAATTTACGCGATTATTATTCGGTCAGACCTATACAGCCGTATTTTAACATAGGCTTACTTACGCGGGGTCCTTTGGTCAATGAACACGAGTTAGAATTCCAGCTAAGCTAACAGTTTTGCATTAGTTTGTTTAACAATAATAACTGTTTCCGGCGAGTGATTGGTAATAAGTAAAGTGAAATGTGGATTTCCTTGGCTAAAGGGCCAGCGTGCATGCCGCAATATCGTGGCGCATGCTGCATGCACAACTCCCTACTTTGCCAACCCGTTAAACATTCCCATGATGGTTGTGCAACAACGAGGAATGTGTTTGCTCCATCTCGGTAGCTCTTACTGAATTATAAAGAAATTCGAATTAAATTCAATCAGAATTAGGATGGTTCCTGCCTCTAAAATGCCTATTCAGTCTACCCTATTATAATTAAGTTACATTTATTTTCATACATTTTATCTACTTCGGTTTTTATTAAGTAAAAACGAACACAGACTTACAATCAATTAATTTCTCAAACGCGTTTTAAAGACAAGGTCACCATTATCAGGTGTTATTCAACATTTAAACATCAATATTCTGCAATTCAAACAACAGTTGTACTGCCCTAGTTATAGTTTAGATGTATCTATACTCACTAATGACTTTTCATTGAATCGCGTTTCAGAAATAAACAGATCAATTTGGTATTTATTATTGTTTAACTTGTAACCTGTAGTTAAAAGTTCAAACATTTGGTTAACGTTTTGTATAGTACAAGTCGCGCTGTGTGTTTTTACAACCTCATCTTCTGTCTAGATTTATAAGGCAGTGAAGGAAATCTGATCATCGTCTAGATTTATAGGGCAGTGAATAAAGCAGCGAAGTAAGTCTAGATTTATAAGGCAGTGAATGAGAAAGTCTTATCTTCTGTCTAGATATTTTAGGCAGTGAATGAAATCTGATTATAGTCTAGATTTACAAGGCAGTGAACGAAGTCTGATCATAGTCTAGATTTATAGGTCAGTGAATAAATCAGTGAAGTAAGTCTAGATTTATATGGCAGTGAATGAGAAAGTCATATCTACTGTCTAGATATTTAGGCAGTGAACGAAATCTTATTAGATTTGCAAGGCAGTGAACGAAGTCTGATCATAGTCTAGATCTATGAGGCAGTGAACGATGAATTACAGGAAACACCCACATCGTGCATAATGTGTATAATATTGTGTAGAACGAAACAATAGAACAGGGATCTATGCATAGAGTTTATTTTGGACTGTTTCCAAACACTATAAACTAAAATGTAAAGAGTTATTTAAGAACAATGCTTTGTTGAGTCTTATAAAATATAAATGTGTGATGGCCTACATATAAATATGTAACGGTAGGCCTACAACACCTTTTTCATTAGCTGTTATATGTACTGTTTTTCTGTTTTGGTCCAAGTAATCGATTAAAAGTACCTATAAACTGGTAAAAGACGCTTATTGTAGGCATGACTCTTTGAGCTCATTCTTTGCTGACCTGTTTCTTATCCTAAACTTTCCTCAAAGAAGGTCATTGCTATTATCAATTAAAATCTACCTCGTTCGATTGAAAATTTACCTTTAAAGTCACAAACATTCGTAATCCTTCAGAGCCCGTGTATTACTGACCTTTACAACAACAAAATACCCGACGGGCTTTGGTATTCTTCCAATGCTCGAGCAAAATGGCCAAGTTTTCGAGATTAGATTTAGAAATAATAGGATATTTTGTACGAAATAGAATAAATACTTAACGTGGAAAGAAAGAACAAAAGGAAAGACTTTATGTATTATGTAACAAATGAAGGCTAATTTGTATTATATAACATTAAATAGCCTCCAAATACTATTATATGAATGCACTCCTTTTATAAATACCAGAGCCATCTGTTAAGTAAAATTTAAACTAAGATAAACAAATAAGGTCTCCAAAACAAAGTATTTTAATAGTAGAAAGAATTTAATGGTTTTTCCTCCATAGGATTCAACAGCACATCCAGGGGAGTATTTATATAAAAAACTTATTTATCTTTTATTACGAAATATATCTGGACCTGTTTCTTGTTTGCGTTAATAGGACTTACAGGTACACTTCACAATTATGTATCCCTGCCATGATTGACAGATAGATACTTTATACGAGTCTATAAAAAATTTGTCAACTAAAATAACAATATTTAAAGTATTTTAATTTATAGTAGCAGCAATATTTTTGAATTTAATTTTCAAATTTTGAAAAACTGTCAGCTGGTTACAACTATTATTTTACAATAGGCACTACGTTTTAATAAATAATTATAAAAGCTACTTCATGAGCCGATTGCGAAAATTATAAAGCGGTTTTAATGTGGAAAATCTAAAGTGGTTTTAATGGTGGAAAATCTAAAATGGTTTTAATGGTGGAAAATCTAAAATGGTTTTAATGGTGGAAAATCTAAAGTGGTTTTAATGGTGGAAAATCTTAAGTGGCTTTAATGGTGGAAAATGTAAAGTTGTATTAATGGTGAAACATGTAAAATGGTTTTAATGGTGGAAAGTGTAAAGTGGTATTAATGGTGAAACATGTAAAATGGTATTAATGGTGGAAAATCTAAAGTGGTTTTAATAGTGGAAAATCCAAAGTGGTTTTAATGGTGGAAAATCTAAAGTGGTTTTAATGGTGAAAAAGCTAAAGTGGTTTTAGAGGTAAAACATTTAAAGTGGTTTTAATGGTGAAACATCTAAAATGGTTTTAATGGTGGAAAATCTAAAGTAGTTTTAATGGTGAAAGAGCTAAAGTGGTTTTAATGGTGAAAAAGTTAAAGTGGTTATAATATTAAACCTTTTTTATCCATACAAAGGTAGATTCATGCAGAATTTGCACGATATCCACGGAGTCAGTCTCGCTTCTAAAGATACGAATTGGTTGAGACTAATGAATCCCACGATCACGGCTAGCTATATAAAACGTTAGACATTACTGAAGATAATCCAGGTGGCATAGCTCGGAGAGACTTTCAACAGCTACTAAAATACGTTGCCCGCAGTTCTTTTCCGTCTTTTATCAAGATTTCAGTGATTTATAAACAAGATTACACCGGCCGTGGTTTCAGCCTTGAATCGCGACATTTTTCATCTTGCCTCTCTCCGTCTCAGACACGCACAGACAGAAAGAAATATGGCGTCACGATTTATAACTCGAACTCGATTGTTGAACTCGAAATCTTGACTTGTTTCTATTGGAGGATCGTAAATAAGTTCGATAAATACCAAATAATTTGAAATTTATTAAGCAAATCTCGTTAGATTAAATACAAATATATATATATATATATATATATATATATATATAGTTGAATTTTTATTGGTTTTATAGATTTACTAAATGGTTAATCTGTTGATAAAAAGTTTAAACTAGAAAGAGAAGGCTTTGAAATACTTTCAGCTACTTAGAGGCCATTTTGTGCTATACTGAAATTATCATTGTTGTTAAATAGCAACACCCGACAGTAGCGTAAACTGAAATCTTTTCCGGCGGATGGAGGCTTTTAAGGGGAAACGAAAACTAATGTATACCTAAATGAAAAGATTTTGAAAACAAAATCCAACGTTAAGCAACTGAAAAATTCAACTGTAAAAATGTGTTCTAAATTTAAATGCCCGCCAAATTTAAGAGTTTTACATGAACATTAAACGCAAGTATACGCTGCGTCTCTCAGTTTGCATGTAACGAAGTTTTAAAAGCAAAATTCAAATTTCATTTAATTAACTACAAATTTCAAAAGAAATATTGAATGTACGAGACGCCTTTGTAAGTTCGCTCTAAACTTCACCCTCTGTTACAGAGATTTTCGAATGAGTAGAAGCAATAGCTAATCCATTTCCACTCGTCGCAAGTTGTATTTCTTTAGGCCTCTCCTATCTTTGGGCCTCGGATCAAAGTACTCCTGGACCTCCATAACATCTGTAAGTACGTCATTTCCTTTCCTTCTGGGCACCTTCCCTCATAACTTAGGCTAAGTTTTACCATTAAGTCCCTTTGTACATAGTTTTAGGCAAATGTGTTAGCTTCAAGTCAATCGTTCAAATTGTTTAGGTTTGGTAGTATTCATAAGTCACATGTACTCTAGTTGCAAGTTGTTAGCTGGAAGTTTTTTTAAAATTTTGATACCATAAGTCAGTTAGTCCATGTCCCCTTTAAATTAAATACATCTTATCCGTTCCATCAAAATTAAAGCCCTTCCAAGAATAAATTCCCCTCCTGAATACCAAAAACCCTTTCCTCACAATCCTACCCGCAGGCAATGTCCCGTGACAGACGTTGTATAACCTGGGGGGGGGGGCACCAACCCTCCTATTTTCTTGGCTGACTGACATAATACATGCAGTATTATATAGCTACGTCTAATATAAAGCAGTTTTTGGTTTTTGCAAATGCAACTCGAGAGAAGTATGTTATGTGGGAAAGTAAGAAGCTACTTTCAAGTATAAAGTATTACAGTACCTTTTTGCTGGTCTATCAAAACTTGAAAACAAGATATTTAATTAGTCTACTATAGGTGGTCCACTCGTAGCGAGAGCTCGATTGATCGATAGAAAACATGCACTAGCCCTATTCAAAAACATTCGTTTTTGTATGCGTATTGCATCGAAGGCCATCGCTAAGAAATTGCAGGCGTTGTGGTCATTTAAAAAACTCTGATATAAATAATTTTGTTCAAGTCTTCAAGTAAATTATCTGGTTAATATAACAAATCAAATAATAGTTGTAAGAGCTTTTCGGCCTGGTCAAGTCTACATTTTTGTTGCATAAATATTATACCTCGTATGATAATGTAGATGGAACGGTCTTTTGCTTTCTCTACCCTTCCCCCCACCTATGCTGGCCCTTCGAGGTGACCGGCTATACCTAGTTAAACCGTACAAACACGAAATAAGGTAGTTTGTTATAGGACGTAACAATTACTAACTACAAAAGGTATTTTTAGCCAAAACCTCTAAATGCCCATCAACACAATAGTAACCAAGCACTGAGGAAGGCGACATCATCGCCGAAACTAGTCTGTTTTTAAAAAACTATTTTGTGTGAGATTTTGACTAAACTATTTTGACTTTTACTTTTGTGAATAGTTCTCACTAGCTAAGCTCTAATTAGCCAAATATTATAACACAATATTTATTTTATACTTCTCACAGATGATTCAGTAGATTTTCCGACGTTGCGTCCAATGCAACGAACGCCAGTAACCATTTAGTTAATTAGCACTGCTTAGAAATTCTTATCGAGAAATTACAATTTCCTTCTGTCACTTTAAACTTTATCAATAAACTACTATTTTACATTAGCTACGGTAAAAACCTTTATGTAATCCTTGCTCTTTAATGTCGTCTTTTTTTATTTTAATTCCTTTCACGTTTAAATGGATAATTCCGTCACAGATACACGAACAGACTAAAATATCTCTAAGCAAACTTTTTACAGCAGAAGAAATCAATTAATTATATAATTGCATAGCCGCACAGTAGAGAACGCTGTCGGTTTAGCTAAACTGTGGCCTGTAACTCTACGAGTTTATTGGGCGAACGCAAGCATAAAACTGCCCAACCTTTAAAGAGTTTAAATCCTCATAATATATTCGCGTTCGACAAGATGTTTGTGTAAAGCTTGTGTTTAGGCCGAATGTCGTCAGGTGCTACGAGTTACATTGTTATAAACAGACTACAACAATGAAAGGTTTTTGTTCTTTTTTTAGGCCTACATTTATACAGTTCAGCTGACTCAAGGCCACAAAATAATGTCTGTTTGCGTTAAGAAAGGATGACGTAAATTAATTGGAGCTAAACTGGACCTCAAAAGAACTGATAATTACTATTCAAAATAAACAGTTCTTTCGAGCCGATTTGATCAAGTAAAGAAAATAAAAAGATCGAGCTTTGCTGTTTTATTACATATTGTTTTTGTTTTGTTTTTTTAATTAGAGCTGTAAATAATGAAAAGAAATATTTTGTAGCAAAGAATATTATTTTAGAATTCTGATATGTTCTGATTTTATAAGCAACATTTTTGCCTGTATTTCAAATTTGGAAACAATAAATCGGGTTTTATAATACATATAAACCCGCTGGAACAAACTACGAAGTCACTTAATGGGCGCGTAAAAACGAACTATTCACACGGGAGTTTCTTAACGCAGCGTTTTTATTCCAAAACTTTAGTGACTCTGGCCATAAACAGTCGCCGTTAGGGGGCGTATTTAATTTTATTTTAGTAAAGTGTAAAGGCTAACGGCAATTCATCACAGATACAACACCGGGTCGACTCGTCAAACCGTAGATTTATACGATCTTCGATCCCGCTGGGCTTTGCTCATAACCCTCGCTTCATAAAAAAAAAAACTAATAAATTTAGATTTATTAAATGTTAGCGGATTTACAACATACTGACAGCAATGCTTGGTGATAGGTTTCTAAGGGAATTAATTTTACGCATCGAGCGGGCTTCTTTGTATTCGGTTTATTTACATTTAAATCTGCATAACATTGTCTACCAAGTACAGCCTTTACTTATGCCGCAAATGCAATACAAGTTATTTTTCACAATGTTTCGAAATAGGTCAAATGTCGGCCAATGTTATTTACGAGTTAAAAATTTCCTGCGTGGGATCGTCTGAACAGAGGACTGTAAAAAAAACCTTTAAAATTTCCAACGTACAACCCCTAGCAGAATCACTGCATATATATGCATGCAATACTGGTATACAATTTGTTATTTCATATCAATTTTCTTAAACTGATACATAATATCGCACATGGAGGTTTTAGCTTACATCGAGTCGCAATAGCGACATTAACAAAAACGAACACCATAATTGCTGCATTAATCATGATTAGGGTCATACAAATTTTACAAGTTTTCTTGTTATTGATAAATCCCTTTATGGGAGGTTTTATGTGGAGATGATGTAAGCAGTTCGTGGAATAAAATAATTTTTAGGAATTTGTAATGGTAAACGATAAGGACTAAATACCTTGCAGTTCTTTTGTTGTACATTTCGAGGTTTTCCTTATAAATAACACTTTTGATATCAACGACAAAACACCACTACTTACTGATATTTTTCAGCAGACGGTTCTCACACTAAGTCAGTGCATTGTTCAATGTTGTAAGTCACGGACAAGACTCATGAAAATGCTGTCTTGTCCGTTACACAGCATTGAACAATGCACTGACCTAGTGCTAAACGCACCTGCTGAAAAATATCACTAAGTAGTGGCGTTTTTTCAAGTTGATACCAAAAGAGTAAGATATAAATTAATTATTGCAAAGAATTTATTAAACATATGTAAATGGTTTTCTCAGGCATCTTATTAGCGGCTTAATATTCTCTTACTTACCATTAAAAATTATATAAATGGTATACAAATTAGTAAATTTTATACTTTATAAAATATGTATAGTGTAATTAATTTTATAAGTGTATAGCAAAAAAAAAAAGTTATAGCAAAAACATAAATGAAGTATATTTACGAAATCAATTCCCTAAGCTTCTGCACTATGCTATATAGCTTATATATAGTTCCAAAAATCTGGAACATTTAATTGGCGATATTCTGAAATTCTGACGATAGCATCACAATATAACTTCTAACATTCTTATACTATTGAATCGTATTCAAGTTAATTACGTGTTCTTCATAGATTACATGTTTGAGAAATGTTCCACCTGCTGTGCAGTTTTATGCCCCATTGTGTAAGAAATGTTCCACCTGCTGTGCAGTTTTGTGCCCCATTGTGTAAGAAATGTTCTGCCTGCTGTGCAGTTTTATGCCCCATTGTGTAAGAAATGTTCCACCTGCTGTGCAGTTTTATGCCCCATTGTGTAAGAAATGTTCTACCTGCTGTGCAGTTTTGTGCCCCATTGTGTAAGAAATGTTCCACCTGCTGTGCAGTTTCGTGCCCCGTTGTGTAAGAAATGTTCTGCCTGCTGTGCAGTTTTATGCCCCATTGTGTAAGTAATGTTCCACCTGCTGTGCAGTTTTGTGCCCCATTGTGTAAGAAATGTTCTGCCTGCTGTGCAGTTTTGTGCCCCATTGTGTAAGAAATGTTCTACCTGCTGTGCAGTTTTGTGCCCCATTGTGTAAGAAATGTTCTGCCTGCTGTGCAGTTTTGTGCCCCATTGTGTAAGAAATGTTCTACCTGCTGTGCAGTTTTATGCCCCATTGTGTAAGAAATGTTCTACCTGCTGTGCAGTTTTGTGCCCCATTGTGTAAGAAATGTTCCACCTGCTGTGCAGTTTTGTGCCCCATTGTGTAAGAAATGTTCTACCTGCTGTGCAGTTTTGTGCCCCATTGTGTAAGAAATGTTCTGCCTGCTGTGCAGTTTTGTGCCCCATTGTGTAAGAAATGTTCTACCTGCTGTGCAGTTTTGTGTCCCATTGTGTAAGAAATGTTCTGCCTGCTGTGAAGTTTTATGCCCCATTGTGTAAGAAATGTTCCACCTGCTGTGCAGTTTTGTGCCCCGTTGTGTAAGAAATGTTCTGCCTGCTGTGCAGTTTTATGCCCCATTGTGTAAGTAATGTTCCACCTGCTGTGCAGTTTTGTGCCCCATTGTGTAAGAAATGTTCTGCCTGCTGTGCAGTTTTGTGCCCCATTGTGTAAGAAATGTTCTACCTGCTGTGCAGTTTTGTGCCCCATTGTGTAAGAAATGTTCTGCCTGCTGTGCAGTTTTGTGCCCCATTGTGTAAGAAATGTTCTACCTGCTGTGCAGTTTTATGCCCCATTGTGTAAGAAATGTTCTACCTGCTGTGCAGTTTTGTGTCCCATTGTGTAAGAAATGTTCTACCTGCTGTGCAGTTTTGTGCCCCATTGTGTAAGAAATGTTCTGCCTGCTGTGCAGTTTTGTGCCCCATTGTGTAAGAAATGTTCTGCCTGCTGTGCAGTTTTATGCCCCATTGTGTAAGAAATGTTCTACCTGCTGTGCAGTTTTGTGCCCCATTGTGTAAGAAATGTTCTGCCTGCTGTGCAGTTTTGTGCCCCATTGTGTAAGAAATGTTCTACCTGCTGTGCAGTTTTGTGCCCCATTGAGTAGAAATAATTCACCTGCTGCGCAGTCTGATGTACTATTGTGTAAGAAATGTTCCACCTGCTGTGCAGTTTTGTGCCCCATTGTGTAAGAAATGTTCCACCTGCTGTGCAGTTTTGTGCCCCATTGTGTAAGAAATGTTCTACCTGCTGTGCAGTTTTGTGTCCCATTGAGTAGAAATAATTCCTCTGTTGTGCAGTCTGGTGTACTATTGTGTAAGAAATGTTCCACCTGCTGTGCAGGTTTTTGCCCCATTGAGTAAGAAATGTTCCACCTGCTGTGCAGTTTTGTGCCCCATTGTGTAAGAAATGTTCTACCTGCTGTGCAGTTTTGTGTCCCATTGAGTAGAAATAATTCACCTGCTGCGCAGTCTGATGTACTATTGTGTAAGAAATGTTCCACCTGCTGTGCAGGGTTGTGGCCCATTGTGTAAGAAATGTTCTACCTGCTGTGCAGTTTTGTATCCCATTGAGTAAGAAATAATTCCTCTGTTGTGCAGTCTGGTGTACTATTGTGTAAGAAATGTTCCACCTGCTGTGCAGGTTTTTGCCCCATTGAGTAATAAATGTTCCGCCTGTTGTGCAGCCTGGTGTACTATTGCATAAGAAATGATCCACCTGCTGTGCAGGTTTTTGCCCCATTGAGTAAGAAATGTTCCACCTGCTGTGCAGTTTTGTGCCCCATTGTGTAAGAAATGTTCTACTTGCTGTGCAGTTTTGTGTCCCATTGAGTAGAAATAATTCACCTGCTGCGCAGTCTGATGTACTATTGTGTAAGAAATGTTCCACCTGCTGTGCAGTTTTGTGCCCCATTGTGTAAGAAATGTTCCACCTGCTGTGCAGTTTTGTGCCCCATTGTGTAAGAAATGTTCTACCTGCTGTGCAGTTTTGTGCCCCATTGTGTAAGAAATGTTCTGCCTGCTGTGCAGTTTTGTGCCCCATTGTGTAAGAAATGTTCCACCTGCTGTGCAGTTTTGTGCCCCATTGTGTAAGAAATGTTCCACCTGCTGTGCAGTTTTGTGCCCCATTGTGTAAGAAATGTTCTGCCTGCTGTGCAGTTTTGTGCCCCATTGTGTAAGAAATGTTCTGCCTGCTGTGCAGTTTTATGCCCCATTGTGTAAGAAATGTTCTACCTGCTGTGCAGTTTTGTGCCCCATTGTGTAAGAAATGTTCTGCCTGCTGTGCAGTTTTGTGCCCCATTGTGTAAGAAATGTTCTACCTGCTGTGCAGTTTTGTGCCCCATTGAGTAGAAATAATTCACCTGCTGCGCAGTCTGATGTACTATTGTGTAAGAAATGTTCCACCTGCTGTGCAGTTTTGTGCCCCATTGTGTAAGAAATGTTCCACCTGCTGTGCAGTTTTGTGCCCCATTGTGTAAGAAATGTTCTACCTGCTGTGCAGTTTTGTGTCCCATTGAGTAGAAATAATTCCTCTGTTGTGCAGTCTGGTGTACTATTGTGTAAGAAATGTTCCACCTGCTGTGCAGGTTTTTGCCCCATTGAGTAAGAAATGTTCCACCTGCTGTGCAGTTTTGTGCCCCATTGTGTAAGAAATGTTCTACCTGCTGTGCAGTTTTGTGTCCCATTGAGTAGAAATAATTCACCTGCTGCGCAGTCTGATGTACTATTGTGTAAGAAATGTTCCACCTGCTGTGCAGGGTTGTGGCCCATTGTGTAAGAAATGTTCTACCTGCTGTGCAGTTTTGTATCCCATTGAGTAAGAAATAATTCCTCTGTTGTGCAGTCTGGTGTACTATTGTGTAAGAAATGTTCCACCTGCTGTGCAGGTTTTTGCCCCATTGAGTAATAAATGTTCCGCCTGTTGTGCAGCCTGGTGTACTATTGCATAAGAAATGATCCACCTGCTGTGCAGGTTTTTGCCCCATTGAGTAAGAAATGTTCCACCTGCTGTGCAGTTTTGTGCCCCATTGTGTAAGAAATGTTCTACTTGCTGTGCAGTTTTGTGTCCCATTGAGTAGAAATAATTCACCTGCTGCGCAGTCTGATGTACTATTGTGTAAGAAATGTTCCACCTGCTGTGCAGTTTTGTGCCCCATTGTGTAAGAAATGTTCCACCTGCTGTGCAGTTTTGTGCCCCATTGTGTAAGAAATGTTCTACCTGCTGTGCAGTTTTGTGCCCCATTGTGTAAGAAATGTTCTGCCTGCTGTGCAGTTTTGTGCCCCATTGTGTAAGAAATGTTCCACCTGCTGTGCAGTTTTGTGCCCCATTGTGTAAGAAATGTTCCACCTGCTGTGCAGTTTTGTGCCCCATTGTGTAAGAAATGTTCTGCCTGCTGTGCAGTTTTGTGCCCCATTGTGTAAGAAATGTTCTGCCTGCTGTGCAGTTTTATGCCCCATTGTGTAAGAAATGTTCTACCTGCTGTGCAGTTTTGTGCCCCATTGTGTAAGAAATGTTCTGCCTGCTGTGCAGTTTTGTGCCCCATTGTGTAAGAAATGTTCTACCTGCTGTGCAGTTTTGTGCCCCATTGAGTAGAAATAATTCACCTGCTGCGCAGTCTGATGTACTATTGTGTAAGAAATGTTCCACCTGCTGTGCAGTTTTGTGCCCCATTGTGTAAGAAATGTTCCACCTGCTGTGCAGTTTTGTGCCCCATTGTGTAAGAAATGTTCTACCTGCTGTGCAGTTTTGTGTCCCATTGAGTAGAAATAATTCCTCTGTTGTGCAGTCTGGTGTACTATTGTGTAAGAAATGTTCCACCTGCTGTGCAGGTTTTTGCCCCATTGAGTAAGAAATGTTCCACCTGCTGTGCAGTTTTGTGCCCCATTGTGTAAGAAATGTTCTACCTGCTGTGCAGTTTTGTGTCCCATTGAGTAGAAATAATTCACCTGCTGCGCAGTCTGATGTACTATTGTGTAAGAAATGTTCCACCTGCTGTGCAGGGTTGTGGCCCATTGTGTAAGAAATGTTCTACCTGCTGTGCAGTTTTGTATCCCATTGAGTAAGAAATAATTCCTCTGTTGTGCAGTCTGGTGTACTATTGTGTAAGAAATGTTCCACCTGCTGTGCAGGTTTTTGCCCCATTGAGTAATAAATATTCCGCCTGTTGTGCAGCCTGGTGTACTATTGCATAAGAAATGTTCCACTTATGTAGTTTATTAAGATTTTATAAACGACAAATAGTAAAAGAACTCATCTTTGATTACACAGAGATTATGTAACTATTCATGCCTCAATAACTGTAACCTATAAGTTTTTAACAAGGGCCAAGTTACCTTTGAGGGTACTTTAGAGTTACCTTTAGGGTTACTTAGACTAGAAAGATCGAAAGCAGAAGCAGGGCACCCGAATGCACTGCTGTTAACTATAGATATAGAACGCCTTTGGTTTAGCAAGGGAATACAAGCTAGAGCTGGCTAAGCCATACGGCATTCTTGGAAGAGGGAACTTTAAACGTACTATAGGTTCTCATTTTTACAAGCAGATGCCTTCTAAGAACTGAAAATTGTTTAGTGATGCCGGGGATCGAACGAAGAACATCTAGGTTTATTGTCAATTGCTCTAGTGGACAGTTCAAGCGCAATTGTAAACGTAAGATTATAAACTATAAAACTTTACGAAATAGACATCGACGGATCTTCTTCATAAATATTAACTACAACTCTAAGGGCACACCGAGCAGTCGCCCTTTGCAGCAGTGTGAGAACGTAGATATCGATTATTCCGCTGTTATGAATTTCACCCGGGCTAGGTATTCACGATGACGTCACTGACTTGGTTCTTCTATGTTGGCTTTTTCATCGCGTAAGTGCTCCTGGAACAGAAATATTCCGCGGAGGAATGAAGTTGAAGTATGTGCGCGCCAAGTACTTGCATAACCTAGACGGGAGGTAATAACACATAATTGTCGAAAACGGCGCGGCGATTGCTAAGGTTTAATTGGCTATCAAGCAGCTGGTTGGCGGGATGACAGCCGTGGCCGAAACCCGTAAAACAAAACATTCCTAGTTCTGCGGTGTCCCAGCGAGCGAGCGCTGAAACACTAAATCGATAGCCTGTCGTATGGGAGCTTACAAAGAACTTCGGAAACCTATTAAACTCTCGAACTACTTGTTCTTGCCGTACACAAACCTGTGTCCATTCTGTTACCTGCGTTGTTTTGTCCCCAATGCTCTTGTATCAGTCGTTTAATATTATTGTTAACCGAATAGCAAACTGAACAACAAAATATACAAAAGAGTAACTAAACTGTCAGAATAACAAACAACGAACACCATCTGAGAATCAATAATTTATTCCTTCATTCTCGTTTCAATTACAAAGTCATCATCTCCGATGAGAATAGCTAATTTAACTGTAATTGCAAAATTCAAAAACAGCGTCAAAACAATAACACAGAATTATATCTTAGACATCTGAGGAACCAATTGTTTAATGCGAGTTGGCGTTGATCGTTGTTTAATTATTGTAGTGCTAACAAGCGAAACTCAAAAGTTTTGTCAAGTTGGAATAACAACGAAAAAGTCATTAGAGCCAGTTAAAAAGTATTACCCGTTTCAATAACATTTTTAGTTGAATTTTTAGATTAGAATTACTGTTGAAAATCTGTTTTGCTAAATTCTTAAAAACAGGAATATTTAAACTTTAAGTGTGACATGCACGGAATGGATAAAAGAATTAAAACGACGTGGTTATATTTGAAAGTAATGATATTAAGTAAGGCTTTGAGTTACAAAGTTTTGTAGCTGCACGTATATTTTAAAAAGTTAAAAGCTGATTTAATTCCTGATATAATTTTTATACGTCCTCTGGGTGAATCTAGATTATTTTTAATTAATAAGCAAATATATGGAGCAAGGCTAGTGTTGAATATAGTCGAATTGTTATGCCAAGAACAATCAATAATAAAGAACAATCATATTGTAAATATGACAAAACGACTCGTATTTTATACCATTAGATGTCCTAGAAGATGGAGCATAGAGACGACTTCTTTGATCAAGGAAGGTTAAGTGGCCAACACTTCGCTTTAATCGCCCACTGTTACCCTACGTACTTAGTCGTCCTGGAAGCTAAACAGACACAAACATTTTTTGGTGGTACCTGGATTCGAACCCCGGTTCTTCATGTTAGTAGTCAAGTTCTCCAAACCCGCTAGACCACTTAGCCTCTAAAGCGAAAACTATTTGATGTTATATGCATAAATACTCCACAGAGATTTAGGGAAAAGATGTAACTTAATTTATTAACCTGCTTTATTCAGTTACATTCTCTGCGGGATTGTGGGACGAGACCTCACATTAGTATTCAGAGAGTATGAAAGATTGAGTGTCCATGTTTCAACCGGTCGACATCTTCTTTCAGAAACATTTACCCATAACTTAAGTAAAATAACGAATTAAGCACTCCACGAAATTACCTTTAAAAAAAGCAAATTACAAAAATGTATTTGAGCCGTTACTAGCTCAAGGCTATACAGAGCTGGACCAAAACCAATCGAGCGACTTGACCAAAGTAGATCGAATAATGGGGGTTGAGCTAGATTCTGTCCACATTTTGTAAGCATATATTTTTTGACAAAAATCTATTAAACATACATAATTAAATTATTATTTTGTTTTCCTTTAGGACACACATCATTATATAATTTGTTTTAACCCAACATAAAGCAGAATTACACAGCTAAATCAGACATCTTGTTTAACGATGTCAGTATTTAATGCTAGCAATTTTTTCTTTATAATTTTTTTAAAGTTTAAATTAAACTGTAGTCACAAACAGCCCACTACGTTATCAACAATGCCACATAACATTCGAAATTCAATTTGCAGTTTAATGTAGAACCACAAATAACAAATACACAACGACATTCTTAGCAATATTGCACGGTTCTTGACAACTTGTGGTTCATTTTAAGTATGCAGGCCCCAGGTATGAAGACAGATTTCATATGTCGACTTGGCAAGTCACCAATTTCTGTGAATTACAAATGTTGCCGATAGGGAGCTCTGACAACGGGCATATAAAAGTGTTTGCAAAAACTAAAATATTCCAACAACTTTAAGCACAAACTACACGTACTAAATATATGGAACTTTCAATCCTCATTATAAAATGTTTACGGTTTTTTAAAAGGTTTTCTTCGCAAACCTGAGACCTGATCTTTATAACTTTTGGTTCGGCTGGTTCTAGCTGATAGTATCTCGTAAGGCCCCCAACGCACCCCACAAACCAGCTACACGACGGAGAAGTGCTTCTGTAGCTGTGTAGCGATTCTGGTTTAGGGGGTAAATAAATTCTACTTTTAACCCAAGCAACATCAGACCCTTAAAAGGCAGATGCTCACGAAAACATTATCTGAAACACAGTGAAAAAGTCACTTCATACAAATAACCAAGGGAGCATATTACTGAAAGTAACGTCTAAACTAAAGTAATAAAACCAAGAGTAGATAAAACACAGTGAAAAAGTCACTTCATACAAATAACCAAGGGAGCATATTACTGAAAGTAACGTCTAAACTAAAGTAATAAAACCAAGAGTAGATAAAACACAGTGAAAAAGTCACTTCATACAAATAACCAAGGGAGCATATTACTGAAAGTAACGTCTAAACTAAAGTAATAAAACCAAGAGTAGATAAAACACAGTGAAAAAGTCACTTCATACAAATAATCAAGGGAGCATATTACTGAAAGTAACGTCTAAACTAAAGTAATAAAACCAAGAGTAGATAAAACACAGTGAAAAAGTCACTTCATACAAATAACCAAGGGAGCATATTACTGAAAGTAACGTCTAAACTAAAGTAATAAAACCAAGAGTAGATAAAACACAGTGAAAAAGTCACTTCATACAAATAATCAAGGGAGCATATTACTGAAAGTAATGTCTAAACTAAAGTAATAAAACCGAGAGTAGATAAAACACAGTGAAAAAGTCACTTCATACAAATAATCAAGGGAGCATATTACTGAAAGTAATGTCTAAACTAAAGTAATAAAACCGAGAGTAGATAAAACACAGTGAAAAAGTCACTTCATACAAATAATCAAGGGAGCATATTACTGAAAGTAATGTCTAAACTAAAGTAATAAAACCGAGAGTAGATAAAACACAGTGAAAAAGTCACTTCATACAAATAATCAAGGGAGCATATTACTGAAAGTAATGTCTAAACTAAAGTAATAAAACCGAGAGTAGATAAAGCTAAACAAGTGTTTATTAAAAAGAAAAGGTTTCTGGCTGGTGGGATATTAATTTTAATATAAGAATATTATATTTACTCTATGCTGCTATACGGCGTCGAAGCATGGACTTTAAATCGGATAAACTTCAACACCATAGAAGCTTTTGATATGTTTTAGCAGAAAATGCAATATATCATGGGTAGAAAGAGTTACAAATGAAGGCGTAAACGAACGAAGGCACGAGTAATAATTATAAAAAGGCGAGAACTAAAATATCTGGATCATACAGGGGAAGAAATGTACTCGCTACTGAGGCTTATATAGTCCAAGGAATATCTAAGGAACGAGAAGGATTAAACGCAGAAGACATTCCAGAGTGGTCTGGCTTGTAGTCCAAGGAATATCAAAGGAACGAGAAGGATTGGACGCAGAAGACATTCCAGAGTGGTCTGGCTTGTAGTCCAAGGAATATCAAAGGAACGAGAAGGATTGGACGCAGAAGACATTCCAGAGTGGTCTGGCTTGTAGTCCAAGGAATATCAAAGGAACGAGAAGGATTGGACGCAGAAGACATTCCAGAGTGGTGTGGCTGTAGTTCGGGAGAACTGTTTAGAGACACGGTTAATAAAATGAAAATAGAGGAGATGATTTCCAACTTCCGATAGATGGTACCAGAAGAAAAACGTGTGACCCAAGATAAGCGGCTGCAACCAAAACTAAAAACACACCTGGCTAAAACCAAATTGTTCCACGTCAAAATCCCTCTATCCTGGATGATATACTAGCCTTTAAAACAAAACTACCCCACGCGGATAATAATGTGGAATTAAATATACTTCTCTGTGAATCCTGTATCAAAGATTCGGTGTGAGGTAAATAGCTGATTTTAGAAAGCACGGACTCAATGGAACGGTATTTCAAGAGAACAGGAGGAGACAAGGGAGTGCTAACAAGGAGTTCCATATCCGAAATTGATTAAAAGATGGCTAACAAGAGAAGAAGACAAAGTACGAAAATTCACAAATTGGTAAAATTGTTATTTATTTAAAGGTTTTTAATTACAGCTATTAACATTTCAAAAAATTAAGTTTTTTTTGTAAAATTCAAAGATTTTAATGCTCGAGTGGATTTTAAATTCTGTAAGAGAACTGTTCTAGTGTTAAGTGAGAAACATAAAAGCAACCAGTTTCAAAGCAAGTACAGGATCTATTTATGCAAGCGTGTGCAATCTAATAAGTCAATGTAAGCAACCATACGCCCTCCAGACCAAACGCTCCAAGGCGTGTCCAGGTTAGATAATGTCGTACGTAAAGATTGCAAAGTGACGGGAGTAAGTTACTGGTAATTTCTTACTAAAATGTTTAATCAAATCTGACTGTTTCTCAACAAAACTAGAAAGCAAGATCGTCAAACTAGGCTTACTCTCAGGGACGGTTTTGGTTATGTTTCAAACTAAAATATTAAAAAATAAAACCATTTAAAGAATAACTTAATCATTATAACGTACATTCAGGGTTTCCGCTCCTGTATTTACCTCAGAGATTTTGTTAATTTTACTCACTGAGAATTTCATATGACTAGTGAGAGAATTTCAACTGGAGAGCATTTTACTCTTGGTCTGCATCGGCCACGTTATACCTGTCCCTTATTTTCTCTGACTGCAGGCTACTCCGTAAACGTGGTGTCATGCTCCCCCCCCTATAATTTCCTACGAGAGGTCATACCCCTATTAAACCATATGGTGTATGTATATCTACTTCTTGTATGTGACCGTATCATGAGGTGCGATACCTTTTCCATATTCTTACAACCAAAGGATCATTATGATGCTTCCTTAGTGTGATAATTATACTTCCTGATCCTCCTCTCCCAGGCAGGGATAACGCTTACTTATCCCGTGTACTTACTTACTTCTCTCCCTACTTACACCCCCCGTGTACATACTTACTTATCTCCCTACTTACACCCCCGTGTACATACTTGCTTCTCTCCCTACGTACACCCCCGTGTACATACTTGCTTCTCTCCCTACGTACACCCCCGTGTACATACTTACTTCTCTCCCTACGTACACCTCCGTGTACATACTTACATCTCTCCCTACTTACCCCCGTGTGCATACTTACTTCTCTCCCTACTTACACCCCCCGTGTACATACTTACTTATTTCCCTACTTACACCCCCGTGTACATACTTGCTTCTCTCCCTACTTACACCCCCGTGTACATACTTACTTCTCTCCCTACGTACACCCCCGTGTACATACTTACTTCTCTCCCTACTTACACCCCCGTGTACATACTTACTTCTGTCCCTACTTACACCCCTGTGTACATACTTACTTCTCTCCCTACTTACCCCCGTGTACATCTACCTGGAGAACTCCGTCTTATTAACGTAAACGTATCTCCTTTGTCCGTACTCGTGATACTATTATTCCCTCCTCAACATCTTCTAACCACCCATTTAACCCTTTGCTTATTAGAGATGGAAATTACAGTTACTTTCTTGTATTCGGTTACACCGTTACAGTAACAATACTGGTTAGGTTCCAGTAACCTGTATTTTTGAAACGCTGTTACAGCGAGTCTTAAATGTTAAAGAATCGGAACGGGCATCTAATATGGTGACAGGAACTCTATTTACGCCTTTATGGAATGTTCAGGCTACAACAGTAACGACTAAAAGCGTTACTGTCACTCTTTCCTTTTACTACTTCCACAATACTCACTGGATAAGGTTACAGTGACGGGGGAAAAGGAACGTTATCTTAGTAGGAAAAGTGAGAACTATATTCTAAAACCGTCCCTACCCCAGCCAGTTCTGCAGTGTATTATGGTAACACTTTAGCGGAATATGGTTCCAAAAATAGCAGGATGTTGGTGGTAACTAGATTCCTCGTAACTACGTTACACGATGCTATTAGTGTTACCTATCAAAATACCTTAAATAACGCCCGCCCCTAATGCTTAATCCCCCGATTCATTGCGAGAGTAAGTAGGTCTACACGTGACGTCATAAGCCTTTTATTTCCTCCTACTTAATCCGGTGTCGCGTCAGATGTGCCCAGCGACACTTGTGCCCAGCGACATTTGTGACCACATTGGTTCAAGGGGTGGGGGGAAGATACACTCGAAATCCCAACCCTCACCCTGACACGCTGCTAAGCCGAATGTCCCAGTCACTTGACACTTTCTCCTGGCTGTCTTGGTGTTAATTAGTATTCCTGGTTGTCTTGGTGTTAGTATTCGGACTGTTCATATAGTGTATTCAGTGACGTTTATACTACCATGGAGCTCTCTACGACAACGAAGGGTAAAGAGTGCGCGCTATACGAAGGCTACTGCTATTACTTCAAGCGGAAAAATGAGGATGGTGTGATTTCTTGGCGATGTTCAAAGGTAAACTCAAAAAAGTGTTTTGGCGCTATGAAGAGCCGAGACGGCGAGGTATTGAGTGAAACCGATCATCAATGTGGAGCTCCAGATGTTGCAAGGCTGGAGGTGAAGAAAACTGTTCAAAAAGCGAAGAAGAGGGCTCGAGATGAAGATACATCTATTTCGAAAATATATAATGAAGAATTAGGCGAACTTCACAACAAAGGATATGAATTTGTCACGGAGATGTCACCTCAACGTGCGGCGAAGAGAGATCTCCATCGTCAACGGTACAAATCCCAAGTAAACCAAACAGAGCCCGAAACACGCAAAGACATCATCCTTGATAAAGAGATATTGAAAATGAAAGATGGTAGCAGTTTTCTTCCCGCTGACGACAACGCTGGTGAAAGAATTTTAGTGTTCTGTGGAAACAGAGGAAGAGAGGGACTGAAATTCTAAAAAGAGTTTTTTATGGATGGAACGTTCAAGAGCTCAAGCAAGAAGTTTTCGCAGATGTATTCAATCCACGCCGATTATGTAAGTTCGCCAGAAGAAACAAATGTATACCCTGTGGCGTTTGCACTGTAGCCGAATAAAAAGAAAGAGACATACATTAGGCTGTTTCAAATTATACGTGAAGTTATACCTAGCCGGTCGCCAAGAACTGTCAACGTTGACTTCGAAATAGCAGCGATATCAGCGTTAAAAGAGGTGTTCCCTTTGGTTGTGGTAAAGGGGTGTTATTTCCACATGAAGAAGTGTCTGTGGAGAAGAGTGCAGGAGGTAGGTCTCACGCGCGACTACAAAGACAATGACCAAGTACGCCTTCACATTCAAATGTGTGCAGCTCTTGCATTCCTTAAACCTGAGGATGTTAGTGACGGTTGGTTGCAGATCTATTCTCAGGCTCCAGAAAATGCAAAACTAACTGAGTTTTTTGATTATTTCATAGAAACATGGCTGGAAAATGATGACTACCCTATTGAACTATGGAACTGCCACAACAGACGTCATAGAACAACTAATGCTGTTGAAGGATGGAACAACAGACTAAACAACACCCTTCGGAAAACAAATCCTAGAATCAAACAATTGATTAGCTGTTTGAAATCTGAAGCGGAAAATGCAGCCCGCGCATACATGACGCTACAGGTGAACCTTGGAGGGAAGAGGAGAAAATCCACTTATATAAGACTGGACGAGGGCATTAACAAAACATTCAAGACTTATGAACAAAATGGTGACATAAGAACATTTCTTTTAACTATGTCCTACTTACAAAAATTGGACTGAGCTCAAACTGGATAGTGATAAAAGTAATGACCATATTTGTAAATAGTACGAAATTCATTTAAAAAAACACAAAAAAAATACAAAAATTAAAATACAAAAAAAAGGCATGTTAAACTATGATATAAAAAAACAAATATAAAAATGACGAAGCTTATAGCTGATTTTAAACACGCCTAAATGATAGAAAACTGACTTGTGTTTCTAAGTAATGGTTAAACTTGTTTTCTATCACTTAGCCAGTCCAAAGCCTGGGCAAAGTGTGATGGGAATCAGAGAGGCTATAATCATACCTAATGCAGGAAATAATGTGGGTCTCCCAATCCATGGTATATTTGGGGTAGCTTGGTCACAACTGTCGCATATTTCATCATGGTCACAAGTGTCGCTGGGCACATCTGTCGTATATTCCTTAATCCTCTCTAATCAATCATTTCCTCATCGTGTATGACAATAACCATACTGCCTGGTCACCTTAAAAGTAGGTTAAATAAAAACTCTTAAAATATATATAAATAATCACTTTAACAATAGTTTTACGACTATCCGAACTTTCAATTTTGTAAAATTTACTGAGACAGAACGTTTTCGATCGCTATGGGGAGACTTTCATCAGTGTCTTCTGCTTGGAGTTGTTAGGTTAAGCGGTGACGACCAAGCGGCTTCAAGCTTTAACTCCAAGCAGAAAACACTGGTGAAGAACGCCATATAGCGATCGAAAACGTTCGTTTCACCGTACGTAATAGACTACACAATTCGAGAGTAAAAATATAACGTCAGTATGTAGTCTTTCATACAAATATTTAGAAATTTAAATGACTAAGCAAGCTTGTAACCTATCGATGTTATTCGTATTTCTGTACAGGAATGCAGCCGCCGTCAACAAAGCCTGAATTCATCTATCGAAAGATATCCCAAATACGGCTCTGACGACTTGTTTCAGAAAACTTCAAAAAATCTCGCCTTTTCAAGACATTCGGCTGAAATAGAAGCCTATAAGCGGACTCGCAACAATAAACATAAGTTATAGAAATAAATCCAAATTTGCTTCGTAACTATCCGGTTATAAGATGACGTCTTAAACACGAATGCCTTGTGGATTATATTGAACCGGCTCGAGGAATCCACTGCCAGATAAGGCGAAAACACCGGCGCCTTCTCGATTAACGGTCTGAACACGTTACAGCTTTAGTTTCACTTGATTTGTTAACATACTTTGTAACATTCAGGTCCGGGAATTTGTTTTGCGTGACGCGCCAGTCAAGTGACGCACAAATTGAGCTTTGCTGCGTTCACGCCTGGAAATATTTATTACTTTAAAGTTACGATACGAACGATACGAATAAACACGAAGAAAGTTGTTAGTGTAGAGTTTACATGCGTGCAAGGCGTGAGATATACGTCCAGAAGTATTAAATAAAACATAAATTACCAACATAGCCTCAAATAGGTTGATAATCCATTTTGAAAGTAAATTACAAATGTCTTTGTATCCTAATTCTTAGATACAATTTATCCATCGAACTTAGAGTTCCTTGAAAAGTCTAATTGACTTCATTTTCTGGCTACGATTTCAATTATATTTGAGTTTAGTAATGTGGTAATTGTGAGTTTTAGCGGCCACTTGAGATTAAAATTGAAAATTGTTCAAAACCACAAAATAGAACGATATGCACAAGAATGTTCTTTATATTTTACTCGGAAAGTTATTTTTTATCAATTTCAATTTGAGTTGTTTTCAATTTTCAAGCATTAAGTTGTGCATCGGCTGCGGAGCGATACAGTGACGTCACGCATACCTTACGTGTGTAGATATTTTGGCTTAATTTTTATGGTTTTTGCTTAGGTATATTTAAATATACTAAGTCTCCAGTTAGGATAGATTTGGTTTTTAATTTATACATTAGTGTGCGTGTGCGTGTGTGTGTGTGTGTGTGTGTATAAAATTAACCATCGCTGGTAGTAACAAAAATAATAGTTATATCTCAGTAATTGGTATCTCAGGTGGCCGCTAAAACTCACCAGTATTAGAAATTTTGCACTTCTTTACATCCATACTTAAAGTTTTTCTTCCAAGGAGTGTAATGTGTAGACGCAGCTTTATGGCCCCGAGAGAGAATAGGTCTAATCCAAACCCGTGACTTGCGTATGATCCTCCTATATAACGTCTATCCAGTGGTTTTATGTCCCTACATTAACCCTAATTATATTCACAATTATGAATATTAGCTTTAAATATCTGGTTGGTAGTTCTGCAGGATAAAGCTGCTTAATAAAGTCACGCTGGTTGTTCGCCTTAATATTACAAAGGAAATTGAAAAACAAAATGAATACAACAAATGATCAGTTGCACAAAGTAGCGTATAATTACTCTATGTAAGATTAAATTGGTTAACAAGGTATTTAGGTGAATTCAAGAAAGAATGCTGCACAAACAGTTGTTCATTTAAACAGTTGTTCAAGTTAATTCAGGATATTAAAAACATTTACAGAGATATGAAGAAATGTTAACCTTGGGCGCCCCCCCCCCCCAAGGATTACGCCTGTACAAGTAATTTCTCTTACTGCTTGGCATCTAGCCTTTATTTGTTAAACATAGCTCTGATAAAATATTACAACATAAAGCTAGTTACTTATCGGGTTATTTATTGTAGTCTGTATTTTATCGCAACAATTTGATTATATTTTTTTATTCTTACAGTTATGCAAATGTCGCTACCAGAAACTGTTACCGTCCAAAACCTCAATGAATTCAATCACAATACATTTACTATATCTTATTAGATCAATGTTACTATTTCAATTTCTGTATCAATTCAGTTTGTATGTCCATTTCATTTCTATATTTTGTTCAGATTCGATATATTAATTTAAATTTATATATCCAGTTCAATACACACACCCAGTTCAATTTTAACTCCAGTTAAATTCTACATTCAATTTATTTCTACAGTTCACTTCTGTACCCATATCATATCTATCACTTCTATAAAAAGTTCAGTTTCTATAGGCAGTTCAATGTCTATATATTAAGATTAGCTTCTACATTAAGTTAATTTTCTTCATCCAGTTTAGTTTCTATATAGACCAACAGTTTAATTTCTATATCAAGTTCAGTATATATACCCGGTTTAATTTAAAGCCAATTCAGTTCGTATATATTTAGTTCAATTTGCATATCCCGTTCAGTTTCTATTAGTTTAATTTGTACATCCCGTTTAATTCCATATTCAGTTCAAATTTCATATATTCAGTTAAATCTGTATATCCAGTTCATTTCTTTATGTAGTTCATTTCCCATATATTCAGTTTTACCTCTATATCCAGTTCAAATCCTTCATCTATATTTCTACATACTTATTATTATTGTTATTATTTTATACTTAAACAAATAAAATACACAATATCCCAAAACGTCTAGATTAAACCTGAAGGTTGTGATACAAAGCCCTCGCATTTTGAGACGCACAAGTAAGCCACCATCTGAAGTTGTTCCCAATGGTAATTTAATTGTACTGCAAGTCACTGGGCGATTCAGTTCGCCATTGTACAAACACGCTTGTCTCTATGCAGGCTTATCAGTTCTCGCGGGGATTAGGGTTATCTCTAGACACGTGTGGTAGTTGTAGACGGAAGATTTTCCTGTCCGGGAGTGTGAGACTATTGTTTAGCTAGAATTAAATTATCTCAAAAAAGCTGCAGCTATTAAATTATCTCAAAAATGCTGTATTTTTAATATAACAAGAAACAAGATCCAACGTCGCATTCCAAAGTATTAATACGACTGAAATACTTATTTGTATTATTTCCGACCCACTGTAAACGAAAATCAAGTGTAATTTGGTTAAACAAATTAACTCCTAATACAGTGTATTCACTATAGAAATTTCATGATTTTATTTAATATTTTATGTTGCAACTGTAACCAGTCGACTTCTTACAAAACACACACACACACACACACACACACACACACACACACACACACACACACACACACACACACACACACACACACACACACACACACACACACACACACACACACACACACACACACACACACACACACACACACACACACACACACACACACACACACACACACACACACACACACACACACACACACACACACACACACACACACACACACACACACACACACACACACACACACACACACACACACACACACACACACACACACACACACACACACACACACGGGCACACGCAAACATATATATACACACACTCGCGCGCGCGCACACACACACAAACACAGCCCTCATAGGGTAAATACTTCAATGCAAAATATTTATCTACATTATTTCCAAATCTAAGGATAATATTTTTACAAATTATAGTGCTGTACTTAGTTAAAATATTACTGATGTAAAAATACGGAAGAAGCCAAAACGATTATGCTTAATGTAGAATCAATGTGAGAAGTTCTCTGATACGGTACAAATGCCGGCAAATAGATCTGGCAAACGTATCGATCAATGACCTTCGCTAAGGACAATCGAAGACTTAATTATTTGGTTTCCATTTCAAGTAGCACGAACCCCTTTCAAAAAGTTTTCAAGTCACGGCCTCTCTGAATTGTTTTTCCAAGTGAAATGTTTGAGTCATTGAAACCGATGAGAAGCGGTATTTAGATCACAATGGCCGTTGTGGCGGCGCTCGTGAGACGGTCCTAACCTCAAAGTATCAAGAACCGACGTCCTTTTCGTTGAGTGTTAATGCAGTCCGATAATAATCTTTATAAATAACAATAATGAAAGTCTAACGTTTGTAGAAGTGCTGGAAATACGCGAAGTCATGGGCCACAGTGGATGGCCTTGGACGCGGAGAGGGAGAACCTGTTCCAACACAGTACAGTAAAGTCTTCCCATCCAGGAGCTCTTCGCAGCTTCTTTGTCCGCTCCAAAACAAAGTGAACGCTCTTATATCACAACAGTTCACTTTTGTAAATAATGCTGCACTTGAACAGTGATTCTCTGAGTCTATATACTGAACTAAGGAACTGTAACTACTGAACGATAGTCGATAGGACAGGCTAGGTCAATGACCTGTGTAAACAAGCACAGTTGCATATCGGAGATATTTGACAGTAATTATTGTTACGAGCTAGCCACTTGTTATAACAAGTGACGTATTTAACCAATGTTCATTCTGAAAGTAACCGTCTAACAAAGATAATCAGGCTAGCACTTGTTTGTGCGTGAATATAACACATATACTCCACGTGTAATATATGCAAGCATGTATAATACATACATGCACATATATACATGATAACGTATAATACATAAAATCACGTTTTAACAATATCGAAACTTTCCTAGTGTTTAGAAATACAATAATTGTGTAGAAAATGATACATTTTTTAAAAACATTCAATATATCGTTATAAATAAATGGACTAAGGTTTGTAGAATACTTAAACATCTAATAACACTTAAACATCTAATAACACTAATGATTAGTAGCGATGCTTAGATCAAAACAATGACAAATTCAAAATCGGAAATCTATTGCCCAACGCTTCGACATCTAAGCCATGCTCTCTTCAGGGGTATCTATTCAATAAAATTATAATATAAAAAAACAGTTACAAGACATGTATACAATAACAATTAATATAAGTGTTATTAAAAACAAATTTACGTCATAGTTAATATTACAATTTTATGTCATTTCTGGCACATGAACTTTTAAGTGAAAGTGTTTTACTCTCTTAATATTTGTAGTGGCTAATCTGCTTCAATGTGTAAGAAGGAGAATCACTGAAGTTCACTTGGACGTCCACGTACAAGGAAGTTTGCAAAATAATTGCAATATTAGCTACGAGATTAATTAATTTTAATACTGTGAATGAATCATTTTATTTTAAAGTTTTTAATAATTTTGTTGAATAAATGGTCCTAAAGAGGACATTGTTTAGGTGCCGAAACGTTGGGCAATATATCAAATGAATCTTTTGGTAAAGTTTTCAATTCTGTCGATCACTCTGGATAATTAAAAAACAGAATGTTATAGGGTTTAAATAATATTTTAAAAGATAATGTATGCAATATATTTATAAATCTTGTATATTATATATGTATTTAAGTTAATATAGTCACCAAAATCGCCCTTATTGTATTGTATGTGATATTGTATTAATAAAGTTAAAAGTAATGAAGTTTTCACCGAGGATTATTTAATATCTTGATTATGGCAAACGAACTAAATCAGATTTTCAGTGTATTTATTTTGGCTTATCCCATTCGTGTTATACAAAGTTATATTGGACCATCGAAAAAGGCTCTTTCAAGTGGGAAATTCATTCACTAGTATCCCATAATGCTCGTTTTAAGTAGCTTTATCAAGCAAGAAATAAAAAAACCTATTCGTTTTATATTTATTTTTCCTATGTTATTTTAATGTCTTGTAGAATACTACATACAGTAAATGCTGTGATGGTTTATTTTGCTTATTAAATATCTTATAGTTTATATATCTATTTAAACATTAAAAAAAAACATTTATTGCATTTATCCAAATCAGACGGATTGGGATGTAACTATAATGGGATCATCGGGAAGTTTTCCTCTTTCACTTGCAAGCAAAATCACTTTGATCGGTTAAATACTTCCAAAGTTATCATGAAACAGAAAAAACAGACCGAATACACAACCTCCTCTTTTTTCAAGTCGGTTTAAAAGAGTTTCAATTTCCCGCCTTGTGCTGATGACCAGTTTTTACCTACAACCTTTTTTAAAAACGTTCACAGTTTCTATAGAAAATGTGTATACGCCTTTGTATGTAACTTAACTTCCCAAGTATATCACCATTGTGTTTGAAAGTGGGCGGGGCTAGGGTTGTTATTCTTACAAGAAAATCTGACATTTCCTGAGTGTCTGAACAGATAGATCACTTTCAACTTTTTTAATGGTTTGTTCAGCGTTTAACTACAACACGACTTAATTCTTCGCTAAGACACGTCGGTCCACGCAAACGACCCATTAGCATTCAGGGCACAAACACGTCGTGTAGTCCTGCTTCGAAGACGCAACGTCCAAAAGGGAACAGAACCTTTAAAAGCATTTCCGCGATACTTTGGTGACCACTCCCTAGGAACCAATAACTGCACGAAAAGAAAATACTCGAATATATAATACTGCCTTCTCAAAAATCCTAATTTTGATTACCTTCACTATGTTTCCACGTACAATAAAAAATGTCAATCTACATTTAAAGGTTTAAATGAAAGAATAAATGCTCCAGCATTGAAACACGGTAATTATATATGTAAATATTTAGGTCTACGTGTATAACAAACAGTGTTGTACATACAGGAAATTTATGTTTATATCTGTGTAGGCTAGATTGAAAATAAATTTACTTTTCCAGTGAGAACCTTTATAGCGACGCGTCAGTGTAATTTCCGTCAGATTACGTCAGTCGCCTTAAAGCGAACTGATAATGATTTCATGCAACAACTGATTTTGTTATAGGCTATGTTTTAGAGCAGCTGTTTTACACGTAGGTTATGTTACATTGTTTAAGGAAAAGGTTATTAATAAATAGTTTGATCAGTTATTAAATTTATTTAAACTTGGATAAATGATCTCAAAACAAATAATTCAACATTGGTAGCAATAATAATGGGAAGCTATGTACCAACCAAAGTATTTTTAATCAAATTTTTGAAATGAAAACATTCCTAGGCGCGTCTGATACTTTTAAAGTAATAATCGCAATAGAATGTTAAAAAAATTTGTAAACATCTAAAAGTTTTTTGTTACCTATTTTATATTATTACCAACTACAATAAATAGTTCTTAATTTTAAAATTAATTGTTTATAATCTTAAGTCTATAATCTTATATTTTCATTCCATTCATTGAAAATTGTGCAAAACTATTAGATCAAATTTATTATTTGTAGTTGATATTTTGGTTATAACTGTAAAATCTGTATTGCTGTTTCTTACATTATAACAAATGCTTAAGGGTATTTCTCTGCTCAAAATTGAATGATTTTTTTAATTCAAAATGTTAGTAGGCATGTATATATAGTTACAACTATTCTTTGAGCTTGACTTGTGAGGTTATGTTAAAACAAAAAGAAAGCATACACTAAACTCACAAATTAAGCATTTATTAACTCATACGCGTTTCAATGACAAAGTCATCATCATCAGTGAGTGTTACTACTACAAACTAACTTACAACTAAGGGTGAAGGTAAGGTTACACTTCCATATTTATACCTTACAACTAAGGGTGAAGGTAAGGTTACACTTCCATATTTATACAGTAGGCGTTGCCACGCCCACCTGTCAAAATAACAGTTATTAATTAACCCTACTTTAAACATGATACATCAAATAGAAATTTTGTACCTAACTCAATAATTGTAATAAAATTTTGTTTTGTTTTCGTAATGTTTTGGTTAGAATTTTGGGTTAAAATTTTGAAATAATAATAAAAACCAAATTTTAATTATCTATTTTGTTTATATGTAATTATGTTATAGGCCCTATGGTTAAAAATGTTATTGCAATTATTGAGTTAGGTATAAAATTTTTATTTGATGTATCATGTTTAAAGTAGGGTTAATAACTGTGGTTTTGACAAGTGGGCGTGGCAACGCCTACTGTATAAATATGGAAGTATAACCTTACTTTCACCCTAGTTGTAAGTTAGAGTTTGTAGTAGTAACACTCACTGATGATGACTTTGTCATTGAAAAGTGTATGAGTTAATAAATGATTAATTTGTGAGTTTAGTGTATGTTTTTCATCTGTTTTGTGTGTATATATAAGTTTTCACTTCTGCCGGCGCTCCTCCTGTGCCAGAACCCAATTTGTTTTCAGTGTAACAAAATACTGAATGTTTTCAAATGATTTTTATGAAGTTCTGTAGTGATTATGGGTGCACATTCGGCGAAAATTTCATAATTGAAATAGCTTTAGTTTTAAAACTACTTTACAACATTGTTTTGGATACTGCAGACTAACTGTAAATTTTATAAAAACTCTATGAAATACACCCGTAAAATGTTCGGCAGACGATACAAAAATAACAATCTATTGTTCACAGTTCCAGTAACAAAGGAGAAAACACACAAAAGAGTTTCCTAAACGAGGGCTAGATATTTTGTAAGAAGTTGTTTCGGAGCACACAAAGAAATTAATTAGAGTTTCTTTGAATATTCGAGCGAGACAGGTTGGTATGGGGCTAAGACGGCGCACGAAGTGGTCAGAGATATATCTCAAACTTGGAGCACTCAAACCAGCCAACCAGAAATAAGAGGAAAACCCACTGCCGACTCTATATCTTGGGTTAAAAGCATACTCAGTCAGGTCTGAAGTTGTTTGACAGTTTGGCAAGAGCGAGGGGAACGAAGGCGATTATTAAACAAAAAAACGAATATGTAATCCTGTTATTTTATCAAGGAAATATTTTAAAATCTTTCAACATTAAGCACGTTTTCGAGTTAATGACGTGTAGAACCAGTGCTGCCATAATCATGGAAGCAATTGTCAGACCATCTAAAAGAATTTTAAGAGTTTAGCTACAAATATTTCTTCCCGAAAAATACGAGCTTCTTTTCTTATTGAGCGTACAAATTTCTACATTGGACTTCTTTCTTACCTACCTTTTAAAGTCTTTTTGTTAAACGAAACTAATATTGCTTACACGAGTGTCTCAATAAGTTGAAAATATACAGGATTTTTAAACAAATTTGTAATTATGTATTGCAGAAATTTTAACAAATTAGTTTTCTTTAACCAGAGCTGTACCAAACGGGAGTTATACTTTACAAAATGAGTCTCGGAAGACATATAATTTTATTTTCCTTTTCGTTGTGTTGTCAAACACATCAAAGTATTTCTAAAATAAAGATCGCCTACTCATCAAGGTTACATAGATATGTTTCGTGTTATTTCATTAATCTATAAATAATCGGCAGGTTTTTGTTTAAAGCTTTCCTTTCTAAAAGTGTGTAATTTTTCGTTGAAATGCAAGCAAAAATAATGAAACTTGTAATTAAAGTAAGAAATTTAGTAAAAAAAAAAACAATTAATTTTGTAATGTGTACCACGCCGTTAATCTTTTGACAAGTAAAATGTTTGAGCTGAAGGAAACAGATCCGTTTTAAATCACTTGCCAAATAAACCTTCTAACAAGTGGCCTTATTTCTTACATAAATTATCTAAAATTCATAAAAATTTCCACGAATAGTTTACAATATACTTTACGAATGTAACACAGGCATCTAAACTTTCTATAATAGGGCCTATAGGATCTAATTTTGAAATAATTTTTTAACTAATTAGGCATTCCAAATTAGGCATTTATCTTGTAATGATTCTTGTTTTTATTACAAAAGAAAATAGGTTTTATTAAAAAGTGTTAGGCTTCAACAACGCGACAGAGTAAAACATTCTTTACGGCCCGCGATTCCCAGTAGTCATCTCTCTTTATTCCTTGAAGATCTTTCAGCTTTCTTTTTTCTGTATACTTTAATATGCTTATCTTACGTTGTCCCCTTTTTCCTTATATCAGTTCTTGCTTAGGTAGTGTGATATTCTTTGTAGGGACCAGCAACATTTTAGTTGCATTTAAATTCTTCTACAATATGGCGAAATTTTAAATATCTCCTGGATTGATCGGTTAGCAACAGCTAAATTCAGTTCTGTTTTTCCCTCTCTTTTAAACTACTTTATCTCAGAGCTATGTCTCACTATACTTTTAACTAATAAATATATCATTTTCGCTATATGTACATAAACATGAATCGTACTTGGTATTTATGCGAGTTAACTTTTAAAGATTGATAGCATCTCCATTATGGTGCATCACTGACCTATCAGTGATGCTTGATGATGGAGAAACTATCAATCTTTGAAAGTTAACTCGCATAAATACCAATTAAGATTCTTGTTTAAGTACATATAGTGAAAGTGAAAAGTGAATACAAGAAAAAAGTGTTGCAAAGCTAAGTAAATATATATATACACATATATATATTATAGATTGAAGGCTAAGCATGTTTGGCTGTAACATGATGTGCAGGTCCTAACAGGATCTGTTCATTCAGGAGGATCTCCTCCCTACATTCAGGAGTAAGCAGCTTTTGTTCATTAAATATTTGATTCTTCAACTCTTGTCAGTTTAGTTTCAAGTAATTTTTTCCGGAATTTATAAAAATGTTTCATATTTATCTGTTTCTAATTAACGCTTGCTAATTCGTGTGTATTCTTCAATTATTTGTGTTATTGTGTGTACACACCATCATATACAGAGCCACTACTGCATGATGCGTGGAATTTAAAATAATCTCCTTTAAAAGTAAATCTATATTTCGACATTTGTTGAAACCCTACTTTCTATACAACTCAACGCCGTTCAATTACTGTTTTCCCCACCTCCTCCAGAGCTCCACAGCCAGGAAGTCGGCCGTTCCCCTTTAAATGTTCCACAAAGATCCGTGAATCCGCGAGTCCGATCCGGTGCAGGAGCCTCTGAAGGTAGCGACGGCGACACTTCCTAGCAAATTGCTGGGGATGGCTCTTGTAGTAAGCGCCATCATATCTTGCAAACATCTGCGGTCATCCAAGAGGTCTGTATGTTAATCCTTATTGACGGATTTTTCTATCCTACTTGAGACAGAAGCGAATGTAGCCGGTGGTAGCGAATATCCGGGTTTGCAAATCTCAGCCCTACCGAGAACGTTTAAAGATAATAAAGCATTTGTAACGACTCGAGCGATACTTGACGGTAACAAACAACGCTTCCACGGACAAAACTATAACCTCTTGATTTACGAAGGTCATAAATGTCGTGAAGGCCATTATTAACGCCGTTCCACAAGCGTTCTGCAACAAACTATACACGGCCCCATAACTGCCGTGACGTTATGAATATTTCGGGCACCTCAAAACCCAACTGGAAGGAAGGGCGAAGGCATTATGCAGGGGCGCTGCTTTGTCTGCGCCGAGATTAATCACTGTTTGGAGTGAAACGAAGCTGCGGCCACAGAGTCGGTTGTAGGTTATTGTTTCTTAGCGGGAAATCATTAGCATTCTGAGTGAGCCTATTGTTAGAGCGTGGGCTACATGTGTGCAGTGCGAAGTAAGTGACATGCCGCTTCCTCTTTACAATGTGCTCGTTTAACGGCGAATTAGAAAACTCAATTGGGCTCAATCAGATTGGCGAAACTATTAGAGGGGGCGGTGGGGGTAATCCCCCTAGGATTTTTAGTTGCGTTCCTACGCATTATTTATTGAAATTATCCAAGAATACTATGTACAAGTACTATGTTGAACAAACTTATGCAAGTCTGTCATTTTATACTTCCTGGGTTAGAAAATAAACCTACATTGCTGTAAAGTAGTAGATATATTGTTTTGTTATTTATACTTTAATTTCTTAACATTTTTAATAATGCTTTGGAAGGATATAGAACGATGTCATAGATAAAAGCAAAGAAAACGAATGGATGGATGAAAGAAAGGTGAAAAAGCGAAGAAGAGACCAGAGGATGTTGTAGTTTAGACAGAATCGACCAGAAACTGTACAAGTCGATACTTGTAAAACTATTCAAGATACAAAATTCAACACAAGCGTGATTTAATCGAGAGTCGGTGTCGCATTGTTTCTAGCCTCTGGTCGAGTTCTAACGCGCATAAATAAACCTATATATAATAAAAACTGTTTTGGAATTTTGCTCATTTTTTGTGCTACAAGTTGTAAAGTGACAAAGGGAGAGATGTGTACTTTGTAGATAAATAAAGAAGCAGGTGTGTCTAGGCGAGGCCCCGCTGAGCGAGGAGCCAAGAGTTACTGTACTCACTCACGCTCAGGTAGCGGAATATATTACATGTAAATGTAGGTTAACTGTGCGCAAATACGCGTTTCACTAAAGCCTTACACTCGGGGGAAACAATATTTTACTTGTCTGGCGTTGAGACATCCCTTAATGATTTAAACGGGTGAACAAGGAGTCATATTATTCAATCAGAGAAAGAACCAACAAGTGACGTCAGTGAAAATAACAAAATTCGTATACTTTTGAGATATAAATATTGCCGAAAAAGCAATAAACTTCAAAAGTATTAGAAATACGTTTTAGTAATTTTTTAAAACCATTTTGGAGCCCATTTACAAGTATCTTCGAGACTTACAGTCAGACTACTACGTAACACAAAACAACGTCTAAAATGTTAATATTTTATAATTTTGATTGTACAAATTTGTTTATAAATGTGTGTTTATAAAAGTGACGTCATAAGGTAGTTTATAACGACGTGCTTAGGACTTTACCTGGCTTGTTCCACTATCTACCCCAGTTCCATAGACTACTCTGTTACTTAGGACTTTACCTGGCTTGTTCCACTATCTACCCCAGTTCCATAGACTACTCTGTTACTTAGGACTTTACCTGGCTTGTTCCACTATCTACCCCAGTTCCATAGACTACTCTGTTACTTAGGACTTTACCTGGCTTGTTCCACTATCTACCCCAGTTCCATAGACTACTCTGTTACTTAGGACTTTACCTGGCTTGTTCCACTATCTACCCCAGTTCCATAGACTACTCTGTTACTTAGGACTTTACCTGGCTTGTTCCACTATCTACCCCAGTTCCATAGACTACTCTGTTACTTAGGACTTTACCTGGCTTGTTCCACTATCTACCCCAGTTCCATAGACTACTCTGTTACTTAGGACTTTACCTGGCTTGTTCCACTATCTACCCCAGTTCGATAGACTACTCTGTTACTTAGGACTTTACCTGGCTTGTTCAACTATCTACCCCAGTTCCATAGACTACTCTGTTACTTAGGACTTTACCTGGCTTGTTCCACTATCTACCCCAGTTCCATAGACTACTCTGTTACTTAGGACTTTACCTGGCTTGTTCCACTATCTACCCCAGTTCCATAGACTACTCTGTTACTTAGGACTTTACCTGGCTTGTTCCACTATCTACCCCAGTTCCATAGACTACTCTGTTACTTAGGACTTTACCTGGCTTGTTCCACTATCTACCCCAGTTCCATAGACTACTCTGTTACTTAGGACTTTACCTGGCTTGTTCCACTATCTACCCCAGTTCGATAGACTACTCTGTTACTTAGGACTTTACCTGGCTTGTTCCACTATCTACCCCAGTTCCATAGACTACTCTGTTACTTAGGACTTTACCTGGCTTGTTCCACTATCTACCCCAGTTCGATAGACTACTCTGTTACTTAGGACTTTACCTGGCTTGTTCCACTATCTACCCCAGTTCGATAGACTACTCTGTTACTTAGGACTTTACCTGGCTTGTTCCACTATCTACCCCAGTTCGATAGACTACTCTGTTACTTAGGACTTTACCTGGCTTGTTCATCTATCTACCCCAGTTCCATAGACTACTCTGTTACTTAGGACTTTACCTGGCTTGTTCCACTATCTACCCCAGTTCCATAGACTACTCTGTTACATCTGTTATTTAACCCGTCTCAATGAACCTCCCCCTAAAGTCAAACAGTTTGAAAGTTTTTAAGAAACTAACCACACAATACACTTAGTTGTAATATAATTGTAATAATGGAAGGAATCTAGCGTTGTTCATGTAAACAAACCAAGCGTCTGATGATAAGGAAGGTACCAAGGGAATAACCAATCAATTAAATTTTAAACTTTAGGTTTCCACTAGTAAACGTCTGCTGTTATCAAATATCAAGACGCAAACATAATAAGTAAAAATAGAAATAAATTTATATTAACCTGATTATTTATTTTTCTGCATTAGTAATATGCTAATGCCTTAATATAATGTTACATTGTGGGCTGAGGGTAAAACTCGCGTTGGAATAAATATTAAATTAATTGCTTACGTAATGAATGGCTTATGGTATCGCAAGAGCCTTATTTATTTATACCGTTTGTTCAGATGATTTTATCTTTACTGTTTTAAAACATTTGTGTTAACCCTACAAATGTTATTTAAATATTAAAACAAATTTAAAAGTATCTATTCTTACAAATGAATTATCCACATACATATATTACTATTGGCATTAAGGTACCTCAACTCAAAAGGTAAAAATTAATTGCATTTAGTGGTGGAACAATTATTTACAATTAACAATAATATCTTTATAAAGTCAGTGAAATAGAAAAATAATGGACAACGTTAAATATCACACTATATATATATATATATATATATATATATATATATATATATATATATATATATATATATATATATATATATATATCGAAATCTTGTTGCTGTTCAAGACGAGCTGGTTGTTAATTACTTATTACACTTTTGCTATTACTTGCGACCAGACCTTTGTTAACTAAAGGTTGTTAAATTGTTAACTTACACTTGGAGAAAACGTTTTCGTATTACGACTTCTTCAGCCTCGTATTTTTGCCGCTAGGAATGCTGCGGTTGTGCTTCCTCGGTACCATTTTTTTTTTAAAAGTTAGAAGTGATGTGATCGAAAAGTATGTGTGATCTGTGCCGTGTTTGTTCATTTAAGATGTCATTTTTATATGTGTTGCTTTGTCTGTATATTTCATACTGTTCTAGTGTTCAAACCCATAATGCAGTGGCTTTTGTAAAAACAAAATTATTTACATCATACTTTAATAATCTCACTTTGTAACATCTTTTTGTGAAACAACAGTTCATAGAGATGTTATTGTAGTGTGGGAAATGCAACAGCTAAGACACGTGAAGAAAGCAAACTTAATAACAATGGCACTTGAGATTAATAAATATGCTAATATGAAATAATAATATTAAATTTAACATTTCTTACTATTGTGAACAAACATGCACACAATATTCTTAACTTATGCAAAAACTTAATATCTATGAATAAATCTCGACTAGAGCAAACACATGTTATACACTCACTGGCACGCATGCTATATTCTGTTCTGTATGGCAATAGTGAGGCTACTACTAGGGCATTAGTAAAACTACACAATACATTACTTGTAGACAAATTAAAGATCACCTGTCGCCGAAACGTTTCAGTTTCCCCAGTAACAGATTGTCGCAATGTTACCACTGTATTCACCCTCCAGTAATGCAAACATTTGTACCAATCTGTTGAAAGTTTATTTACTGTAGTTAAAACGCAATTATTACGACTTTATATGAACGCGAATTAGTTGTTTAAAATTCAGACAGTTTCTGTAAATACGTTGGACAGCGTCATGTTCATTTCACACCACTTCTTTAACTTTAATTTAAATGTGTTGAAGACAAATTGAGTACATAATGTAATGGTTCAACTTCCCTTGCACATAAAGTTTAACAATTCAACTTTTGGCTTAAGAGAAATACTTTTTTAATTTTAAAATAAATTTTTATGAATTACGTATTAGTTAGGTTAAGAAGGTAGACTATGCTGCTCACCAAACCTAGTTAGGACTTTAACCTTAATAAGACTATATCCCCTTTAATCTTTATCATAAATAGTATTTTTTCCCATACCAATTTATCAGACCATATCAATATTTTTTATATTAATCTCAATTTTCACCTAAAAACGCAAAAAATTGTTTAATAATATTCTAATGATAGAAAAACTGATCACCGTATCTGTTGAATGAATTTGCTAAACCCAAAAAGCTTTTACCAAATCTAAATCCGTATCTGTAAATACCTACAATGCAACAACATATCTCGATTCAAAACAAATTTTAAAAATTTTATTCAATACACTTAAAAACGTGTGTAACAAAAATTCTGTAGCTACAATTATATTCCCCACCTTTGTTAATTCCTCTAGCCGTAATTACCTGCCGCCTGTTTCTTATTCTTACTCTTGCACAAGTTTAGTTTACTTGCTGTTTCATTAGGTTCCCGTCCATATTAAACCTGCCACCTACTCTTCAATGGTTAATAGTTCTCTCGGTTAAGCTCGAAAAGTACTCCCAAATTCAACATTCTTGTCAAATTAAACTTTCCACCATTTCTTACTCTTCTCAAAATTCAACTTGTCGCATTTGCTTCTTACTCCTATCATAACACAACTTGCCGCCATTGCTTCTTACGTTTTTACTAATTAAACTTGCGGCCATTGCTTCTTACTGCAATCCTAATTCAACTTGCCGCCATGGCTTCTTACGTTTTTACTAATTTAACTTGTCGCCTTTGCTTCTTACTTCTATCCTAATTCAACTTGCCGCCATTGCTTCTTAATTCTATCCTAATTCAACTTGCGGCCATTGCTACTTACTCCTATCATAACACAACCTGCCGCCATTGCTTCTTATGTTTTAACTAATTAAACTTGCCGCCATTGCTTCTTACTTCAATCCTAATTCAACTTGCCGCCATGGCTTCTTACGTATTTTCTAATTTAACTTGCCGCCTTTGCTTCTTACTCCTATCATAATTCAACCAGCCGCCACTGCTTATTACGCTTTTACACTTGCCGCCATGGCTTCTTACGTTTTTACTAATTTAACTTGTCGCCTTTGCTTCTTACTTCTATCCTAATTCAACTTGCCGCCATTGCTTCTTAATTCTATCCTAATTCAACTTGCGGCCAATGCTACTTACTCCTATCATAACACAACTTGCCGCCACTGCTTATTACGCTTTTACTAATTAAACTGGCCGCCATTGCTTCTTACTTTTTTTAGTAATTAACTTGCCGCCTTTGCTTACTCTTTTCCTTCCCACCACTTCTTACTTACTCTTGCCTTTGACGAACTCTCTGACTTCTCTGCAGATACACCAAGTAACACGAGAGCAACGCAACCTAGCCACCAAAGAGATCGATCGCACACAAACCTGGCATGGATTACCATAAACGTGCCACTAATTCTTACTTAACCTCTCCCAAACTTAACCTGCCGCCACTTCTTACTTACTCTTGCCTTTGACGAACTCTGACTTCTCTGCAGATACACCAAGTAACACGAGAGCAACGCAACCTAGCCACCAAAGGGAGTCGATCGCACACCAACCTGGCATGGCTGTACGTCATACCAGGGACTACCGCACGCACTACCTCCGGCCAAACACACGCGCACATTTACAATAAAACATTTCAGCTTGTATCGCGCATCCGTTGCTTCTTGGCTACATCACGTGAACACCTCCATTCTGAAACAAGACAACAATACTTTAACAGGTTGTCCAACATTAACTAAGCATAAGAATTAACATTTAATAACTATCTATAATTTTCTCAATATTGGCAAAACGATATTTGTAGTGATGCAGTCTCCAGGACATGCGAGAACTTGCGGCACTGACTCCACACACATTTTTATTTTGGAAAAATAAAAACTTTACAAACACAGACTTTAAAATCAAGGTTTTTTTATGAAGTAAAACACTATTTTATATTACATTAGAATATAGCTACAAAATATCAAATTACGATGAATTTTTTCTTATAAAAATAGAATAAAGTTTAGTGACATAAACCAACATGTACACAAGGTTAGTAGCTCAAGGTATACTTTTTATGGACCTCTATACAGAACAAGGAAGCCGTGTTTCACCTTTAACGCCTGTTTACCTCCTAAAAGTTATTTTTTTGTAACACATTGCGGTATTGAAAAAAAACTTTGATTTTATAAATATGTTTTATATCATGAAGTTATACATTTTGGCGTTAAATTTTATATTTCCCTGTGTTTATTTCTGGCCGGAACAATTTCTGCGTATCCACGTATAATGTTTGACAATATCGATTACTTTACAAATGAAGCAGATAAATAACCTATTAATTTTAACACTTCATTTTCCTGGTTCTATTACATACTTAGTATTGGTATGGATTCTGTACTTTTGCACTTAGTGTCAAAGCACTGCAAAACATCAACCAACGAAAACCAATATTTCACTAAACCATAAATAGATACTATGGTAAAATTTGCCTAATGCATTTATAAATGAACCACCATAAAGCAAATTAAAAGCCTAACATGCACGAACGAACAGTAAATATACAGGTGACAACAGATGTACAATGCAGATTTATTCATATCAATGCAGTCAAATCATATTAAAGTCCTAGAAAAAATAATAAATAATAATAAATTCGTTTCTGTTCCACTGTAACCAAGAACAGTAGCCTACTTTATAATAATTTTTTCGTTAAGCCTACTTATCTTGCGTATATTTGAAGACGCCTATTACTTAGTATAAGTTTAAAGTATAAAGCACCTTTCGGTCAAACTAACAGAGCCCCAAAACTTCTCTGTAATAGAACCTACGTCTTGAACTAAAAAAATAGGTTTAAAGAATTACTGTTAAAAGTTATAGGCTATTATTTAAATAAACAACATTAATTTTAAAAAAGAGGTTCCTTGCTTAATAAATGTAAGTTTAAACAAAAAGAGATTCCTGCTGCACCAACAGTAAGTTAAAGAGTGGGCCATACAAGTAATTTGCTATCACACCCTCTCTTAGGTTACCACTGAACATGAACGGAAAGAGTGCATCAAAAGCTTCCCTTGTTAGTAACAGACGTACCCTATTCCCCCAGATGGATTTGGTACGTGAATCGAGAGTTCTTTAAAACAATTCAGTTCAAAGAACGGATCTTTTAAATGATTCTCTAAAGGAAATTCATTAATCTTCGATATCATGAAAACCGAAATAACGCGATTTGTTACTTTTTTTTTATAAATCATAGGCAACGAAGTACTGATTTCTTTTCCACCTAAGAAACGGTAAAAATCGAAAGAACTGATAGTTTCAGCGAGTGAATCGATTCTGAATCGCTTCCGCCAGCGAATCATTTCTCATAGGTCCAACTCCAGGACACGTATATAGTCACAGTGACTTTATAGATACAAGACGTACTCAGATATGAGCGGAATATTAGTTCGTAAATTAAGTGGTTTGTCGTTTCGATCAGTCAAAATCAATTTATTTACCATTTATCTATAGATAAGAGGTTGTCATAGCAACGTCAACTCTCTTGGTATTCCACATAACAGCTTGAGATAAGTTGTTTTTCACGCGCAGTGGTCACGTTTCGGAACCCCAGTTAGTTTAGTTTATTTAATTTGTAGCTGTGAGTTTATCCTATAATTTGGATGTGGGTGCGCGCGCGCGCGCGTGTGTGTGTGTACTAAACAACAGCCTAAATAAATATTACTTGTTTATGTGTTTGTGCGTTACAATTTTGTTTTCCTGATCTATGGCTTAAGAACATTTCCAAAAGGATACAATTAAAATACAATTAGATTTGCTTCGATTTTTCTGATAATTCATTTTGTTTCTGATAGTTTGTTTAGAATAGAGTCGCGACCCACCATTCGGGAACCGCTGGTCTATTTAATGCTTTAATGCCTCTATTCACAAGCATTCCTAATTTTCGTTAATGATAACGGTCAGAAATCGATCGTCCGATGTAAAAGTCCTAGTAAATAAAGAATCGATCGATTTGATGACACGAATCTGGTGTATGCGACGAGGCTAGTGCCAGAGTTACACCGGCAGATGGCGCTGCTGAAGACACAAGAAACAAAAGAAATCGCAGTTAATTACAGTATGATTCGCCAATTGTCCAGCAAACCGTCCACGCGGGGAACTTGAATGATTATACATCGGATTAGACAGAGTCTGCGGCTACATTATCAGATGGGTACGCGGGCCATTTAATTAATGACAGAAACTGGTCCTAGTGAATCTGTCGATCGCATCTGTGTTCAGCCGAGCGGTTCCAGATGAGGTCACCACGATTGCCGCCAAATTAATGTCCCTGTTGAATACGCCCCTATCGCAATTGTCCCTAAATACCCTCCATTAAACTCGCCACTACAATGTGCATATTTGGAATTGTTCGGTTTTAAGACAATTGCCAGTTCAAATTACTTACTTTTTGAGATTCTGTGTAAGGCTTAATCTATCTATATCTTATCAAAGCGCGCTAAACTCACTGCATACTCAACACATTTTTTTTTTTCATTACTACTTTGAATGCAGAATGTATACGTCACAGTGAGGAAGACAAATTGCGTTGTAGAAACATGTATATAGTAGGTAGTGAAAATATGTAGCTCTACGAGTTTCGCGGGTAGTGATTTTGTGCTGAGTAAAGGATTAATATACAGTATTGTACGATATATTCTTGCTGCATGCAATATGACTATATAAACTATATCGCCCGTGTTTGCAACCGAAAAGTCATTTATCTGGTTCATGATGACTCACAGTAATATAAAGGGGTATAAAATGTGGGTTGGAGATAGGTCATGGATCAAGAGAAGATATCGAAACTTTCAAGCAAAACCTATTCTCCACCGAAGACATCAACGTTAGAGCCATAAGACTCCTCTGGCAAGGCGACTGTGTCACATGATCAAGGATTAATCCTTGGGCCAATCCTAAACTCTACAATAGACATTCAAAGGATTGGTAGATATAAAAATGCTCTGACTAGACGAGGTACTAAGTCACAAGCATCCCTGGGTTAATCCTAGTAGAAGATTAAAAGTATCTGATTGAAAGACATAAACCGCCTTTAGATAGACGAGTTGTATCATGAGTCACATATGCAAGGATGCATCCCTGAGTCAACTCTTCTCTTAACCTGACATAATGAGGATTAAGAAACTTACATGCCCTCTGGTTAGGGCAGAGAATCATAGCCCATGTGTTCACAAAGTTGAATCGACCTGGTAACCCACTCTCTACTAGAGACAGACGTATTTTGTTATCGCTATAAAACGCAGACAAGTTCAACGAACTTCCCAATGAAGTGAAATACAACGCCAGAGACTGTTCAAATTATTTTTAACATTGCAGTATATAAGGAGCTCTTATTACGAAGTCTACAACTCAGGAGACTTTAACACTTATTTCTTGCAAAGGCAGGGATACTTGAATTTGAAACAGATCTGCCTACCCAGTGTCTGGAAGGGGTACAGAGCGATCCCGTTAGATTCTCTATGCAGAGTAAACTTTCACTTTCAAGGATCTGTAAATGCGATGGGGGAGAGAATAAATTTGACCTGACTGGATTATGCGATTAACGGAAACGGTACCTTAGGCTTATAATAATCCAAACCTTTGAGTATTAAGAATTGTAAACTTGTAGAAAAACAACAAAGAAATTATGAAAAAAAACTATAACGAACAAATGTATGTTAATTTTTTATTGTGAAAGTAACTCCCTCGTGTCGTATTTACAATCCGAAGTCCTTGAATGTTGAACTCAAAATATTTAGACGTTTATTTCCCATACGAGAATCTCACAATGTGCACTTGAAGTTTCAATGCGCAGCAATAAACTGGCCCTTTCATACTGCAAAAGTTAATTTACTGGCGTAAATTATAATGCCCCCATTGTGGCAATTTTATTCAAAACATATTTCATTACCGAGCTGCGAGATGAAGCCCGGGCGGAGGAATGCAGTGTTAACGTGTATCTCTTTCGACGTCACTCAAAATCGATATAATGGACATCCAGTTCACACTAGGTCCATTGTGCCTTCGCTTGGGAACACGAGGACATGGCTATCGTCAGCACAAAGAATAAATTAAAATGCCTGAAATGATTAGAAAATCCGAAGCCACTACAATGATCGTGCCAAGGTTGTCAGACGAACCAAGGACTGAGCGCTGCCGACGGAACCGCTCGAATTACGTTTTATGTACCACTAAACACTTATTAAAAGTTTTTAATTTTCTTTTCGTCAGCTTTTACGAGCAGAAACGTGTTTCCAAATACGTTTTGAAGATGGGCGACGCGCGCACGTACTTCTCTGATTGGGGGAATCATTATTTTCAAGCTTAAATTCAGCGAGATAGAAATTCGGTTCGTGTATAATTAAATCTCCGTGATTTTTTTTGACCCGGGACCACACAAACCTTTTAAAATTGAGCACTAAAAATCAAAATGTCGTTTATACTTTTTAAATTACCGTGAAAATGCCTATTAGCCTATCTTCTCATTCTAAAGCAGAACGTGCTGTATCTAGTACCTAAATTTCATACATTGTGAAATTCTTTAAAAAAGAACAAAGCTACCAAAGGAGTAGAAGTAATTAAAGAAGATTTGAAAGATAATCGATTAAATAATACAGTTTAAAAAATAAACAACTTAAATTCGCTAATAGGAATGAAGATTGAAGAAAAACAAAAATTGGTTAAAGGGAAAGATAAGATAGAATTAAGAAAAACAAAAGAAATCAAAAGATTATAGTAGAATAAACATTAGAAAAGGCACTACCTAAGGTGAAACAGCCAAGCGTGCTTCTTTAATAAGGTTGTGGTCTATAATAGTTTAAAAGTGTTACTTCTTAATTATCCTCCAAAAAACCGTAGGTGTTACATATCTTATTGGATGTACGGTCTTATCATTTACCTATGTTGGTAAAATACTTTTCTAATTTTAATTCTTTTTCTGGTTCCTAGGACGACCAGCCAGAATACCTTATCGCCTTCGAAGAATAGGAACATTGTAGGATCAAAGTAGAAAAATAATATCCTAAACAATCCTTGATGGGTATATAGGGAGACGGGGGATATACAGGGTCGCATACATAAAGTAGAAGCAGTTTCAATCGAGGGGGGGAGTGTATTGCCTTATATGAGGAGGTGTAAAGCGTAAGGAGGGAGGATGGAATGACAGGACTAGGGAATCGATGTGGTCAGGTACTGCGAACAGGCATCGCGAATCTAGGAATGTCATCTGAAGCCGACCCACTCTCAAATGGAGTCGTGAAGAGGTGATACTAATCGTTGCACCCAACCTTAACTAAAACGTTATGGCCTACTGTAACTCTAAATTGTCGATTGTCATAACTGTAACGCTGCTGATATTTGTAAATCAAAATCGTGAGGATATCTTCGAAACCAAAGAGGTTATCATTTCCGAAATTGTTCGACCCAACAGATGGTAAGAAAAGCGAGAAGGTTAAACTCTACGGAACAGCTGATATCGATACGTTCTCGACTTTGGTTCCGCGTACTTCTTAGCTAAGGCTTTCACTTACCTCATGTTGGCAAAGTATTGTCTATAAATTCGACAAAGGATTAATGAGGTTCTGTTGAAACCTCATTATCGGTGGAGGTTGAGGCGCGTATCGCTTTTATCCACCGCTTTTATCAACGTAATTAAATCATATTTAAAAATACAATCAGGACAAAACACATCCTAAAACGGAGCAAAGCAACGGTTAAAACGACTTTGATCGTGTCCACGGCCAACTCAATTAGCCACGGCGTTACCGTAAACAATAACTGCTGATAAGCGAGTGATTAAATGGAACTCTTGCGTCGATAGATTTGCTATTGTTCTAACTTTTATAGCATCGCGTAGGAGTCATTCTGTTTAATAGGCTACTCGGAAATACTCAGAAATAAAGATTTTGCAACATTATTCTGAGAATACGACGAGCAAAGATTTTCGAGTACAGTTGTACAAAATGGCGATTTCCGGTACTTGGTAGACACTTTTACGAGGGTGGTAGAGTTGTTCTACAGCGAACGACTAAACTCGTGTTCACCAAGACTGTCCTCCATGTTGGAATAACGGATGAGTCGACACATGTAACTCATCATTGCGTATATGTGACGATTACGTCAGATCATTTAAAGGAAATGTCAGGTGTGAAATGGATACTGAAAATAATTACTATAGAACAGCAGTATGTTTGCAAAGTTTTAGTTGTGAATTTTCAATACGAAATGAGTGTTTGCAACGTGTTTCGAAGAAAGGGCTTGGTAAACGTGCTAGAAACAAAAGAAACGAGCTAACTGTCAGAACTGGGGACTAACAACTGGTTCTTTGAAACCAAAATAGTGTTTAAATTGAGCAGTAGAACGAGAAGTAAATGTACCTATGTGAAAACTGAAATCCAGCAGAATTTCATTATAACGGACTTGAGGCTGAAGATTGTCAGTTTTAAAAGTCCTCAAAGCAAAAACGTATCTTTTAGTGATTTAAGTGCTAATAACCTGGATAAACATTCGTTAATTTTATCAACAGTGATTAAAAATAAGTGAATACATTCATTGTGCCTACAGTAACGTAAAATTAAATGCGAGCTAAAACATATTTATACTTTCCTTCAAGTCTTCAGATTGGTATTGAAAGCTTGACGAGGTTGTTTAGAGGAAGAAGTCACGTTCATGTCAACAATCCTGAGGTCAAGGCAGGACTAGGCCTATATTTGTTTATTAAACATTTGTCAGTACTTGATAAATCAGTATTATCAAAATGATTAATATTTCTAGACTATTTTCAGTAGGTTTGCGTAATTGTAGGACTGTTTCCTGACAGAAACCAAAACCACGTGTTTTAACAGCCGGCTCAACGCCTTTTTACGTGGTGTGATCAATCTCCAAAATACAGTCCGCTATAAGCGAAGTCCGGTTTAACAGGGTCCGTTATACTGAGGTTTCGTCTTGGTTTTAGCTACATTCACAAAAACTAATGCCTATCTAGAATGATCTTAGTAAATAACGTTTTTTTAGCAAAACTTTGTAAATTATTGTTATATTTCGTTCACTTAAACAAATTATTATCCGGTAAAATATTAGCTGTGTTCGAAAGAAAAGTGCAAACTTTTTTAGAACTAAAAACAACTCGCATTGTTGACTTTTATACAGTATTATTGCAATAAAACCAGTAAGGCAGCGCCCTTGCACCCTACTGGCTGTTGGCGCACGCGGGTTCAAGGCAAGGGTGATCCAACCACTGCTGGTTTAGGTTAGACATTATCTAAAGGTGAATCAGGAATTTTGATCCTAAAATAATTGAGAGCTGGCGTACTGTTGTTGGAGGAATGACGGACTGGGCGTGATCGCGAATGCTCCGGGCGGTGTTAAACACAGCCATTACTTGGCGCGAACGCTGCAACTTGTTATTACCACGCATGCGCCGACGCTCCGACATCGCTCCGCCGATGCTCCCCCCCCCTTCCACACCGTTATACCGTGCACTATTACAAGAAGTTTTAAAATATTTAAAGACCACGTAAAATACAAATAAAAAAGTAGAATACTTTAAAATTTTTGGTAAAAAGTAAAAAAAAAGACTGCATTTTTATACTTCGACAGGCAATCAGAATCAACCGAACATACTCAGAATCAACCTAACATACTATCATAACATGAGAAGAATTTAATTTTTACCCTGAATATGTACTTTAAAAGACGAAATATTCAATTAATTTTGCCGCTTTGCATAACAGGAAACTCAAAACACGTTTGTAACAGTGGACACAAAAGACAAAAATATAGTAGAATTAAAATTAGAAAAGTATTTTGATAGAGGCGATGGAGATTCGATAAAACTTTCGAAGAATACAGCACTGGCTGTTTTCATGACAAACCATTACTACCATTGTACGCGATTTACTCTCTCTTGAGCCTTTACCACTTGTGCGATGACAGTGGCACAATTACTGTTGTTTGCAAAAATTATTAACTGACAAACTTATTGATTAATGTGTGAGCAGTGAACCGTGAAACGAAGTGGCAATGCAGTGATTGATTAGCCAACCACTCTCACACTCCGATGACTTCCAAATACCTTTCTAATTTTAATGGAAATATAAATAGATAACAAAGAAACCGTACTAAGTTATACAACCTTTAAAGTTCCTATGTTATTAGGAGATATTAAAGGATATTATGCATATAATAAAAAGAATTGCTTTTATTTAGTAGAAAATCAATCGGGGACCTGATTAAGCAGACATCTATACATACCGCGCATTACATTCTCCGTTAACAGTCAGACTAGTTATATAATGGAGAGAGAAATGGAAACAAAAATTCCATAACTATTGTGTATTGACTCAAACGAGTCTAGATTAGAGAATACTGGCAGCTACGCGAAGGGTTACATGAATTGTTCCCTTGACATAAAACTTATAAGATTGTGACGTGATAATAAAATAACAGATTTTAGAATGGACGGGATTAGATATTCTTAAGGGAAAACAGATAGACGATCAGTAGGGTTTGAAGGCAATCAGGGGATGACGTAAACCTGGCTCTGAAGGAAAAAGGGTCAGAAAAACAGGAAAATTTCGCCAGGCAATAATTTTAATGGGAAAATGATTAAATGAAAGCAAGATGAAGTTGTCTTTCGTTTGTAATTTCATTTTCAAAGAAGATAATTTAATACAGTTACAGGAGTACCCAAGGTTGGACTCTAGATGTTAGTTTTTACAAGCTGACACCTGCAACTAGAAATCCTTTGGCGCTAACGGGGACGAAACCCGTCACTTTAATCAACAAGTGTTGTAAGTACTCATCAGGCCATACAGGCGCTTCTTAATAATATTCAGTAGTGTTTAGAATTAATATTCAAGCCATATCGATGTTTAACGCACGGACATATGGTACGTGGCGATCTCGGCGGCATCGGTTGAGGTTGTCATGGAAACCAGAACCGTTGTCATGGAAACCACTATAATTATAATGTTCTATAACAAATACCGTAACAGAATTATTTCAACGAAAGTGAGGGAATTACGGGACAAAAATACAAGACATGATGGATCCAATTAACACTTGTTTTAGGAATTCAACCTTTTTTAAGAACAAAAAAACCACACCGCATAATCATTACAAGTTTAACGTTACCAATGGAAATATTTTGGGGGAGGGAAAATGTTGAGCTGCCACCCTCGGAGAAACTAATAAGAAGTCCGCGGGGGGTGTATCGGGAATCCGACGTTGTTTTAATGGCGACGCTATCTGCTGAAAGCGTTTAGGCCGAATTGTTTAATAGCGTAATTAACCGTTAGGGCGATGGGCAGAGCGCCACGCTGGGATGCACAAATCGAAATGTTGCCTCCACAGATTTCGGCAACATTTTTAATGTCAGCCAAAAGTTATATATTGAAAAATAAAACGTTCAAGATAGATTTAGTAACATTTTCAAAATATCTAAAAATATAAGCGCACTACTTGAAAGGTTCTTCAACATTATAAGACATGAATTGTGCAGTAATTTCGTCTTTAAAGACGCAGTTAAATAATGCAGACGCAGACCCAATAATATATACTGGCGATAGTAATAATAACCTTATTAAATAAACTAAAATTAATTAAAAACAATGAAGAACTGAAATAAAATAATTACTCTAGGAATATTCAGTTAAACATTTATTGCTATATACGCCAATATACAAATAAAAATACATTCTGAAACGAAAACTTAAGCATTTCTGACACCTATTGAGCTGGAGAATAAAGAATTTTGTGATCAGGAGAGGAACGGGCGTTTTTAAGATTTACACGAAAGTTAAATAAACACAACGCTTATAAAAGAGTCTATTAATTATGGCATCCATCATCACTTAGAGGTTATTTGGAGGTTATGTGTAAATAATTTTCAAATATTTCCTAAATATCATAAAAGATTTTATATTTTCCAAGTTATGAGACAACGTATCAACTCATACAGTACTTTATTACGTTGGTTTTGTTGCTTTATATTATTTTGGTACTATATATTTAGAAAAATGTTATCGTTCTATATTAGTCAATAATGTACTTTCTACACCAAGTAAATTAAAGAAATAGTATATATTTCAATAAATTTTATTATAATTAATTCAATAGGGCCTACAATGATAGTGAATTATATATTTTTACCCAATTTCTTTATTTTCAAGAAAACATTTTTACGACCTCGTGAAACTTCTGGGATGATTTCTTTCAAGACGTAAGAAAAATATTTCCGAAGATGAACGGAATATCCAGAAAATTTCCGAAACCCAAAATATGTGCCTAGGCTACCGATAGTTGTTTTCGTCTTCACCTATAGGTTGTGTTGAAATCAATTTCAAATGCAGTTTACTATACAACAAAAACTTTCGCGAGTTTGATAGAATTGAGTAACATAAATTTTTATAAAGTTTTTATTAATCATAAATTGTTAGTTTCCGAATCTAACATGATTAAGTTACAATGTTAATTCAATATTACTTCTCTGTTACCATAAAAAAAAGTTTTAATTTTTTAATAAATCTTGTGGCAATAATTTCTTTTTGATCTAATGATAAATTATATATATATATATATATATATATATATATATATATATATATATATATAGGTTATTCAAATACAAGAATATTTATTAATTTATATTCAAAGCTTTTCGTTGGTAAACAGTACCAACATCATCAGGAATGTAAAATACGATAGTCAAAAAATTAAGTTTGAATATAAATTGATAAATATTCTTGTATTCGAATAACCAATGTTGATTTAGATTATTAAACAAGAAAACATATTTTATATTTAAATATATATATAAATATAGTCTATATATTAAATTTGGAAGCTAAATTGTTTTTGGACCGTCTGACGTTTTTTAATAAGTAATTTAATTGAATTCGTAAAAATAATTTTGTATTAATCGTCAAAGTTTCAACTTATATAAACCGAGTAACCGCTTCTGACGATCTGCTTACTTTTTTTATACACTTGGGCACTAATCTTCACTAAATCTTCATGGGCCTTATCCCTAAGGAACAACGTAACGGGACAATATAATTAATTATTATAAGCCGTCGCCTGTTCAGCGCGTAACAAATTACAGCATTACTAGACGTCAGCAACACCTCGAGAATATGAAATATTATTTTTTTCAGTTTACGTGTAAACGCGCCACACACGTTGTGACGTATCCAGCAGAGAAGGAGGGGTAATGTTATAGGCATGGGTGAAGTTAATTTCTATTTTGGTGCGTTTGCTAGCTGGAGACTTTAATAGTGGGGTTGCACGAAGACCTTCCCTTGCACGGAACATTACGGCGTTACGTGATCTTTCGCACTGGAGACATTACACTGTGGCGTTATTAACGCTGGGTTAAGGTGGGGGAACTTCTCACGTAGAAAGGTCAACAAACGACACTTACCTTGCGCTTTTGCCCTATAATTTATGGAACAGAAATCTGCCGCAACGGGAATTGATTTGAAATTCTTTAGAATTATACAAAACAAATTACATTCTTATTAGAAGTTATTTTGTTTATATTATTACAAACTGATGAGTTTGACTACTTTACAGATTTTATAGCTGTATAATGGAGACTAAGAAATACCATTGTCGAATGGTTAAATGGTTAGGACTAAATAGCCATCCAAGCTAATTAAATTTTTTTTTTTTTTATTATAGCTTAGATACCTTGCTTTTTATTAAAAACGTTATATTTAATGCATTCCTGTGTTTTTAAATGAATTATCTTTTGGAAAATTTCTGTTTAATGCGTTTTTTCACAAGTTTAACTTCGTAAATATTTGAAAATTTTTAAACCAACCTATTTTTATAAATAATATTAGAAACTTTCAACGACAAATAATTGGATTCAAATGTAATGTACATTTCAGTTTCAAAGTAACCATCTTCAAAGGCATAACAAACAAGACTAAACAGGCAGTCTCAGTTTATATTCCTCTGAAAATAGTAACTTCGTAACCCAAATGTAGTCCATATTAGGTTAAAATGAATATATTCGTGGTTAGAGATTTTGTCAGTTTAGGCCTAATCAAAATACGTTAATAGTGAAATTTGTGAGCAATTACTGTGGGCGTTCAAAGTCAACTTTGAATTTATTGTAGATAATAAAACGTAATAAAATAACACTAAAGGTAGGACGCACCAATAAAAAAATATAAATCAAATAATACCTCATTTACATTTATAGATATAGATCAAACCCTTTTTATACGAACCCGTCATCATCACCAACAGGTATATAAAGACAAATGAATTAATAATTAGTGAAACAATGTAATTCATTTGACGAAATTATGAAAATATGGACCCCTTAAGGATAAGAGTTAGAGGAAACTATAATTTATGTCTATTAGAAAGTTTTGCTGATATAAGACGCTTAACAAGTATGGCTGTTACATGGTACGAATAATAGGAAAGGATTGTAAGAATATAAAATAATGATGTAAAGCCTTTGGATAGTAAAACCTGAAGTACACCTAATCTTCATTGGGCCCATAAAAAAGTCGACCTGTTAAATCTTTGTAAGAAGGACAGGGAAGGGTAGAGTCTCTCATTTGAAATAGGGCTGATTTTAGTAAACGAGACAAAAAAAGACCTACGTTAATGAACCCAATTTAGCGAGGACATTTTTCTGCCGTTCTTAGCTGTGTATACCTTCTAGATCTACCATTATACTCTACTCTACTTTTGACTTCTACCCAAAATATTATCCGATAAAATTGAAATATTTTTCAAACATGCTATGAATGGTAGAATTTATGAAAGTAAAAATGATTCGTCTCAAATATTTTCGATAATATTAGGCTATACGAAATTTAATAGTCTCAAATTTATTTACCTTTTTTCTTGCTATTTCAGTAGAGCGCCCTGGGATGCAAGCTTTTAAAAAGATAGTTATAATACAAGCTAAGTGATTCTAATACCAAAGGACAGATATTCCCAAAAATATATAATTAGAATGTTGTTCATACAATAAAATTATAATACACGTTTAGTGATTTTAATGCCTAAGGAAAGATATTTCCAAATTATATAGAAATTTGTTTATAAACTAAAACTATAATACAAGCTTAGTGATTTTAATGCCAAAGAAATGATATTCCAAAGAAATGATATTCCCAAAATATACAATTAGAATTTTGTTCCTAAACTAAAAGCGTGCCTATTTATATTGCGTCTGGTGACAAAATTAAATATAAGACGCACACAATACAATATTTATTGTACATACCAAAGCAAGGTATTTGCAAGTCCAGTTTTGCGCTGTATATGACCTTCTCGAAACTCGTGCGCGTACCCGGGCTGGTAAAAGAACTTTCCACAGCACGCAGCGGCTTCGTGACCATTCGAGTTTCACGCCGCTGAGTTCACAGGCAGATAAATTCTATTTCGACATACGTTATGGTTTCTTAAAACACAATCAAGGTCACGTCGTCCCATTAGAAGTAGATGAACTCTGTTTTACATATTTCCCGGCTGTTAAACTAGTTCCCGTATTCTCGTAATGACAGATTTCTAGCTGACAGCTTGACTTAGGAAATATAAAAACAGATGCTGGAACTCCATCCGAGAGAAAGAGAGAGAGAGAGAGAGCGAGAGAAAGAGAGTCTGCGTGCAACAACGTAATTCAACATTCCAAGAAGATGGCCGCCGTTTGTTGAGAGAGAGCGAGAGAGGGGAACAAGATGGCGCACCTCTACTTGCACAGACCTAATCGTTTGGAAATATAGGCACGTGTATACCAATCAAGGATCGGGCTTACAGTAATTATTTGGCCTGCTACTTTATGATTTATTATCTTTTACACTTTGGCCGTGATTGTTCGTGTTGTACAATTCTGTTGAGGTTTTGATAATTTATTAAATTCAACGTCATGCATTTTTTTCAGCTCAATGTCGTTACAGTCTAGGCCTACATAAATTTATGATAAAAATCAGTGTCCTGTAATTTTCACCCTCACATACAATTAACTCAACTAAAAGATGCCTCATAAGTTTAGCTCTTAACTATAACTCACTTTTAAAGCACTTAAATAGAAAATCTAGGTAAATACAAATTTCAAATATAATTTTTTTTAAATTAAACCAAAAATTAGCAAATGATAAAATCACTACAACTAATAAAAACTACAAAATCAATGTAGCAGTGACAACGTGAACCGTAGTTTAATGTTTTAATTTTAAATAAATAAATAAATCCTTTTACCAATAAAAACGTCTAATTTAAATACACAAGTACATTTTGATTGCAATCATATTCTGATGAAGCTAACACAAGAAAAAAATTGAGAATTACAAGGCCTTTGTCCTTGTAATAGTTTTCGCTGAAGATGAATGCTTGGTAATCGAAATGTACACAAAGATCTAAGGAAACAGTTTTAGTGATTAAGAGGTTTTATTTATTTAAATTTAAAAAAAAGTAAATGTGATAGTAAGATCAACCGGAAGAAAGGACAAGGCAAACGAAAAAAACACTAAAATAAGTTTATATTGACGTAAAATTTTACTGAATAAAGTAAAATAATGTTAAAAAAAATACTTTTTTTTTTAACCGTATAGTACCGTATATATCGTAACAAAACCCGTATCGTATAACTTATATATTTTGTTTATTACTATTATAAACTAAACACATTCAACTACTGTGTAAATGTGTATGTAAAATATATAAACATGAATTTTATAACCTTTTAGGATATATAATTCATAAGATTTTTATTATTAAATTAAAATATAATTTATTCTGTACTTTTACTAAACTATAAAATAATCATTAAAAATTACTAGAGAGTAAAGAAAAACATCTTTGGACCTACATACATGATAATTATTTATGTAAATATTTACCTAATAATGTACAAAACTGAAAGAATAATAACAGTTTTGTAATACAAAAAGGGCTACACTAATATAACGGGATACACCACTCATATTGAGTTATCATTATCAAATTTCAAACTGGCTCCATTTGCTTAAGGTGAAAAATTGTCCAGTTCCGTAGAACAACGGGTTTGTTGACCATATAATTTAATTAACAATTTTTCTAAAAAGTTATTTTAAATTTCTGCAATGCCTACTCTAATAAAAACTAATTCTAAAACTAAAAATTGAATAATGTACTTATAAACGAAAATTTAAAAAAAGACACCGATCAAATAAAGAAATGTTGCTTTAAAGAGATAACATGAAAGTCAATTATATTGGAACCAGGATCGAAAAAACTGCAATATACATTGTACATGGCGATGGAGACAGTTCTAAGGGCAGTCGTAAAAATAAACCTGGCGTTGGAGCCCCAAAAAATCAAACAATTTGCAAAATTATACCTAAAATTATACCAAATGGAAAATATTTGAAATCACAATTACAGCAATAACAGTGTCGTAATACACAAAGGAGGACTACAAACATTTTTGTCGCTAACAAAGCACAAAACATTCGAACTTCCAACCTACTCTACCTTAACGTAACCCAACACAATCTAACCTTAGACCACAAGGAAACTAAAACTGTATAGTGAAATCACTATTTATTCTTAATTAATAGAGGCACTATTAGAATCTCCCCTATATTTACAAAATCCAAAACATGCAGTATTCTAAACTGACTAGACCTTAGCAGTGTTTAGGTGTTGTCAGAAAGACCTTCCGCAATAACAAGGTTAGACGAGTTCAGAACATTGTTTGGTGCAATGTTATGGTATAATACAGGGGTCTACAACATTTTTAACTCAAGGGGCAAATCGAAAACATTTGGAGGAAAGGCGGGCCGGCAATATTTCAAATCAGAAAGTCTAAATCCCCCCCCCCATACACCCACGACATTTTTTCTATTCAAGAGCTCAGTGGTGGTTTTTGAGATTTTCTTGCATAGTTTTTTACTTGTTTACAGCTAGTTTCACACTTATAGAGAAAAGACGTGGCAAGTGAGAGACGAGTACTGTACTCATATTTAGTGGTAAAAATGCTTAAAAGGAAATTTCTCCTTAAAGCTATTTTGCTTGTTATAGACAAAAGTTAAGGGAAAATTATGCGTTTTTGGGTCAGGTTGTGTTTACTTTGGATAGGGTAAGATTTATAAATTAGGATAGGATAATTTTAGTTGAGGTTTAATTGAATTTTAATTATATCTTAAGTGAGGAAATTAATTAAAAAAGACATAATTTATTTAGAGCGTACCATAAGCACACATCACATGATGCAAGGCAAAATTTCCTTACAGTTTCCTTTCAAGCATATATATATATATATATATATATATATATATATATATATATATATATATATATATATATATATATATGTATGTATGTATGTATGTATGTATATATTTTAAAACAACATGGGTTATTGAAATACAAGAATATTTATTAATTTATATCCAAAGCTTTTCGTTGGTACTGTTTACCAACGAAAAGCTTTGGATATAAATTAATAAATATTCTTGTATTTGAATAACTTATGTTGTTTTAAATTATTAAACAAGAAAAAGTATTTTATATTTATATATATATATATATATATATATATATATATATATATATATATATATATATATAGCTTTACGTAGCGAGGAAGGCCGGGCTTGTAAAGGACAAACAAGGTTCATGATTAATTCGTAGCATTTTTGTTTTATTTAGATATGTTTGAGTGCCAAGTAAAGATGGAATGCTACAGACGAGTTGGTAAGGAAGAGGGGGGGGGGAGACTAGTTCTGAGCTTGGGAGCTGTGTTCACATGTCTACAGGTAAAACAGCGTTTTGTCAAGTCATTCTGTCCATAAAGATTTTAGACATAAAAAATGTGTATTTTTATCCGTAAACAATATTTAATGTTCTATTTCTTTACAAATGTGTTTACAGGTGGACCAAGTGGTGTTCAAAAGCTGTGTTTCAGGTTTACTTCTTCAAGGTGTTTACAAAAGTTTGTTTGTAGAACCAGAAAGTTTTATTTTAATTTTGTAACGGAACAAATTTGTATAATATTACTACCTGAGCTTCTGGGATACTACTACTAATAGTAGTTTCTGGGATACAAATACTACTCAAGTTTCCGAGATATTCCTACTCACGTTTCTGGGATGCCACTACTCACGGTTCTGGGATACTACTGCTACCAGTAGTTTCTGGGATACAACTACTTCTCAAGTTTCCGGGATGCTATTACTCACGTTTCTGGGTTCCACTACTCACCGTTCTGGGATACTACTGCTACCAGTAGTTTCTGGGATACAACTACTACTCAAGTTTCCGGGATACTACCACTCACGTTTCTGGGATACTACTGCTACCAGTAGTTTCTGGGATACAACTACTACTCAAGTTTCCGGGATACTACTACTCAAGTTTCCGGGATACTACTACTCACGTTTCTGGGCTGTCACTACTCACGGTTCTGGGATACTACTGCTACCAGTAGTTTCTGGGATACAACTACTACTTAAGTTTCCGGGATACTACTACTCACGTTTCTGGTCTGCCACTACTCACGGTTCTGGGATACTACTGCTACCAGTAGTTTCTGGGACACAACTACTACTCAAGTTTCCGGGATACTACTACTCACGTTTCTGGTCTGCCACTACTCACGGTTCTGGGATACTACTGCTACCAGTAGTTTCTGGGACACAACTACTACTCAAGTTTCCGGGATACTACTGCTACCAGTAGTTTCTGGGACACAATTACTACTCAAGTTTCTGGGCTGCCACTACTCACGGTTCTGGGATACTAGTGCTACCAGTAGTTTCTGGGATACTACTACTCACGTTTTTGGGATACTATTACTGTTCTAAGTTTCTAAGTACTAGAGGATCATTTATTCACCAAACTTTTCCCATCCCTATCAGGCAATAATTAGCCTTAATCGTTGGTACACTTGAAAACACCTCATGACTAAAACAAGTTGAGAGTCTTATCCGGACTCAACAGGTTTCCTGCACGCCGAAGAACCTTGAGTGCTAGCTATTTTAAAGGTCTACTTAAACGGAAAATCTGCTGATGCTTTTGGTGGTCACTGACCATTAAGGAGGATTCAACGAAGTCGAATCTTGAGAAATCTTTTATCAAGAAAAAATTCAAGTTTAATCCTATGGTGAACTCCAGAAACTTTAATGCCGGATGATGTTAAAGGGGTTTTTATGGCGCAATGGTAAATGAACATATTTTTTTTTTTTTTAATTATAATTTTAATGGCGGAAAATTTAAAGGAAGTTTTTAGCGATGGTCGATCTCTAAGATTTATGATCTTTCCTAAAAAAAGGAGTGATTTCTAGAAGCAGTTCTAGAACAATTCTAGAGGAAAATTTGTAAGAGGTTTTTAGCGAAGGCTGATCCCTAGAAATTTCAATTTCAATGGTAGAAGAATTTCCAAACTTTTTTAATGACGTCGACTCTCAAAAAAGTTCAATTCTAGGTGAAAAAAATTTTGTGACATGAATTTTAAAGAAGGTTTATAAACAGCGAAATGTGAAGTTCAGAGGTTATGTATAACCACAGGAGCGTGAGGAACCTACATTCTCCCCCACGCCACTGATAGCATTGCAATAGTTACTAAGCACAAAGTAAATATTTGGCAAAAATCTCTGAATATAAATATCGTGGAAATATAAAAGAGTCGTCTTCCTAAAGACGAATATGAGAGCCAATAAATATAATTTAGTATTACAGTACAAAAGTAATTTTATATTATAAATTAAGTATTATAAATTGAATCTAAAGTAAAGGAAACAGGTATGGTGGGTCGAGTAAGAACGCGCTGCTCACCAGACAGATGTGATCACGCAAGCAACAAGTGCTCAGTTCTAATTGCACAGAAAACCCAATTTATTTGTGTTTGCGAACTAAGATCGAGTAAAGTTTTAAACAAAAGTTTTGTCCTAATATAAGTCATCGGTTCGTTGCGGGATAGTTATTAAAATAACACAAAGACGATTATCCAGAATATTACTACTGTTATTACTAGGGATGGGCCGATTCCGATTCTCGATTCCAGGAATCGTCGATTCTAGGTGGTATCGAGGAATCGTCGATACTCGATTCTTCATCATAAAAGTGTCGATTCCGATTCCTATTTTGTTAACTATTAAAATATGCGTGTGGAGTAATTTATTACCAAACAAAATTTATTACCAAAATTTATTATATTTGTGTGGAAAAATAATTAATTACCAACTATGCCTTATTTATGTATTAGTTGATTTGAATGAATTAAATGATTAAAGTAAACGAAAATATTATTATTTATGAAGCAACAGCAATCAAGATCGTAACCATTTCTGGTCGTTTGACATCGCTCGTCTCTCTCTCTCTCTCTCTCACTAAATGTCAGAACAAAACACAAAAAAGTACAGTAAAAACTCGATTAACCGTCACCGTCGAAACCGTGGCCATGACAGTTGAGCGAATGGACGGATAACAGATACACTGTATTATTCCTCCGAAACTTAACCTTAATAAATTATATTATAGACAGATATCACTCTCATTGTTGAAGGTTTTGTGTAGCCTATTACATTAAAACAGAACTTTTAAAAGGTTTTGCCATATGACCAAGATGTTAACTAAATTAAAGATTAGAGAACTTAGCGTGTAAGCTAATATAACTTGAAAGAATCGAGAATCGAGAATCGACTAAAGAATCGAGAATCGAAAGGAAAATTTTAGAATCGGAATCGGAATCGGAATCGAAAATTTTAGGAATCGGCCCATCCCTAGTTATTACTCTATCGAAAGGGGTCATTTCCAGTGGTACCAACCTACATGTACAGTAGCATTTTTATAAGTGTACTTTCTAGTAAGCTGTAAATAGAAAGATGAAGACTGTCCCGTTAAAACACGTTTTATTATTAAACACATATTCAGTACATTTCTGTTCCATTTAAAATAGAAATTCATTTAAACAGACGTTCCATAAATATTTATTTTAAAAAAAAATTATAATTCATTGATCAATTGATAGTTGAGTACTTTGAGAAAGACTAGCTATAGTGAAACAATTCACGTTTCAAAATAAAATGTAAAAATATATAAGAGTTTTACTTTTACACTGTTTCTCTGAAAGATTTATTAAATCACAGATTAGTTAATTCTCACTGTTACCACCGCCCCAACAAGACGTTGTATATCCGTGGCTCGCGTTAATCTGTGGTCAAACGGAGCGTTGGAAAGGTTTTTGATAAACGAAGCGCTCGCACAATCGAGATGCCTCTTCAGTTCAATATAAAACAGCCATTAAGACAACATCAGAACTATGCCTGCAGGTGAAAATCCATCGTTACCGGCCATTAAACGGCGTACAATGGCAGGAATGCTTCGGGGGAGTGGGGATCGCGGTCACGAGCGGCTAGCACGATCTTTGGAGTCTCTATCGGCGAACTCGCGGCCGTGACTGAAAGATCATGAGTTTCCCCGCCCACGCCGCGCGCCTGTACATGTATCCTGGCCCATCTCCTGCGCATGGCTTCGGCCCTAAGTGTGATGGCAGTCCTACAGTACCCAGAACACAAACTGCCGGCTGGCGTCCTCGCAATGCCATTGCAGAAACATAACCTTACTCTGCACACTTCGAAACCAACATCGCAATGCCATTGCAGAAACATAACCTTACTCTGCACACTTCGAAACCAACATCGCAATGCCATAGCAGAAACATGGCCTTACTCTGCACACTTCGAAACCAACATCGCAATGCCATTGCAGAAACATGGCCTTACTCTGCACACTTCGAAACCAACATCGCAATGCCATAGCAGAAACAACCTTACTCTGCACACTTCGAAACCAACAGTTTCAGAAACTGTAAAGAAATTAATGCGCCCTTACAGTATTAATAAAAAATAAAAGGTGTTATAATAATTAACATTATAATAACTAAATTATTGCCAACATTGCTGAATTAAAAACCAACAAAACTCGATATTTTTCTAATTAGCAAATAACTAGTCAGTGGGACTGGTCTACACAACTGAATACTTCGCTGAATGCACTGTACAGGAACTTCATAAAGATTTCAATAGAATTATCGTAGATAATTATAAAAGAATATAGTTAACACCATTATTAGTTTTTGAAAAATATACGGTGAATTTGTTTAAAAGAAAATAATTGAAATCCGTTAGTAAATGCCATGAGTTTTAGAAAATCGGATTGAAATAATGAACAATAAAGTAGCAGCCTGTGCGTTAAAACACCTGTTGTAAAACATAACCTATAACATAAAATCAGCTGTTGTATAGAAATTATTTGTTATCACTAATTTAAGGTAAAATATAAAGAGCGCCTCGTGACTTGACGGATGAGATTATTTTCGCCCACACTCAGCGAAATGAAGTATTTGTTCTCTTTCATTTATACACCTTAGTAAGCCTATACTCAAAATCTCATACTGGCCTATTGCATTATAGCTATAAATAAATAAAACAATAGAAAAACCAATCTACAACAATAAATATTAACAGTAAGTTATTCTTTACTTAAGGGTTCAAGCCGAGTATAGAATCCTTCAGCTTTTCCTTACGAAACTTTTCGTCCTCTTCTGGATAATTTTCTCGTTAAAGATTGTCTTTCATTTTAAAGTTTACTGGAGCTATCATCTGAAAATCATTGATATGGTTTGACGAGTATAGGAAGGCTCAAATTTCACTATGTTCGTAACAAATGTATGTAAATCCTAGCAGAAGCCTTCCATATAAATATTATTTTGGTGTTCGACCAGCTGCCTAAGTATCAATTTGCAGGCGCTAAGAAACACTATAGAATTATGTCCCTGCGTAATCATTCTAAGAGAATGTTATAAAATTAAAAGAACGTAAAAAATTATCAGTTTATGAACTAAACTGGGAGAGCGCGCTTTTCCAAACATCTACGCATGTTCATTGCTTGTGCACCGATCCTTAAGGATCAAGCAAAGACGGACATAGTTTCGGATACTTCATAAGTACTTTATAAAAGCGCTTTTTACTGTACAAACGTGCCAAAACACCTTCAGAAGTTGAACACGTATCGCTATTGCCTGCGCTTCTTGAAACCTATTAAACCAATCTGTCTTCACCGGGATAATAACAGGTTGGCCAACATAATCGTGGTGGCAATACGCTGCCGAGAACCGCTTCAATTAAAAACATGTTTGCTGCAATGAAAATGTGAAAGGTGGGGAAATGTTAATAACTTCATTACATAAATGGTAAACTTGAAAAAAAATTTGAAATAAGAGATTTTACGGATTAAAAGTCAAACAATTTGAAACATTTTCAAGTTGTGCAACTGCTGAAGCCGTGTTGAAGCGGATGAAATGTGATTTTAAAATTTAGAAAAATATATACATAAACAACTACGGCGTTGTTATAAAATATTTGTCGACTTCTATTAATAAAAATGTTTTATGGTAAATGAAAATCAGAGGAACAAATCATATTTGAAAAAAATCAAGGCATATAAAACACTACCATTTAACAGTTAAACAGAATAAGTTATATAAAAATAAATAGAAACAGGACAATATATAACGAATGTCTTAGGAAAGATTACAGTCGACATAAGTAATGAGAGATTATAAATATTAAAAACACATTCCTTACAATAAATAAACTATGAAATACTTGTAATGCCTAAAGATTCAATTAATAAATAAGTTGAAGGGTTTCTTTTATTCAAAGGTTTCAAAAATTGTGAAGGTATAAAATAACGAAAACTATCGGAATTTTTAATAACGGCTCGAATTTAATGTACACATACCGACGCAAAGAGACCACGCATCAACCGGGTAGCTCACGCTAGGCAACTCTCTTATGGAACCAAAACTAACACAATTGAATACTTTTTTATGTTTAAATAAACACCATTGAATGGATATACTATTTGTGTTTTAACAAGTTTTTCAGACATTTTTTGATAAATATTTTTTGAGCTAGCCTTGGGAGAATAATATAAGTAGTAATTTGGCAAAATTACTCAAATCTTAACAAATATGTATTATGAAGTAACTTTATTGACATATAGGTTTAACAGCCAAACGGTCAATAGTGGCGGGTGAAATTACGGGCGAGAGTTCTGTCTTGATGACGACAGCTTGACTGTTGAAACATGTATGACAAATTATTATAAAAAAAAACAAATATTTGTGAGATTCGAGTTAGTTTGTATTTTCAATTTTACTGTCAACGTCTTTTTATTAGATTTCAATGTTTTAAGGCCGTGTATATAGTTAGGCCAAATAACTATTGGGAAATTATAACTGGGAATAACCGATATGTACAGTTTCTGCCGTCCTATGGAAGGCTATTTTGGTTTTATCAAAAAACAATTTCTACCGTCCTATAGAAGTCTATTTTGGTTTTATCAATGAACAATTTCTAACGTTCTATGGAAGGCTATTTTGGTTTTATCAATGAACAATTTTTACCGTCCTATAGACAGCTATTTTGGTTTTTCAATGTCAAGAATTTTGCTCCCATCGTAGAAACCGTTCCATAGAAACCCTATTCAGCTTCGATCAGCCACAGATGAATAATCCTCCTACATGAGTCTGTCTACGTCACGGAGGAATGACCTCCGACAGATCACGACTTGGCAATGATAACGTGTAATTAACAATATAGTGGCAAGCCAACATTTAGTGCTATGCTAATTCCAGGTGGCTGCCTTTTTGTTAATAGCTCGAATGTATAAAGCGCCTAATAGGATTAGCTGTCGAGGAATGGAATCCATTAGGCGCAACGCGGGGCGGGAGCTGTGGCAGTGGAGCTTGCCTATGTCAGGGACGGCATATCCACCCTTAACATTGAGCACCTGGTTAACATAGCCACGTCTAAACAGCAAGTATAGTTTAGCTCTACGTCTGGTACGCGCAACATCCATCTTGAATGCTGAGAAGATTTAAGTTCATCCCCTTAAATCCTCTACTACCCACAATCCCTCCCTACCCTTTATATTAACGACATATCATAGCAGGTGATCGCCATAATATCACAACACAATAATACATCTTTTTAATATTATAAATCAATGATATAGATATAGGTTAGCCTTGTACAAAACTAGAAACATACAAATTGTAAAACAATATTGGAAATTTATAACAAGCACAATGGACGCATTCGTATGTGTACGAAACCTACGCTCGAGCGCGCACATGCGCACACGCACACACACACACTCTTTCTCCCTCTCACTCTCTCTCTCTCTCTCTCACACACACCCACTTTCTCACACACACACACACACACACACACACACACACACACACACACACCCACTTTCTCACACACTCACACACTCACACACACACACACACACACACCCACTTTCTCACACACTCACACTCACACTCACACTCACACACACACACACACACACTCACACTCACACTCACACACACACACACACACACACTCTCTCACACACACACACACTCTCACACACACACACACACACACACACACACACACACACACACACACACACTCACACTCACACTCACACTCACACTCACACTCACACACACACACACACACACTCACACACACACACACACACACACACACACACACACACACACACACACACACACACACACACACACACACACACACACACACACACACACACACACACACACACACACACACACACACACACACACACACACACACACACACACACACACACACACACACACACACACACACACACACACACACACACACACACACACACACACACACACACACACACACACACACACACACACACACACACACACACACACACACACACACACACACACACACACACACACACACACACACACACACACACACACACACACACACACACACACACACACACACACACACACACACACACACACACACACACACACACACACACACACACACACACACACACACACACACACACACACACACACACACACACACACACACACACACACACACACACACACACACACACACACACACACACACACACACACACACACACACACACACACACACACACACACACACACACACACACACACACACACACACACACACACACACACACACACACACACACACACACACACACACACACACACACACACACACACACACACACACACACACAACTTAAAAATTAATTTATATAAACATTAATACGGTTACTTTCGCCTAATCGGAAATGGTAACCCCCCAATAAAGGTTTCCTTAAAAAGATGAACATTAATAGGAACTGACAAAAATGTAAAACAAAAAAAAAACCACAAAATACTTTGCGGAAATGATTTTTTCAGAGTTACAAAAACTGGTTTTTTAAATGTCAATCAGAATTCGACAAGGAAGAAGCAAATCCATCGGGCGCGTCCTTACAAATTGGCCACATTACACGTCGAACTTAGCAGCAGAACGCTGCGACGGCCGGGTTTAATTAGGGATGGAAATAAATGATTTCCATTACCTGGGAGGTCCGTCCCATCAACATTCGGCCGGTGCGGACTTTTCTGTCAATTAGGATTATCGATTACTGACGGCAAAATATCAACTGTTCGTCAGTCATTTCAAGGACGATAGTTCGCGATTGCTCTGGGAAGTAGGCTATTACTTCTTATTACGTTCGGTAAGTTGCTCTTTTTTAAATTAATAGGGTATTCAATTGTAATTTCGTTGTCTGAGGAAGTTTCGTACTGTCAATGCAAAATAAACGTTTTGTTCTGGAAATGTATTTACATTGACGTGAAATATGGAAAATTTACACCACCTAAACTCTCTCCAGCTTTAGTTTTACAAATTATTTTTCACAATACAACAAACATTGTAATATTGAAAAATACAAACATAGTAAAACAGCGTCTACTTTCACGCACGTAATACCAGTATTACTGAATCAAAAAAGGATTTTGCCACTCAGATATCATAAAGAATATGTCTGCGTGTGTGCGCGCGCGTCAAACATTAATTCTTCTAATTGGTTGTGTTTCGAAAATCCTTGAGTAGACGGGTGTAGAAATAAAATCTCGGTTAAACTATGGTTTTATCAATTAGCCAATTGCTTCCCACTGATAAAGGTATTTCGTCCCTACAAAATGTGTTTAGTGGACACACGGAGGGTATCTCTGTTGTGGGATTCCTTGAGTAGACAGGTGTAGAAATAAAATCTCGGTTAAACTATGGTTTTATCAATTAGCCAATTGCTTCCCACTGATAAAGGTATTTCGTCCCTACAAAATGTGTTTAGCGGACACACGGAAGGTATCTGTGTTGTGGGATTCCTTGAGTAGACGGGTGTAGAAATAAAATCTCGGTTAAACTATGGTTTTATCAATTAGCCAATTGCTTCCCACTGATAAAGGTATTTCGTCCCTACAAAATGTGTTTAGTGGACACACGGAGGGTATCTCTGTTGTGCGATTCCTTGAGTACCCTACAAAATGTGTTTAGCGGACACACGGAGGGTATCTGTGTTGTGGGATTCCTTGAGTACCCTACAAAATGTGTTTAGTGGACACACGGAGGGTATCTCTGTTGTTCGATTCCTTGAGTACCCTACAAAATGTGTTTAGTGGACACACGGAGGGTATCTCTGTTGTGCGATTCCTTGAGTAGACGGGTGTAGAAATAAAATCTCGGTTAAACTATGGTTTTATCAATTAGCCAATTGCTTCCCACTGATAAAGGTATTTCGTCCCTACAAAATGTGTTTAGCGGACACACGGAAGGTATCTGTGTTGTGGGATTCCTTGAGTACCCTACAAAATGTGTTTAGCGGACACACGGAGGGTATCTGTGTTGTGGGATTCCTTGAGTACCCTACAAAATGTGTTTAGTGGACACACGGAGGGTATCTCTGTTGTGCGATTCCTTGAGTACCCTACAAAATGTGTTTAGTGGACACACGGAGGGTATCTGTGTTGTGGGATTCCTTGAGTACCCTACAAAATGTGTTTAGTGGACACACGAAGGGTATCTGTGTTGTGGGATTCCTTGAGTACCCTACAAAATGTGTTTAGTGGACACACGGAGGGTATCTCTGTTGTGCGATTCCTTGAGTACCCTACAAAATGTGTTTAGTGGACACACGAAGGGGATCTGTGTTGTGGGATTCCTTGAGTAGACGGGTGTAGAAATAAAATCTCGGTTAAACTATGGTTTTATCAATTAGCCAATTGCTTCCCACTGATGAAGGTATTTCGTCCCTACAAAATTCCGTGTTTAGCTGACACACGGAGGGTATCTCGACTTCGACTGTCATCATTGCGTCAAGAAACTGTCGTTTTTTGTGTGTTGAATGTCTGCTCGACCCTTGTTAGTGTGTTATCATCGTCTCCTCGCTTCAGATAAGCACAAGCAATACAACTTAGCTCCCGTGAGCACTTGGCGCGACGAATAACTCGAAATTAGGTGGCGAATAATATAGTCCTTTATATAGTCCGAATAACATAGCAATTAGGTATAATAATGAGTTACTTAAACTTGTCAGCGTTTTTTCATGGTGTTAAGTTGGTAACAAATATAAATAAAAAAAGTCATATTTCATACAACGTCCCGCCTGATGAACCCCCGACATATCGGTACTGAACAGCCTATCAATTTCATCTGAGAGTATCTACACACAACATCTCACCTCACAATAAAAGTGGTACGGGAATGATTAATCTCGGCCTGATGGGAACCAAAGCTCGCTCTCCCGCCAACCAGATGTTCGCGCGATTATATCTGCAATAAACGCCGCAATTACCCGCAACCGGAGCGGCGCTACTTGGCTCGTCTAATTACAGCCGAAATAAAAGAAACATAATTAATACCGAGGGCGACAAAAACAAAAATGTAGGCGACAATTTGCGACAAACGCTGCCACCGTTTCGGCCAATTACCCGGTGCCTAGGAAAGTACTCGAGCGGACATTAAAACAAATCGCAACTCCTCGGGAATGCATCGTCTCCATTCCTCGCCCGTCGAATTCTTCTGCCGAGTTATTTCTTTAAACGTGGTGAAGGCTCGACAACTCCGAAGCTATGCAATATTCTGGAAGAAGAGGAGAGAGTGGGATGCCGCCAAAGCGAGCAAATTCTCAGCGAGTGGAAGAGAAATTTCGTCATAGCGTAGCTTACGTAGTCTCTACAAACACGACGAACAAATGATACGCCAGCCACGATAAAATTACATCTTACCGAGCATAACAATCTCTTATTTAATACTAAAATTATTGTATTGTAAAAAATTGTATTATTTATTGTAAAAATAAAATTTAAAATTCCTCAAAAAACATTATCTTTCATATAGTGAAACTTGTCATTTATTATGACATTTTTTATATATTATATAGGATAAATGATTTTTTTTTAATTCTTGCAGTGCGAGTTTGTCTATTATAACATTCTCTCTCTTTCTCTCTCGCCTCACAAACTTCATAATATTCTTTATAGTTTAGAACAAACTGAGCCCCATATAATTAAATAGTTTAGTGAGCACAATTTTTAATAAGGGAATTCAATCGCCAATGATCCAAATCTGGCGTCAGACAGTTTCATGTATTGCTTTATACATCCACTTGTTGTACGTTTTATGTATACAGTACATCTGTTTGTATCATTGGTTTATATTTATTCATACATTATTAAATAATTGTATTAAATACATCTATGTTTACCGCAAAGTCGAGCGGTGTGTTGGTAGACTATTATTTATAATGTGACAGAATTTGTTACTTACAGAAATTGTGGTGAAGGGTCACCCGATTACCCCGAACACACCTTTGTGTGCAGAAGATGGGAATCGGAGAGAACAACGCTGGAAGGCAACGTCGGGCCAATAGACCCGGACAGCATTGTGGGCAAGATGCTGTGGAACGCATCCAACTTGATAGAGATAACGACATGTATCGAGAGCATACTGCGGAGTAAAATGAGACAAGAAGATGGTCGAGGTCAGGTCAGTGACCAGGCCAAATACATTCAATTTTAGAAATAGAAACAACTGGGGTTAATAAGGGGCCTTCTGACCAGGAAGAATGCTAATACAGTCATACCCTGGTCGGATCTACAAAGGGCCGGAAAAGAGGATGATTTTAGTGGGTATTCGCCAGGAGTCCCACACACCAGGTCTGTCAGGGCAGACAAATGTAGTTTCTACAGATTTATTATTATTATTATTATTATTACTATTATTATCAGTATTAGTACCATTAATATTGTGGTTGTTAACATGATTGTTATAAGGTATTGAAATTGTTAAAAACTTGTTAAAAGTATTTGAAATTATTAGGTCTACTATTATTGTTGTTGTTTTTGTTGTTATTAATTATTATCATTATTATTATTATTGTCATGCTCATTATTATTATTATTATTATTATTATTGTACTTTTTCCTGCACTATTATTATGAATACTAGAATTAGTATTATTACTATTATTATTGTTGTTGTTTTTATTCCTGTATTACCATTACTGTGGCTTTATTGCATTATTATTGCAATATTATTACTGTTGTTGTTATTACAAAAATTATTTAATATGGTTATTACTATTATTATTTTTATTATTATTGTAGTTTGTACTGCATTATTATTATTGTTGTTGTTTTTGTTATCACTGCATTATTATTGTTGTTATTACTGAGTTACTATTATTACGTAATTATTGTATGTCCTATTTTACACTGTAACACAATTTTCCAAGCGCTTATTATTAATAAGTATGGTTTAATAAATAAGAATAATAAAGATATTCAAAAGGAAGGAGAAACTCGCAATTAAAATGTTTTTCCCAGCAACACTTTGTTCCCAAATTTAAATGTTCCCAAGTATTTAAATGCCTAATGTAACAATAGTTATGGCAATCTATATATAAATAGAAGTGTAATCAACATTTCTTTTAAAATGGTCCAGATGTGTACTAAGCACGACAAGTTGGATGTGTCGAAGTGTGAGTGACTAAATCATTGTAATGTATGCACGCCCTCCACTTAGCCCTTGACACACGCTTGAATACTCGTCCTACGAGTGCGCGCCCAATACTCGGCTGTTACGTCTGACAGACGCATTATACGCACGAGCCAGTCATCAAGGGCATTTCCCGCAAAGTAGCATTTTGTTATGCGGGAAAAGCTTGGTGGGAAAACAGAAAAACTTGAAGTCAATACTTGACTAAGTCAGTTGGTGATGAAAACAAATGATCAACTTATTATCAATTGTTTGTGAAAACCTAAATCAAATAACGATGAAGAAACAAATTTACGGGTCAAGAATAATTATTGGTCAACAATATTACGTACATTCAATGGCAAAAGGAAGGAATTAACAACTTGAGGTCAATTATTGACAGCTCAAGATCTATTATTTCAGAAAGAAAAACAAATTAACAACTTGAGGCAAATTATTGGTGGAAAAAGAAACGGACAACTAAAGGCCAAACATGGTAAAGAGAAAGACATGAACAATTAAAGGACAATTACTACTAAAATACAAATTTCAAACGTAACAACGTTTAAAAGTGAGACAAATTAACCGCTTAAGGTTAATTATTAGTGAAAAACTAATTCGAAACTGATTTTTGGTTGAAAGAAGAAGTAATGACGCGATGTGAATTAATGGTGAAATATACATCAACAACAAGGCCTTGAAATTATATTATTTTGACGTAAGATCAAGGCAAACTGAAAATTTAAGAGCGCTAAAAAAATTACACGGCTATTAAAATCCGTCCGCTGCATCCATCGACTCTATTAAGAAATGTACGAATGGCGACCGCGGGACATTTGTCGTCCGACCTTACGGACGTGATGACGTCTTCGGCGCTTTGGAGATTTTATCATCGCGCGCGAAATGCTTAGTTACTCCGCGAATAATGACGATGCGGCAGTTGGGAAATAAAAATAACAGGTTGTTTTGCAGAAACGTGGGGCAATTAACTCGGGGGTGGGGGCACAGTGACACGACTTTTACAATCAAATGTGGATGCACGTACACAATTCACCACCCAGGCTCGTCGGCTCTTTGCACACGAACTGAAATAACGTCGAATGGGTCGTGTCGGAGTCATTACAGAAAGCCAAAGAAATGTTTAAGCGAGTGCTAATGCTAAAACATAATGTTACATCCATTATTAGCCGGACGTAAACGGGAAAGATTTTCGGGGAAGAGGGATGCGATGGACCTTGTCCATTAACTGGGGCAGGAGGGTTGACGTTGCAAGAATTCAAAATAAAACATGCTGTAACATCTTTCAGAACAAAAACAGAACTGAGAATTATATTCACCTAAAATTGAGCTAGGTCGCTCGTGTTCAGTATTTTCTTATTTCTACAAAAACCTAAAATTTTAATTTCTATTTCAAATTTCAGTTTTAAGATCCCTCTGTTGGTTTCTGCCATGAGTATAAACAATGACAAAATATACCAAAGTTTGAGTTGGGAGTGAAAAAAACCATAAAGATCACCGATTCGGTAATTTTTCCCACGAGTTGTAATGACAGTTGTCAGTATCAGTAATCACTATAACTTGTAGCCATAGATAAACGTTTGTATAGTTGTACTCACTGATGATGACTGCTGTCATTGAAACGCGTTAAAGTAAAGTCACCCTTGCATCAGTAAGAGACTGAAGATGGAAATATCATGGAGGTTTATACAGTCCTGTTAGTGACCAATATGCGAGGAGAGAGACGATGGTACGGTATATCATGCTACTTGGATTTGTGGAGAGTATTAAAAGGACGAACCGGGTTAACTCAGAAACTGCAGCATCAGCTCAGTTCCAGAACAGTTGGCGAAGATAAGTACAGCGGAGGATATCAAAACAGTAGCGATGGTAGATTTTTCTGTTTCGGTGACTTTCTCACAGGTAACTTGTGGTACCAGTGACAAAATATGTAAAATGCCAGTGACTGGATCCAGTGACAATGGATCGATCGGAGGCAAAACGTCGTCGTCATTGCCTGGAAAGTAACTGATATTTTACCACGGGTTTCATTGGTTTATTTGTCGCTGTCACTGGATCTACTTCAACCGCTCGGCTCGACTGAAAGGAGGGGGGGGGTTTCTTTGTTGTGATTGGGTAAAATGTCGCAGTCACTGAATGTATAGTTACTGATATTTTACGTCGTGTGTGAGTGGGAAATTTGTGTCGGATTTCAGGACAGTTTTGTGTGTAGTAGACGCTATAGTTTGTTCTTAATTTCGTATGAGTTTATTTGCCACATGACTGGCCATATCCGTACCTTGCGAGCAACTACTGTATTCTCTAAGGGAGGTTACATTTTAAATGACAGAAGATCTTGGTTGTCTTGATAAAAATCAAGGTCAGAAAATCCTTATTGTTAATACAAATATCCAATACTGTAAAAAACTGTATATTGTAATTAAACCCTATGTTGTAAATAAACTGTTACTTTGTAGTTTCATGTAAGATTATATAATTTATTATCCCAGTGTTTGTGTTGCAATAACCTAATAATAATGTCACCGGCACTGTCTTTCGTCACCAGTGTGGTATGCCTACCTGTTATTGGCACATACAGAGCAGTCTTAGTATCCCTTGTCACCGGTACTAAAGTCACCGGTTAGAGTCACTGATCCGTAAAGTCACTGGATCGACCATCCCTAAATAACAGGCGGGTTGCCCAATTAGCCCAGCCCCTTGCTTTAGCAATAATATTAGCATTATTACCATAGTAACTGTCTTTATAATACAGAAAACAAAACTGAAATCCGGTGAAACGTCAAATAAATTCATTTAGTAACATAAAAATGTATAAAACAATATTCTGGACCCATAGCAGGCATACACGACACACTCACTGACATATATTACATTATAAACTAAATTATTGCGTCAAAGTCAGAGATGAGTTATATCTTGTTTACAATAAACAAAATTCAGAAGCATTTAATACAGAATTTATTACAGTATGATTAACTATTATAGGGTATAAAACGTAGAAACCAGTTTGTGCCAATAAATCGATCTTTCCAGTTGCGATAAATCATCGATTCTTTTAACCAGCTTCCTAATAAAGCAAAGCCGTGATGAGTCATTCTGTACGCATGTCATACATGACGATCGAACTGTTAAGACACGAAGACAAAGGACCGGTATGTGTATCGATGAGTACGTTAGAAGAGATCGGTATAAAAGCTGGATATGAATTATTGAAGAAGGTGTTTCTGAAGGAGTAATGCAAGTCAAAACACGTCATCAAGAAATGAAGATCTAAATCGTCCGGGCGATGTATCATGAGGCGGGGTAGGGCCGTTAAATTCTTACGAGTTATTTCGTACGTATCATACGGCGGGGTAGGGCCGTTAAATTCTTCCGAGTTACTTCGTACGATGTACCAGAACGGACAAGAGGGAACATCTTGCTTCATAAACGTATATTTTTAAAGTATCGTGTTATTCTTTTTAAAATTGCTACAAAGTGGAGATTGTTTTACAGTTCCTAGCCTATTCTGTTCCACAAGGTTCCATTCCAACCTCAGACCTATTCTGTTCCACAAGAATCTGTTCCAAGCTCAGGCCTATTCTGTTCCACAGAAATCTATTTCAACCTGTTCTTCCATCGGAATCTGTTCCAACCTAGGCCTATTCCGTTCTACAGGAATTTGTTCCAACCTCAGGTTTATTCTGTTCCACAGGAATCTATTTCACCTGTTCTATCCCAATCTTAGATCTATTCTGTTCCATAGGAATCTGATCTCAACTCAGACCTATTCTGTTCCACAGGAATATGTTCCAATCTCAGGCCTATTCTGTCCCACAAAATTCCATTTCAACCTAATTCTGTTCCAAACTCAGGCCTATTCTGTTCTATAGGAATCTGTTCCAACCTAAGGCCTATTCTGTTCCACAAGATTCCATTAAAACCTAATTTTGTTCCAAACTTAGGTCTATTCTATTACACAAGAATCTGTTCCAACCTTATTCTGTTTAATATAAAATCTATTTCAACCTTCTATTTTAACCTAATTCTGTTCCACATGAATCTACTCCAATCTCAGGTCTATTGTGTTCCCCAGGAATCTTTTTCAACCGCATTTTGTACCTCAGGAATCTATTCCAACCTTGTACTGTTTAATGGAAATCTATTCCAACCCTATACTATTCCAGAGAAATCTACTCCAATCTCAGGTCTATTTTGTACCTCAGGAATCTATTACAACCTCTTTCTATTCCAACCCTATACTATTCCACAGGAATCTGTTCCAACCTTGCTCTGTTTTATACACCGTATACATCTGTTCTATATCTAAATATTTAAATAAACCTATTACCTACCCCCTCCAGCTTTCCTAGACGATGTGGTTCAGCAGTTCATTTCGCTTTATATCGAAGTTAGATATCCGTCCCGAGTGTTCATATTCTTGACCCCTCAAGTACACCCTTTACACATATATTTAAAAATCTTCTCAGCTGCAAAAAATTTTAAAATCAAAAGTTACAAGAAACCGTCAGCCACCCAAGGGCGCTCCATCAACTGGCCGCCGTTAATTACCCACCGCTGCGGATTTGCTGTCGTCAAAGCAGCTGCTGTCAAGGCGCCATGGTAACGCGGATATGATGGATACAATTGTGATATTCTTTAATTACAGTTAACTGCGTGCGTACAAATTATTACACATTACGAAATCGAAGTTGATGAGGACGTCTTAATGACCTCAGATGTAATGAATTAGTGACGATTAATTCGGCGGCAACTAGCGCCGTACTTAACGAGCGGTAAGAAGACGCATTACTTTAATTGAATTTAATGCGCCAAATTTGTGTTCGTTAAAGAGATTGTTTGCTTTTAACTTTAGGATTTTTTCAACAAGATAGTGTTTTTTACGTAATCGGTAGCAAAGAATTCAGATCAAGAGCTAGAGTTAATAGGGGGAGGGGCAATCGTTTAAAAATTGCTCACTACTCTTATATGAAAAATACATAGGATTTAATGAGTCAGTGAAATAAATTATATAAAAAAGTACAAATTTGATAATATATATTATTCATTCAAACGCATTTCTATGACGCGGTCAACTCTAGTTATTTTTAAGGTTGGATTCCAATTTTATTTACCTAACCCGTCCTATAACAGGCTTCTATTGGTATTTTATAAAACTAGAATAATGATTTTATTTACGTTTTCTATAGTTTGTGAAAGCATTCACAAATACATAAAATAGGGCGTTCTGATACCCTACACAAAAAAAACAATACAATGTGACTGATATTTTCATTCTTTACGTGTTTTTTTCACACTAAAATTTCAACAATAATAATATTTAAAATAAAATGTTTCTTGTATTTGAAGTATATATATATATATACAGTAGGCCTATATATATACATATATAAAGTGAATAAACATATATATTAAATACAAGAATAGTTTTAATTTATATATTATTCCTAGTTGAAAGTTTAATGTGAAAAGCACACTCAGGCTATGGTCTCGTTGATGGGATGTAAAAAGAGGATAAGGTGAATGGCCGATATGGTTATTTTGGGAACGGGAGAAAATTACGCGTCACTTGAGCAAGGTCACTTACACATGAAGGGCCTACTTTCTCTAGGTCGGGAACAAGCCCTTCCCTGCAGCACCAGGGCAAATGCAATATCAAGGGTAACTGTTGCAAGACAATTTTTAGTACCTTTACTGTACACGATAATTGTTACTATTCTTATAATGTTTGTACAATTTCTTTTTGCAATTTGAAGGCCTGCCACAAGATGCTGTGCATATCGCATTATTCAATTTTAAAATGGCGATAGCGTTTTGATCATATGTAATCCACAGCTTCGGGATAGCTTTTTAGTACATTTTAATTTTTATTTGGAGTAACAATAAAGCGGTTGAGGGCCCACATTAATAAACAGTGGTTGACTTGGTTGAAATTTGCCTAGTTGGAACTAATGTGCGCTGAATGTTAAAAAAAAAAATTAATCTTCATAAATCAGTTTTCCGAAACCATTCACATTGCAGACATTACAAGATATGGGACAATGTACGTGAAGTTTTTAAGTTTTAGTTTTATTAAAGAGAAAGTTCGAGTTATTTCGTGCAACGAAGATTAAATTTAAGTTTTCTCACGTTGAAGCTCCAAGATTCAGTGTATCTTACAGTGTAGCCAATGTTTCAATCTTTCTTAAAAAAAACCTGTGTTGAGTTTCTTGTGCTGTGAAGTTAAATCATTCTTCCAGTGAAGTTTAAGCTGTAGTTTTTGTTACAGTGAGGTTCAAGTTTTATTTTTTTCGGTGAAACATTGCGTTCTAATATATCTTAGTTAAGCTCCTTAACTTTCGATTTTTCTTACAGTGAAGCTTTGAGTAACAATCTTTTTTTAAATGGAGCTAGTTTTCCCAAGTGAAGCTTACGCTCCAATCGTTCTTACAGTCAGGTTCAAATTAGGTTTTTCATGCAGTAAAGCCAACGTTTCAGTCTTTCTTAAAATCAACCTATATTCAGTTTCTTTTACAGTGAAGTTCAACCGTTCTTACAGTGAAGTTTAAGCGCGAGTTTTTTTACAGGAAGGCTGAAGTTTATATTTTGTTTACGGTGAAACACTGCGTCCTAATCTTTCTTTAGTGAACCTTCTTAACTTTCGATTTTTCTTACAGTGAAGCTTAGAGTTGCAATCTTTCTTTAAATGAAGCTTTTTTCCCCGAGTGAAGCTTACGTTACAATCTTTCTTACATTGAAGCTCAAGGTAAGTTTTTCTTACTAATCATAAAAATATGGTTGTTATAACGAGTTATAATATTCATAATGTTAATCAAATATGTGTATTATAAAAATAAAAACATCCTGTCTCGACAACCAGTTGTGGAAAAAAATCCATTTTACTACAAAAATGGAAGCAGTCTTTTTACGGCGGCCAGAACACAGCCCCCCAAAATATTTCGCAACTTATGAAATAATTAACTGTTGACAACACCGCCCATTGTTCGCGTACTACCCAGCCTCCATAAACTCTCATACAATGGCTAACGTCCTCTCTGACTTACGCATGAAACTATCTATATACATAAATACGTTCTGCGTGTTATTTTGCCCAGAGTTTTATCTCCACCGAAGACGGGGAATTAAAAGATTTTTATCAAGAGCCAGCAACGAAACCGAAGCGGCTAACAATGGCGGCACGGATGCCCGCAGGCCTCCAACCGGTTTTCTTTTCGAGTCGCATGTTTCCATAACTTTCATTCCTGTAATAATTGGTTGGTTTTAAGTCTAGCTGTATCTGCTCCATGAATCAGGGTTTTCGACGATTTATTATTTATTATACAGTTATTGCTCTGCTGGAATCTAGCCGGTCGGATGATTACTATGGTATTTATACGGCCGAGGGAATTCTCCGGGTTTACTGTTTCTTCGTGCGGGCTGTAAAGGAACTCTGACAAGCAAGAGGGTTCTGTTTCACGTGACCACGCTGACTAGCCAGAAACCAGGAGAAATCTTTGCAATTTAAAACAAACTATGAGATGAAGTCTGCCTAATGCTATAGAAGTTTCAACTTCAACAATCTATAACAATAAATTTTATCTTGATAAATCGTAGATGAAACTAGGCAGAACAAAGGTAAGAAAACAAAACCTGGTAGAATCCCGCGTGGGCGACCTGTTCATATGAAGACCTACTCTCTCTCGATGCCATAAAGGTCACGTTACACCCTCTTTTAAATAGGACAAGGAAACTAATAGAAATAAGAAAAGTTCAAAATTTCGCCGACTTCAAAAACTCAGAGTTCAAATTCCACCGCCTACAAATGTAGTTAATGCGGACCAAGTAACCGTGCACTTGGCCTTGATAGATCGCAGTAAGCGAGATGGGGATCTATATTTCCTGTATTTATATGATAAAGACATGATAAACACTGATATGATAATCATGATAAAAAACTGTCAAAACACTGACTTGCAGTCGATACTAGATAAATACGATGATAAATTAGCTTCGGTGTGAAATAACAATCTTGAATAATGTGTAGATTACGGATACAGAAGTTGTTGATGTATAGAACATTTCAACATGTTTTTAGAAATGATAGTGCACGAGATATCTCGTGCGATCTCTCAAAGCTAAGGGCACGGTTGCCGGTCTACACTAATACATTAAGCTATTCCGAAACGAGTCAATTGCAAATACAGACAGGAATGTTAAGATGTCGTACATGTTGTACACCTACTCTTTATTGGGGTATTTTCCTGTTCAATTCCTTAATAAGACAAATGAAAAGGGTAGATGGAATTAAATATGACTAGAAAAAACACAAGATCATCCTTTGCTACCGTCAATAAAAGAAAACTATGCCATCGTGGTCGGAGTCGATAACCTAAAGGAGTCACTCTCTTCGTCGGCGGGGGGAGCGGTTGACGAGTTGTCCACCCTATGTCTGGATGACAAAAACCCTTATAGTTGTACTAAAAAAAGCCAAAGAAATGCAAAATGTGTCTCCATGACATTTACATATATATATATATATATATATATATATATATATATATAGACAATATAAAAGCTCTGATTACTCTTTACTTCACTCACGCGTGTTGAACATGTGTTCGTAGGCAATCAACATACAAATCTGAAAAAAAAAGTTTGTGACCGAGGAAAAATGTCAAATCCCACGGGCTGATTAATTTGACCTGGTGTAAGGTTATGATTACAGGTTGGGCCGCCCTCCGGGGACGGAGCGATACTCATCATTGGACCCTCTTCTCTTGTTCACAACGCTAAATTGATGTTTTGTTCCAAGACGCCGGCCGTTCTTGCTCTTGTCTCTAATTTAGAAGCATCCCCATAAAACAACGCTTGCGGCCGTGTTCGAGTAGAACACGTTAGATCAGGGTATAGTCTACGGTGAACAATATTGGATGTGGGGGAGGAATTGCTTAGCTGAACACATGTTTGACACGCATAGTTTATTTGAATGTATCCAATTGTTTTCTAAATTTAAAACTTTATAACTTCTTTATATTTTATTAAATTAATTAATGAAGTATTTTAACATTATGGTAATATTGTTCAAGCCTTACTTTTATTTAACAAATGATATATATATTTTAAAAGTAAATTCCTACTTAAATCAAAGAAAAATATATATTTTAGTTTCTTTATATTTTATAATTACAATTATTATAAATATCTATACACGTAAGTCAGAATAACAATATCAAATGCCAAAATAGTTTTTCAAAATTTTCCATTTCCTTTTCTATGCATGATGTTAAGACTATTATTTTTGTATGTTACTATTTAACCTTTCTTTTTTTTCGTCGCTTGCAGTATGTTGTAGTTTCTTTTCGCTCTCTTTTCGCATTGTCTGTCTGTGAAGCAAGGTTTGATATCGTTAATCCAGTTTAATTTTATTCTTTTTTAATCCTTGAGCATTATCTATGATATGTGTGGTAGCCATAGTAAGCTTAAAGTTGTGTAATGGAGCACAACTTTACCCCAACCAGATGGGGCAAAAATAATTCATATACATCTTTGAGAAGAACATTTCTAGTTATGGGAAAGTTGGCTCAGTGCCAAAGCTCTAGACTTCTAACATAAAAATACTCAGTTCGAATCCGACAGACACCATAATTTTTAACAATTAAATTATTGAATTAACTGTATTAAGTATTTAAATTTGGCTGGATGAATAAATACGTATTTTTTAACGATTGAAAATTTGTACAAGATATATGTAAGGTAAGTGTGAACTAATATAAGCTATTGAAAAAAACATTTATACTTCTTGAATATAAATATTTTTATGAGTAAGTAAAAAAAATTTCAACAATAAATTCTTACGCTTCGTATCTATTAAATGAGCCCACAATTATGGTGTATTTATGTTTCTGAAAGTAGACATTTCAAGACTTCAAAATCTAAAAACTAAATCAGCCAAGGGGATTTTCAAGTGGAAATAACAGTTTGATATTAATAAAGGCCTACAGAAAAAAAATCAGCGCCGTATAGATAATTTTAATATGTAGAAGAAAACAATATTTAAAAGTTTATAAAACCTAAGAAAATAAAACCATCAATTTCTGGTAAATGTTACATCCATAGAAAGTACTTTCATATAAACCTCCTTACAAACGTTGTTATGAAGCAAAACATAACGATTCTCATTTTATTAATTAAAAAAAAGACCGAAACTAGTTCACTTAATACAGAGCCAATAAGTCAGACAGGATGCAGAGGCAGACAAGATGTCAAACCAACGAACGTGTTAAGTCCAGGTACACTGAGGGTAAAAGCTCTGGGTGGGGATGAGTTATAACCTTTCTACAATGATACATGAACCAGAATCACAGATACAATCTAGCGCATACAATTAGTTATTCTTTGCCGGACTAAGACTAACCAATTGAAAGGGGTTTCGTTTGAAATATCCCTCTCGTTCCGTTCTGATGACAGAATAAAATATTGCTTCTTCGGGATGAATAATTAAAACGCGAGGGGACTTGCCGATAAAATCAAGAGTCCTTCATTTATGGTTGATAAAAATATCAGGTTTCATCTGGAGTCGTCCTAAAAACACAGATAAAATCTTCTTGTAAGCGAAGGACATTTTTGCTTTAATACACATCATACAGAAGTGAGTTACTGCATACCGCAGACTGGTCCCGGGAATACCTCGACTTGTGGGAACCGTCATCTTTCTATTTACTTCAAATTATTTGGAATCTTCAACATTCGGTCGTTAAAGTCACCGTGTCCTTTACAGTAGCCATAAAGAACCCCAAACCTTAGTTACATAGCGATATAAATTCAACTATTTTAGAAGTATGTCAGAAAAAATAAAAAAAATAGTTAATTTGTCTACAGCTTACCGTTCGGGGCGGTTCATGAGGGGGCTAATTAAAAAGTCACTGTCAAAATATGAACTATAAAATCTTTACTCACTTATCGTTAAACACAAGTCTTAATTACAAAAAAAAATATTATACAAACAAGCATCAAATGTTTAATAAACATATATAAAACACAAACAACTGGTAGCTTCGAAGTCAGACTATATAGGAATCCTACATTTTTACTTTTTGTCCAATTAACAACAAATTTCCTATTTTTACTGTCGAAAATACGTTTTATCACCGGCCATAAAACTGGCTGTTTTAAATATAAAGTAGACAAAAGATTAAATATTTTAATTTACAAAAGTAGGCAGGACCACCCGAATAAAACACCTCTTTTTATTTAAAAAAAAAAAAGGTAACCACTATTTGGATGACACAAAATCCACTCATATTTGTTCATCTGTAGTTGGTCGGACTAGAAATGTCTGCCATGACGTCACATTTATAGAAACCTTTCTCTCTTCAATGCGTTGTTTCACGGGTGGAACTGGTAGATAGAGCTTTCTATAATACCGATAGAGGTCATGTAACGTAATGATCCCCCTTATATATCATCTTGCAGGGGGTATTTCCTGCCCTTAACTTTACCTTACTAATATTATCGAGCTTTATCTATCCTTCATTATACAAACAATAGTGGGCCATCGGCCTAAGCTACAAGAAGAAGCTATATTTCCACAAAACTTACAGTGAAGTTTTACATTATACCTCAAGCCCTTACATGAGGTGATAAGTTTATCAAACCGGAAGTGTAACATATGTTACCCCTCCCCTCCTTCGTACATTGTACAGCAAACATACAATTACAGTGATTGTGTACTGTTCTTTGGCGTCCTACACACTGGATACACCCACGCTGCTTGGCAGTGAGTAACATATATCGACGTGCATAAGTCAACATGCCAACCTTTTCTAGACATCTTCGATAAACAGTTGTTCAAGGACTCGCCACATACTACCGGTCGCTTTATGACGTTTCTTTTGAAAGTTTCGCATGCATTAAATGAGACACTAGCTTTCGTATGAATTAGACTCTAGCTTTTGCATGGGTTAATTAGACATTGAAACATTCGCATGAATTGAATGAGACATTAACCTTCGTATGAATTAAATGAGCCACTAGCTTTTGTATGAATTAAATGAGACAACTAGCTTTCGCATGGATTAAATGAGACATGAAACATTCGCATGGGTTAAATGAGACATTAACTTTCGTATGAAGTAAATGAGACACTAGCTTTCGCATCGGTTAAATGAGACATTGAAACTTTCGCATGAGTTAAATGAGACATTAACTTTCGTATAAATTAAATGAGACACTAGCTTTCGTATCGGTTAAATGAGAAATTGAAACTTTCGCGTGAGTTAAATGAGACATTAACCTTCGTATGAATTAAATGAGCCACTAGCTTTTGTATGAATTAAATGAGACACTAGCTTTCGCATGAGTGAAATGAGACAAATGCAACTTTCGCATTGGTTAAATAAGACACTTACTTTCGTATGAATTAGACTCTAGCTGTCGCATGGGTTAATTAGACATTGAAACATTCGCATGAGTTGAATGGGATATTAACCTTCGTATGAATTAAATGAGACACTAGCTTTCGTATGAATTAAATGAGACACTAGCTTTCGTATGAATTAAGTGAGACACTAGCTTTCGCATGGGTGAAATGACACTAGCTTTCGTATGAATTAAATGAGACACTAGCTTTCGTATGAATTAAACTCTAGCTTTTGCATGGGTTAATTAGACATTGAAACATTCGCATGAATTGAATGAGACATTAACCTTCGTATGAATTAAATGAGCCACTAGCTTTTGTATGAATTAAATGAGACAACTAGCTTTCGCATGGATTAAATGAGACATTGAAACATTCGCATGGGTTAAATGAGACATTAACTTTCGTATGAAGTAAATGAGACACTAGCTTTCGCATCGGTTAAATGAGACATTGAAACTTTCGCGTGAGTTAAATGAGACATTAACTTTCGTATAAATTAAATGAGACACTAGCTTTCGTATCGGTTAAATGAGACATTGAAACTTTCGCGTGAGTTAAATGAGACATTAACTTTCGTATAAATTAAATGAGACACTAGCTTTCGTATCGGTTAAATGAGACATTGAAACTTTCGCGTGAGTTAAATGAGACATTAACTTTCGTATAAATTAAATGAGACACTAGCTTTCGTATCGGTTAAATGAGACATTGAAACTTTCGCGTGAGTTAAATGAGACATTAACTTTCGTATAAATTAAATGAGACACTAGCTTTCGTATCGGTTAAATGAGACATTGAAACTTTCGCGTGAGTTAAATGAGACATTAACTTTCGTATGAAGTAAATGAGACACTAGCTTTCGTATCGGTTAAATGAGACATTGAAACTTTCGCGTGAGTTAAATGAGACATTAACTTTCGTATAAATTAAATGAGACACTAGCTTTCGTATCGGTTAAATGAGACATTGAAACTTTCGCGTGAGTTAAATGAGACATGAACTTTCGTATGAAGTAAATTAGACAGTAACTTTGGCATAGGTTAAATAAGACACCTAAACTGTTCTTAATTTTCAAATATAATAATAGTTAATAATAATTCTTATAAAATGTAACACCAATACTTATAAATATAATTCCTCTATACATGAACTTTATCCGAACTTTATCTATAGAGAATATTAACTTTTGTATCAGATTTGTAAAATATCAAGAATTATGATAAAATTTATTTTCAAAATAACGTCATTGAAAAAGAATCCTCAGATTTAAAAAATTTGGTTAGGTTATAATTATAATCACAAAAAGAGACTAATATATAATTTTTATTATTGCTAAAAAATTTAGGTGCTTTTCTGGTGGAGGATTTTTGTAGTAAATTCAGCATGCTTTGATTGAACTTTCTTCTGCCTTGCTTTTTGTGTTACGATATCTTACTACCACCTGCACAAAACATTTCGTCCGTCCATCATTCCTTTCTATGCATACAACTTCCTCCCACTGTTCTTGCAACATTTCGACCTTCCATTGATACCGGGAGTAAAGAGGACATCTTTCAACAGCTCTAATCACCTCGCTCTTTGCCTCAAAGTATATATATAAACCTCTCGCACAGAATCTTCCTCCAATCGACCTTTCCAGAACATTTCGTCCGTCGACAGTCACACTCTGAAAATATTATTCCAGCTCTTCTCTTCGTGATTCAAGACATCATTTGTCAACTCCTGCCTTGACATTTCTTCTATCAACCCCCCCCCCAACTCATATTATAAAATAAAAGCACGTTGTGGATGTAGCCTATTAGGAAAATTTTAAAAGTTTCGAAAAAACTACAAATCCGTCTAAAAGTAGAAATAAATTACGTTCTACTTTTTTAAATTTCGATTTGGATATTTCATAATTTTGTTGCTACAATAATTGTATCGAAAACACGAGTTTAAAATTTACTATCTCCTTACTTATCCAACAAAACACACGAAATGACAACCTCTAATCGAAGGTTATTAAATAGAGGTACAAATGTCGTTTTGATTACAAAATTATTAAAATGATATTCTTGTGTGTAAACATTTTAAAACATTTTTAATATTCTCAAATACGCTGAACAAACAATTAGACTATAAATTTTAACAAATATTTAAAACAAAAATATCACAAATTAAAATAATTATTAGTGTATACAACCGTTCGACACTTTCAAATTAAAAGCTTCAATTTAATAAAATATAGGTGCGCGTGCACGTATTAGTGCGTGCGTGAATCGAGCCTGATATGGTCACGAAGCATATTATATATAGAAACCTTGAAACGAGTTTGCCCAGGGACGGGAACCAGCGCGCTCCGAGTGGAACAAATGCGCTTTGACACCTCATTTGAAATATGGCTGGAAATATGCCCGCTTCTTCTTCTCCACTCCGAATATCGAGAAACACCGTTTAATTACTGGAGGAATTATCGTTGCGCTGGCAACGTGGCGGGGTATCTGGCTGTGGATTGCTGTTTACGCCAATACGATTCGTGGCTGGAGGTGCGCACGGGTTTGTAGTCCTTAATTTCCTTCCGTGGAGGTCTTTGTGGCGCGTTCGAGACTTGAAAAATCTCTAGTTAAGGGATCATGCGAATCCATGTATGAGGGTGCTATAGAATCATACGATATAGATAATAGTAATAAAGGAATTACACTTGTTTGTATTATCTTGGCAAAAAAACACTACTTCCTGATTAATTCAACATGAATAAAGTACTGAATAAATCAGTAAGTAGTGGTTTATTTTGCCAAGATAATACAAACCTCAAAATGTACAACACAAAAACTGATAGTTTTAATAAAAACATGTTCTTGAATATATAAAAATACATTTAAAAGTTTAATATCGCTTTTCACAAGTAGACAAGTATAATGAAAAATGATTATGAAACATCACGATCTTAATTTGGAATTCTTGGACGTTTTGCCGAAACTTGTGTTCGGCAAAATTATATATACGAAGCTTGTTTTCGTGTAGCCTACTTTCTTTGGACAGACAAAAATGTGTTATCCACAAAAGGTGTACGTGTGTCACACAACCACAGTTCAGATGACCGAAAGACTTTTAATTTATATATTCTAAGATGAAAAATTAGAATAATTTTCACAATGTTTAAATAATATATATCTTTTGAACAGTCCGACATTTTAATAGTTTTCCTTACTTACACGCTCTATATACTAACAACAAGTTCTTGTGGATCAAAATCATAAAGTAGGATGCGTCGTTACATCAGACAAATCATCAGCTGGCGATCAATAATTTAGAGGAAATTACTAAATATGTTTGCAGATTTTTTCTTTATTTTTTGCGCTTAATATGGTATTTATAGTAAAATGAAATAAAAAATAACTAGAAGTCGGGAGGGTGGGACAATATCTGAGTGTGGCGTTGCCGTGACTGTTGCTATGAAATAAACTGAGAAACTGGCGACCGTGTCAATCTTAAATCACCATAGAAAATGTCAGTACTTGATTGAGAATAAAGTTGTGACAGTAAAGTTTACCTGACAAAATACCTTTTTAATTTAAAGTATACTTTAATTTTAATTTAGTAAAAAATTAAACGTATATGTACAAAACTAAAAATACATAAATAAATAAAAATAAATGTATTACATAAGAGTTTTTAATTAAAGATAATTTACCACCGGAAGTAGGTTTTTCCTAATGTTCATTTCGGTCCTACGTACAAAATATACCGCACGAAAACCTTTCCCGCCTCTTACGTAGATACAGTGCACTCCACAAAGCTGAAAGCCTACGGTTTCTTTCTACTCTTTACAACCGTCGCAGGACAAGCGCTGGTCGTGATTCCGGCACAGTAGCCAACCCCCGAATCAAGATGTATCAGATGTTGCTCGGTCATTGTGAGTTGACAAGAGACGGGGCGATGTTTTGGTTGTTGCATTGTCGAGACGCCTACGTAAGGCACGGGTCTATGCTAATTGTGCCTAGACAAGTTCACTGACTGCTACGCCTAACCTAAGCTACACTACTTGCCATAAAATACGAGGCGGCTGACATTTTAAACTTTCCCTGACGATGACATTCCGAAACAAAAACGAGATGAAGTGTGTTCCATTGTTGTGACGACATTTTGCTCTTAATTTCTGTCGAAGCAGATTTATTACTTGCATACAAGCAGGAGACTTTAACGTAGCGTCATTAGAATAGAAGAACAACCAGCGTTTTTAAAACCTAACGTGGAGAAAAATAATAATACCACCAAATAATACTTTAAGACCTTAGAATTTTACTGAAAAAATTTGGTTTATTCATTTGAATTGAAGTCAATTATTAAACATGCCAGACGCTCCTAAGGCAACTAGAATGAAAAATGTATTCATTAAACACCGAATTCATTATAATAAGATTTATAAAAATGTAAATTAATATATAATTGAAAATATATATTAAATGTAAAACCTTTATAGTAGATAAAGTAACATATTATTTGTGTTAAAACAGCTGATCTGCAACATAACCTACAAAATGAAACCAGCTGTAGTATGAAATCATATCATTTAATTTGTGCAAATCTGACGTGCTAAAATCTCTGCTAACGAAACTGAAGAATTTTTCTACTTGCTAAAATGTTAGTCGTGCCTTTAGTAGTTCTTTAAAAACGTTTCATTAATTCAAAAATAATTTATTTACAATTCGACAAAATAAAGGTATCAGAAAACGTTGTAATAGATTGAAAAAAATGTTTCGTCAGGAATAACGGAATATTTTAACAACCCCCAACTAATGTTTTGCACAAATATTAAACCCCATAAATATAACTTCAACTGAAAAAAAGGCTGCCAAAATAACCTACCATTACTTCTGCAAATAAAATCACTTTGTTTCTGAAAACTACCTGAGGGGAGTGAGAACACCTATTAGAGGTATTAAGGCAAAGTAATTGTTGGCAGTGAGAAAAGTAGGTGTTCCCTAGGCTCAGGTAGGCACTGGCGCCACGTCCCAGCGTGCCCGGTTCACCTGACGGAGAGACGGTCCCTTGTAAAACAATACGAAAAGGCCGATTTCTAAAGATAAATAGTTTTGACGTTTTAAAAATAAGTACTTAGAAACATAAATCTCTCAACGCCCTGAGGAATGCAGACAAATGCGTTTAGGGGATAAATTGGAGAAATTCCTCTCTAGGTAGAAAATAAAAACTATTTTCTCAGGGTAAATAAGTTGAATATAGAGATTTCTGTGTTACAGCCTGTAAAATACTGTTTGAATGGAAGATAAAGTTAAAATATGAAAATAATTTTCCTCATAATTTACGTAACCTCCAACTAACCAAAATAAACGCACACAATTTACGTAACCTCCAACTAACCAAAATACGCGACATTCAAATATTCGTATTCCGTGTAAAAATACACGGACTTCAACTAACCAAAGTGCACGGACTTCAATTGAAAGAAATGCTGCGGGCTGTTTTGCCATTTCGCAGCCGTTTATCGCACAACCAGAAGTTAATAAATGGGAAGTAATATTTCTGTAAATATCTAAACCTAGTAGTTTTTATTACTACCTTTAAATTATTTTTCAAAATACTAAGGTTTAACTTTATCGTTATTATAAAGTAAATGCAATGCAGCAATATTATTCGGTCTGATTGGATCATAGATCGTAAAGTATCTTATTATAATTGTAAATAGTCAGAACGGCAATATTTCTTTATTAGTACAATAAGTCCGTGCACTTCGTTTAGTTGAACGTCTCGTGTTTTGGTTAGTTGAAAGTTGCGTACGTTTTGGTTAGTTGAATTTTGGTCATTTGAAGGCTACCCGTATGAACTTATGCTTATCGATAGAGGAGGCTTAGGGGAGACAGTGTACTGCTGGCGTACTTCGGACTCTTATGTTTTGAGGAGTGTTATCAGTCAGTCAGTCAGAGAAGATTTGGTACACCCTTCCGAGGTTTTGCAGCGTCTCTCAGCAACACTGGATAAAGGTAGGGAACATGGCTTTTGGTACAGGTTTGATTTTATAGAGGGATAGAGGGGTATCTTGTAAATGAAGGACGTTTAATGGGAGGGAAGGAAAAGGTCTATTCTGGAGAACTGCATAGAATATAATGGTTAACACTATCGTACAAATACTTCATTCCCCCCCCCCCCTAGATTCACATTTATCACTTTGTCTAGGAAGATAAAGTCAGACTTAACAGAATACCTAGACTATACGTTTAATATACTTTGAACTACAATAAATACACGTGTTATATTACGTAGAATATACACAATAGCTTTTATTACGTAAGTGTAAAACAAGTTATCGTTAAACATTCTTAAATTAAATTTACATTTCGCGTTTTAAAAAAATGTTTTAAACGTTTGTCAGAATTAAAATTATACTCCAACTGTCATTTTTCTTTTCCCTTTTTGCAGATCGTACCAGTGCCGCCGTCAGCCAGACACTTGTTAATAACTACTTTGAGTTGTGTCCGTGGTGATTTCGCTCCTGACTTACCACGAGAAGCCGCGGCGGGGCGCCACAACACGGACCTGTTTCACTTCGACTCTGTTAGTTTTTATTTTTGCTAAATGATATTCTCCAAGGCTCGTAATCCGTAACAAGTCGGGTTTACTAAGTACAATCTACGAGTTTCAGTTCGATTTATTCGTTTTGGATTTTTTTTTTTTTTTTTAAATTTGTAATACCCGTTAAAAATTCGGTAATAAAAATACCACCCCTTTCAATTACGATTCAAAAGAATTAAAAGATTGTTTTGAAAAGTATTACAAGTAATTTCAAGTTTTATGAGGTTTTTAATAAATATCTTTTCTATGAATGTGAATACAACACACTCTTATTATACCAAATCGTATTCACAATAAATATGAAAAAATAACACAAACGTCGTTTCTAGACTGTCATACAAGTCTAATAACAGACTTAGAACAATATGCAATGTAACAGATTTATTAAAATATACATATGACTAAAATCTAATTGTACAAGCAAATAGAGGAGCATTGACGCAACATCTTTATCTTTAAATTATATACATGAAAATTTTAAAATTACTTAGTACGCCTGAATGTTGAAAACATTCGAATATTAAATTTACAGAAAAATAACTGTTGGGAAAACATATTTCCGAACGTATTCTGTCGGTTGAGTTTTTATTTGTTCTTAAGTATGTTTTAAATTCTAAAAAAGCATCCTGATAAATAAACTAACAAAAAATTGTAGTTTTTTACTAACTCCTGAATCAGTACTGTTAAAAAAAGAAGCATTAATAAAAATAATTAAATCTCTTGTGAAATTAGTTTCTACATGATAAATACGTTAGAACCGTATTAGTTTCTATAGGGAGGGTATATTTAATATTTTTCATCGCTTGCATTAAAATGTCGCTTATTTCAAGGTAAGAGGAAGGTGTTGCTGGTACATTAAAACATCCAAACAACGAACGTCGCCCGTACTCGCCATATGTCTGTTGTTTGGAGGTGACCGCTATTCAGAGAGGTCAATAAAAAACGGACAAATATACTAAGACATTGAATGAAATTACAATTACCTATTGAAAATGAAAAAAATTATAATAAAGTGAAAAGCATGGGAAAATTATCAATATGTAATATATAAGCTCAACAAATCTTTTCTTTTTCCAGGTAACTTACTTCAGCCAATAGTAAATTATTCAAATTACTCAAAATTAGTCTAAATTATTTATGGAGTTAAAGAAAATTTCAGTTATAAATATAACAGAATATCCTCTAGGAATCCTGACAAGGAATGGTACATGTATGTTCCCTATATGCTATGTACTTGGGGAGGGGGTCTCAGTTCATCCCATAAAGAGCGAGCTCTTTAGGAAAAAATATCTCTAGCATATATTACTTCTTAAAAAAATGCGAAAACTTCAAAAATAAAAATGCTATAAAACGTAGAACTAAATAGTGATAATTTTGATCGTAAATCGCAGATTAAATATTCGGTTGTGACGAAATATGGGAGGCATTGCTATTTCAGTAACAAGTACACCTGTTCCTCTAGAAGCAAACAAACGCAACAGGTCTTCAAAGAAAGAATAGTTTAACCTTTACACTTGTCCATACGACCGTATTTACATGAAAGGTTGAATCTCACAGACGATACTATCTCTAACAATAGTTCTAAAAAAACCGTCTTTGTGTGCGTCGTCCGTAGAACCCCCAACAACCCATCCTCCACTGACCTAAGGTGCGCAGTGCGGCAACAGTGTACATAGGTGTTACGACACGGCTCTTGTTCGTATTATGGGTTTGAAACGTGTAGGTTTGTGACGTCACTTACATGACGCCAACGCGCCCCAAGAATGAGGTTACAATATACTCTACCTGCTTTCTCCAACATCTGCTGGATTTCGATTTACTTTTACAGCAAATAAAATCTGTTGGGCCTCGTAATGGCGACGGTTGCACGGTGACAGGATGGTCCTGACGTGAACCGAATCGGGCCAGGAGAAAGTGAAGTAATACGGGGAATGTTGAACCGGTTTATTTTAGCCGCGCACACAAGGTCTTATTATTTATAGCACAAAGGGATTTCAATCGAAAACACTGCAATAGTCTACAACTCAATGCAATGCTCTTAATAGCCAACTTGACAGCTCATTATAAATCAGATAAAAACAAGAATAATGAAGAGTTAAATGAAATAAATGCTTTATGCATATCTAACACAACTTTTATACGGCGAAAAATTAAAGAAGCTTATAATAGAATATATAAATCACTACTTGCGATGAAAAATATGTCTTGAAAACATATCATTTGAAAAAAACATTAGACCTATATTCTAGCCTATTATTCTACCGCTCGGTAATCAGCATTTTCATACATGTTAGCCTATTTTCTCCCGGTTTTGTAATCATCTTCATACATTTTGAGCCCATTTTCTCCCGGCTTTGTAATCATAACTCTCATACATTTTCAGCCTATTTTTCTCGGCTTAGTAATAATTATTTTCATACTTTTTAGACCATTTTCTCCCGGCTTTGTAATCATCTTCATACATTTTGAGCCTATTTTCTCCGGGCTTTGTAATCATCTTCGAGCATTTTGAGCCTATTTTCTCCGGGCTTTGTAATCATCTTCGAACATTTTGAGCCTATTTTCTCCGGGCTTTGTAATCATCTTCGAACATTTTGAGCCTATTTTCTCCGGGCTTTGTAATCATAATTTTCATACATTTTTAGCCTATTTTTTCCGGCTTTGTTATCATTATTTTCATACTTTTTAGACCATTTTCTCCCGGCTTTGTAATCATCTTCATACATTTTGTGCCTATAATCTCCCGGCTTTGTAATCATAATTTACATACATTTTAGCCTATTTTCTCCCGGCATTGAATCATCTTTATACGTTTTGAGCCTGTTTTCTCCTGGTTTTGTAATTATTATTTCCATACAGGTTAGCCTATTTTCTCCCGGCTTTGTAATCATCTTCATACATTTTGAGCCCATTTTCTCCCGGCTTTGTAATCATCTTCATACATTTTGAGCCTATTTTCTCCCGGCTTTGTAATCATCTTCATACATTTTGAGCCTATTTTCTCCGGGCTTTGTAATCATCTTCATACATTTTGAGCCTATTTTCTCCCGGCTTTGTAATCATCTTCATACATTTTGAGCCTATTTTCTCCGGGCTTTGTAATCATCTTCGAACATTTTGAGCCTATTTTCTCCGGGCTTTGTAATCATCTTCGAACATTTTGAGCCCATTTTTTCCGGCTTTGTAATCATAATTTTCATACATTTTTAGCCTATTTTTTCCGGCTTTGTTATCATTATTTTCATACTTTTTAGACCATTTTCTCCCGGCTTTGTAATCATCTTCATACATTTTGTGCCTATAATCTCCCGGCTTTGTAATCATAATTTACATACATTTTAGCCTATTTTCTCCCGGCATTGAATCATCTTTATACGTTTTGAGCCTGTTTTCTCCTGGTTTTGTAATTATTATTTTCATACAGGTTAGCCTATTTTCTCCCGGTTTTGTAATCATCTTCATACATTTTGAGCCCATTTTCTCCCGGCTTTGTAATCATAACTCTCATACATTTTCAGCCTATTTTTCCCGGCTTAGTAATAATTATTTTCATACTTTTTAGACCATTTTCTCCCGGCTTTGTAATCATCTTCATACATTTTGAGCCTATTTTCTCCCGGCTTTGTAATCATCTTCGAACATTTTGAGCCTATTTTCTCCGGGCTTTGTAATCATCTTCGAACATTTTGAGCCCATTTTTTCCGGCTTTGTAATCATAATTTTCATACATTTTTAGCCTATTTTTTCCAGCTTTGTTATCATTATTTTCATACTTTTTAGACCATTTTCTCCCGGCTTTGTAATCATCTTCATACATTTTGTGCCTATAATCTCCCGGCTTTGTAATCATAATTTACATACATTTTAGCCTATTTTCTCCCTGCATTGAATCATCTTTATACGTTTTGAGCCTGTTTTCTCCTGGTTTTGTAATTATTATTTTCATACAGGTTAGCCTATTTTCTCCCGGCTTTGTAATCATCTTCATACATTTTGTGCCTATAATCTCCCGGCTTTGTAATCATAATTTACATACATTTTAGCCTATTTTCTCCCTGCATTGAATCATCTTTATACGTTTTGAGCCTGTTTTCTCCTGGTTTTGTAATTATTATTTTCATACAGGTTAGCCTATTTTCTCCCGGCTTTGTGATCATCTTCATAAATTTTGAGCCCATTTTCTCCCGGCTTTGTAATCATAATTTGCATACATTTTTAGCCTATTTTTCCCGGCATTATAATCATTATTTTCATACTTTTTAGACAATTTTCTCCCTGCTTTGTAATCATTATCTTCCATTAAGAAGCAATTGGCATTAAAGTTACTCATATATACAAGTTATTAACATATTTTCAAGGCATCGGAAAAAACAGTTAAATGGACAAAACATCACATATTAATGTCTGCATTACACTGCTAGTGCAGATCGAGACATAGTTCAGAATGCTAACTATATAAGTTAAAACTTTCATTGAGTTTAAACGCCTAACAATGTGCAAATCCTTCGAAGGCAACTGTTAGGCCAACCCAAACCGACGATTTATATCAGCAGCAGAAATATTACCGCATTATCATCTGAGACACCATATTAACATCACATTTACGTTCAGAGTTGTTTTCCATAATTTCTTTGACGAAAATTCAAGCCAGACAGACGTGGTTTAGTAGCCAATATTTTACACAGATGCGAAATGTAATATCACGATCTTCTTTCCTCATTCTAGAATATATATATATATATATATATATATATATATATATATATATATTTAAAAGGGAAATGATAAGAAATAATCTGCTTCCGGTTGTGTATCGTTACAAAAACACGCTGTGTTGCAACCTTGAAGGATTTTCTCAGTCATAACCGGCGATTTGTTTCAAGTCAAGTCCATATATGGAAGTGATATTACCAAGATCGGTGAAAAAAATTATTTGGAGTGATGCAAGGTATTTTTGTAGTATAATTTCGCTTCTCGAGGCTTTTTGAAAATATTTTTTTTTAACTAGATAGAGCAAGATTGGTTAAAGCTTTAGAATCGTAAAGCAAATGTTACAAGATTTTTAACTTTAAAATCTACAGATTACTTTGCATTGACCTTGTTACCAAATTGATTTGTAGTAATGGTTTCTATTGATTAGGAATTTTAATATGGATGGGCGGGAAACCTAAACATCACTCAAAATAATAGAACCAGCAGTTGGAGAGTTGAGCGGGAGAAGGAGGGCAGGAGAGAACGCCGAAAATGGTTCACGACTGAACATAACACAACCAGCGCTTGAACAGTAAGACGAAGGAGTACATAAGAAAAGGCCGAAAATGGATCAAAACTACAAATAAAACAATTAGCATTTGGAGGAAAAAGAGAACAGAAGGGAGAACAAAAAAGCAGAAAATGGATAACTGAAAGTAGCCTAACTAGTATTTGGAATACTTAAAGAAAGAGGGTTAAGAAGGAATCTAAAAGAAAAGGCATGATTCATCAGTGAAAATAATACAAACAGAACTTAAAGGAGATGAAAGAATGCAACAGAAAAGGTCTAACAAGGTTTATCATTTGAATAATACAGCCTGACTCTTTGGCAGTTAAGGGGATAAAGGGGTAGTGCAAGAAAATATTCGAAAATAGTATTAAGCAGTTCAGATGCTATAAGAAAGAAGAAACTATGTGTAAAAATGGCCTTTTTCAAAGCTCTCAAAGTAAAAACTTCTTGCGCTGGACAAAAAGAAGTAATATACGTTTACATAGGTTTCATATTATATGGAAATACATAGGCCTACCTTCGACGAAGCTCAGAGATTTTCTCAAGTTTACAAGACTTCGTTTAAAGACCAGATCAGGTACACAAACGAGATAGTGTATTGTTACCTTTTTCTACTTTTTGAATAATTTCTGAAGCTTGAAATCTTTCAGAGGTAGCTTACATTTCTCTCATAACAAATCTAAAACTGTAAATATCTTCTAGAGCAGTAAAAAAAAAAAAAAATTCAATGGCCATCTTTAAGCCGAACATATGTGTCCAGTGTCTGTAAACATAATCACCTCTAAACAAGAAACCGTCAACCTGATCGACCTAATCAATAAGATATACAAAAGCTGACATATACTTGACAAAGTGTATCAACTCAAACTGTTAACATTTGTAGTAACGGAGTTGTTTTGCATTTTATTGCAGAACGACCAAGTTGCAACATACTAAGCGTTTCGCTAATGTAAACAACTTCAGGTGTAAAAAGCTACTTCTGCCCACGAACCTAAGCTTCCCATTACTAAGTTGCAAAAGGTTAAATTAATAAAACCGCTAGTATACTTTCTGCAGGACTTGGGGACCGCATTAACTGTAACCTAGATTTGTTTGGAAACATTACTTATAAATTATGGATTGATTGGTAAACTCTAAAAGCTAATCAACACAAATTCTATTTCCTCAAGTGAAGACGAGAAACTAATTTTATATTTGTATTGTATGTACTTGTTTGTATTTTGTGTGTTAATTTTGTATTACTTTCTTTGCATGCCTTTCTTATCGTTTGTTATATTACTACACATCAGCTTTAATTAGCAGCTGATGTATGCAGTATTATCAATTCTCACTATAAACAAGTAAATTGTAAGCGTAGAGATATCTATGGTGGATAAGGAAAGCAATATAGGGCAAGGATTGGCTTTCCTTAAAAAGATTAACGGATATATGCGAAAGTAGTTAACGGATGAGGAATGTTACATTCGTACGATTATCTACCAAGGATTGGTAATTTAGGTAGGATTACAGTAGGGACAAAAACGCTTGATTAGGGATAAAAGGAGATAGATATCTTCTGTAGAAAGCCTCGAATTACAAGTATATCTACGTACTATCGGATTAGGCATTCCTCCTGTGCCACCTCAAAATCTTTTCACCCCCCTTTTCAACTACAAATAGGTCAGAAAATCCTAGTATAGTCCGAAAACAATGTTAGACTTTGTATTTCTAAACCTGTCGTTTAATCAATACGTAATTATGTGTTAATGTGAGTACCAACATGTTTCCATAAAATAACGCAAACGTCCTAAATAGAAAGAAAACCGTTGTCAATGCCTACACTGACTACTTATGGTCAAGGAAAGTAAAGAGCAGCCAACAAACTACTTATGGTCAAGGAAAGTAAAGAGCAGCCAACAAAAAAGCTGATTACCTTCTGGAAAGCATCAAAAAGGTTTAGTTAGCTTGGACGAAATAGAGTATGTACATGAAAGAAAGTAAAAAACGCAACAAAGGAATTATCAGAAAAATAATCTGAGCCGGGATGAAGGAGTAATGTAAACTAACAGAAAAGGTCTTTCACGTCGTAGGCCTACATACCGTCAATAGGTAAATTTGGGGCGAATGTACAAAGTACGTACTACCTATTCCAAAGGCGATGGAAAGGTCTTAGCAGGACCGTAGCTTTTGTGAACCCGCGCGACACGTTTCTAGGAACTTATTATGGGCTTGTGCAATGTTAACAGTGTTTGCAGTAGTTTAAAGTAAACAAAATATTTGTCTGTGGAACTTGGGTTACACATTTTTGGAAATTTGCAAGTATAATTTTGTAATTACAAACACTTAAAACAACACATTAGTGTTAATAAATGAACTCAACGCCTGCTGAGTGAATAAGTGAGAACAAAGTTTCTGTACTTTTAACGTTTGCATAGAACCGATCACGCAACAATCGGTTAAATAGGAAATATTAGGCTAAGCTCAAAAGGCCATTAAAAATGAAAAACGTATAGATCTATACAAGCCTAATTGTTGAATATAAAATATGTTTAATAATAAAATATACAAGGCCATGTTGAAGAAAACGTTACAATAAAAATAAATGAAATGTTTGTCTAAATATGACATTGTTATGACATGCGTTTATCCAACGATACATAAATAGTCATGTCAGCAAATGGTCAGTGGACGACTAACCAAACAAAATTCCCCCTAAAGCAGGCATCCTCACTATACCATCCTTACAACAACTATAGCATCCTCCTGATAACAACGTTTTGCTGCCCTCGGTGTTGTGACATAAACAGCAGTTGGTGGCAATGGTACTTTTTAAGAAAAAGACAAGGATAAAGTTTATCATGGGCTTTGAAAAGTAGTTGAAAAAGAGAAATCCCCCAACTTGACTGACTATGCTCAGAAAATATGTTTTTGTCTCAAAAATGGTCTGTGCGTACATCCAGTAAGCTGAAGTACATAAAATACAAGCACAGATCTACGAGAAAGTTGAAAACATTTTGAGAATTTCAGTTTCTTCCCATCTTCCCATATTAGAGAGCGGTGAAAGATTTTTCCCATCGATTTCAGAGAATTAACAAACTCAGTTATTTTCGAAGGAAAGTGAAAGAGATTTTCCTACCTTTATTAAACAGTTGATTAATTTTTTTCTTGAATTTTGTAGTCTATAACTTTCGGTGAATTTCAGTTAATCACTTTAACATTAACATCATAACACTATACAGAGGCTACACCCGACAAACTCCTCACCTACACTAATAAAATACACCCAAACCTCCACTTCATTTCAGAGATTGAAACCAACCGCTCCCTAAACTTCCTCGACCTCACCATAACAAAAATCCACACACAAAAACACAGCTTTAACATTTACAGGAAACCCATAACGACAGACACACTCATCCACAACACCTTAAGCCACCCTATCCAACACAAACACGCTGCCTTCAGATCCATGCTCCATAGACTTGAAGAAGTCCCAATGAGCACAGAAAACATAAACATAGAACTAGACACAATTAAATATTTAGCATACACAAATGGATACAACACCACAATAATAGACAAACTATGGCACAATATACAACAAAACACTAAAGTAAACACTACAGAGATGGAAAACAAATACATCACATTAACATGCATAAACAAAACAACAAACAAAATAGCTGCAAATTTCTAAAAACAGGATACAAAACTAATAACAAGTTACAATACAAAATACAACACGACACCAACAACAAAGATAAAATACAAGCACCATGCGTATACAAACTAAACTGCAACAAACTCTACTTTGGACAAACAGGTCGCAGCTTTAAACAAAGAGTCGAGGAACACAAACAGAACACCAACTCAGCATTTTACAATCGCATTTACAGGACACAAATACACAGACATTTTTACCATAACCTAGAAATCTTACACATCAACAAAAAAGGACCACATCTCAACACACTAGAACAATATGAAATTTACAGACACACAAAGTACACACATGTTAAACGAACAAACACAATACAAATCACACATACTCTACTCTATGATACTACCGAAACCTACCTTTAAAGCCGCCACCGCTTGACCTGACATCTCCAAGCAGAAGACACTGATGAAGATCGGAACACAGTGAAAGAAAATGTTGTGTATCTGTAGGTTTTCACAAATTTACAAAATTTAACAAAAGTTCGGATAGTCATAAACAATGTTAAAGTGATTAAAGTTGGTTTATGTTAGTGATGTAACAAACCTATGTTACAAACATACTGTTTGTAAGTTATTTAATGCCACTTGTACTTGCGGCCCTGAGGGAAACTTTATGCAAACTATTTTACGAACCTAAGAGCTCCTAGTGAAGTCCCCTGCCCTAAAGCATGATTTATACAATGCAAAGACTCTTTGCTCTAAGCGAGTAGGATGTATAGCATTAAATGCAGTATTTGTAAAAATTAGTATTCGAAAGGATGCCCGCGTTTGCTATTCCTAGTAAATTAATTAAACAATTACAGGGCAAAGTAACTAAAAAAAAAACCGGTGTATCGAAGTAGCTGGCGTGCGGACTGACCACGGAGGAACGTGCTGGAGGATATACGCCTCACGGCCGAGTACGCGTGGGAGGAACGTTAGCGCTGTTTACATTGGCTGTATATTACACGCTTTATTATGAATGAATTCAGTAATATAATGGCCTGTGCGCATAAATCTAGGTAATTGTTAAAAGCCGTGAATTTATTCCATATTACATAATAGACAGCTTCTTAAAGTATACTTAGAGGTTATAGTTAATTGCTTTTTGACTTTACCATAATAAGAAACACAATACTGGAGTATAAATATAGTAATTATAAAATAATATTTAAGTTCGATATTTCCCCGTGTTACCTAAACATTCTAAACAAGAAACTGGTGTCTTGAAAAGGTTGAAAAGAAAAATACATAAAACTTACGTAAGCTAATGTTAGGATCGTTACTACACGTCACGAACGTAACACTTAACGGAATGATTCCTTAGGAACAACGACGCTGATACAACACATTACTTGTATATAGTCAGAACTCTTAGTGGACTCCAAAAGACCATAAAAAATAAGTAGTTTATAATTTACAATTCTTTTACAAGATGTTTCAGCCATTCACAGAAACTTATGGCAAGTTTAAAAACATATTAAAACATAAAACTGAAAATAAACATCTTAAAACACGAAATAGTCAAATTTTCATAACTTAATATTTAACAGACAAATTCTTAGAAACGTACACAGTTCCTGGTAATTTATCTGCTTTAGAGGCTGAAAAATTGACCAATACATGACCCATGTATAGGCCTACTATAAGCACGATAGCAATAGTTCACATATTTTTCGAGGGTAATGTTAACTTGTTATATAGAAATGTAGGGTTTGTACAACAGTAGCCTTTTGAACGTAGAATTCTAAGGTTAAACACTCTCCATTCCCTAACGTTCACGAAACAACTTACAAATAATAATTGTCTTACAGTCGAGTAGCAGTGAACAAATAAATGCGTTATATAAATATTCCCATATCTCTATTATAGTGTCACTATTAATTGATCCTGACAGGTAACTGTAGGTATACACGTGCCTAGTTATGTAGTAAAAGGAAAATTAAATTTATACATTCAAATTTTGCAAATTCTAACCGGTATTTACTGTTTCCAACTTCAAATCACCTATTTCTTGTTTCAAATGTATTTTTGAACAACAAATGTGGAAAAAAATAAGACATTAATACTATTTGGTCAAATATTACAAACAATGGAATAAAGTAATTTTTTGTAAAAACATTATTTAAAATGTTTTTCTCGCAATAGATTTTAAACTATCCCCTAGATAAATTGAATGTTTCACCTATAGATTTCCTAATACGTCTTGTGTTTGATTCCTACATCTCATTTGTGAAGAGTAATAAAGTATTAATTTAAAATTTATACGTTACTAATGTGAAAAGTTTTGTAAATACGTCTGTTCTTCCATACATTTTCACAAAATTTGTGAAGTTGCTTGTTTTAAAAATAATTATATTGAATGCAATCTAATAAGTCAAAAGTGGGGTTACTTTAAATTTAAAACTAATACAACCCCAAGAAGGTACAAGGTTAGAACACAGTATCTAGATAAGATAACACCGTGCATCATTCAATACGAGGGTAGAAGATTTTAACGCACGGTTTGCATGAAGTCCCGTGTTTGAGAAAATAAAACTCATTTCCATACCAATACAAGGTTTGTTTTGGTACAACACGTAAAATTACTATTAAAAAAAAATATTTACCTGAAACGGAATTGGTATAATGGGAAAAACAATTATGCTTTGGAAATATTAAGCTAATGGTAACAAAGTACAAATAAGATTTTTGTACTTATATTTTATCACACGAGTCTTAAAACTAAAAAATAGATATTACAGTATTGAGAATTGTATTTACATTAGTTGAATGTCCAGTTAACATAGTTTCCTTTACGGACGGCAACACTCCAGAGCCAAAGTTATTTAAAAACGTAAAATACAGACCGCCTATTATTCCCGCCTTAATAAATTCAAAGTCTTTATAAGTTATATACTATATTAATCCTGTATTAAAATGCTTCAGAAAAAAAATGAAAAATACTTTAAAACTTAACAAGTGAAGAAATATTAAGATGTAACGGCAAAATTTGATTCTCATTATAATTTCAGAAACTGGTCTAATTTCCGTTTCATAGGCACGTGACTCGCCTACGCCCACTTCTTCCTACGCAATACACGAATGTTAAACAGCTGTCCGAGGTAAACGCTTTCCTGCAGTACCGACCGACTAGCTGGTAGACTTGTGGAGTTTTATAGAAAATACGACACAAGCGTTCAAAAACCATTTTAAGTTAAGACAAAAGCAGACACAAAGAAGCAAGATAACATTACAATGCATTGTAGTTTCCCCTTTTCTTTTTTGTATAATTGGCACCTGTGGCGTTTCACCTTCCCCCCACGGCAGGGTTCCCCAGACCCTCTCCCGTAAGGTCACCTGTACATTCCTGACCTAAGATGTATTGTTCTTTTTTTAATTTCAAATACCTTAAATATGTCGAGTGATTGACAGGTGGTAAATTCAGCAAATGAGTTTTAGATTGCAATTATTCAGGTGGTATAGAAATGTATGCCAAATTAACGAGATTTGTTATAGATTTCAATTATTTCGGTGGTATAGAAATGTATGCAAAATCAATGAGATGTTATAGATTTCAATTATTTCGGTGGTATAGAAATGTATGCGTAACTAATCAATTATTATTTTTAAAGAAATTAATTTAACATTTTAGAATCTATGTTTACAATACCTATTAATTTATAAGTTTTAGATATCTATATACATTAAAAGTTACGATCTGTATGTATTAGACTGGAAGGACTATCTTATTCTACTAGAATTGAAAATTTACCGTAACAAACCAACTTGGTAAGCTACATTCAGGCCTATATCCAAATGATCACATTTCTACTACTAGTCCACAGTTTGTAATGACAATTTAAATTAGCATTTTATTAATCATAAAACATTGAATAGTCAATAGCTAAAGCAATAGAATGAGAATGGGTGCTTCTATTTTTAAAACAAACTTATACGATATAGCTATTTTTAATTAGGTTTGCATTTAATTAATATTGAACGCACGTTTAATTTATCGAATAATGTTCAGGCTAGCATTAAATACATATCGAGCTTCCATGTTTAATTTATTGAGTTATGTTGAAGCCTATATTTATTAAATATTGCACGGACATTTAATCAAAATGTGTGAATTACTATAGTTACTAAGCTTTAAAATTACAAAGAGTGAATTATATTGAACAAGGAATGTAACAAAAAAACAGGTGCTTTTTTTAAAAAAAACAACTGTTTTAAAATATATGAAACACTAATATTTCAACAAAAAATGTTTTAAAACTGTTAAATACATTTATTTATTATCAGTACAAATAAATACAAATGTTTGAGAACGTACAGATCTACAAAGAAAGGTGGAGACAGAAATGGAGAGAACTTCAAGAGAAAAGAAATGTTTAACTTACCTAATGCAATAACAGCGCAGAAAAGAAATACCACAAACACACCAAAGTACAAATACAATCAACTACACACAGTTCAAGGAAGTAAAGTCCTCAGGCACATTGTTATGGTTAAACACGGCAAAACTGGCGCGATTGCTCACAACGTCAAATCAACAACAACCTCGAACTAAGACTGAGTTGGCAGAGCATTCTGGTACATACCTTGCAGCAACGCTCACACACGCGAGCTCACCTTCACACACGCTCAGGTAAGAGTGAGAACACGGAGTGAAGTGGAAGTAGACAAGCACAGGTGGAAGTGAAACCGGCTTCAGCCTCAGACTGCTATGGACCACAGTCGCCAGGTTGCGCGCCAAATACAACTTATGTAAACATTTTCATTATTTACTTAAATGGTACTGGCCCGAAGTTTATCTTGGGCGATATAGATGGTGCTGTTTCTAGTTACACAACGTTCGAACAAAACGCAATTGTAGTTTGTTATTGTTAACCACATTTTTATTTAATATTGCTGCACGCATTTATAATTTTAGACTATTCAAGCAAATAATTAATAAACGTTACATTAAAATATAACTTTAGGGATCATAAAATTGTTTAAAATAATTTTTTCAACAATTCTAATTAATATTGTAGAGCATATATAGTTTATTACAATTTATTTTGTTAATTAATTTTATGTAAATTATTTTCACGACAAATTTTTAACTGTTACGAATTCATTTATTTCTCATATCAAAATAAATCGTTAAAAGTTAAATTTAACACAATTAAAAGTCAACCAACTATAACAAACTTGCAATAATGTTCTTGAAATTGTAATATTTAAAAGCTTTTTTGAAGTAATTTCATAACATTTAAATGTTCTCATTAAAGATTTGAGAGTGTTAATTTTCAAGAATTTAAAGAGTGTATATAAATTCAGATCGTTCATTGGTTCATTTCACAACTGTATACAATTAGCATTGCGTTTCTAAACAACGTAGATGGTGCTTAGCACTGTAGGTTTTTGTATATGGTGCATAGCCCTGTATGTTTTTGTAGATGGAGCATAGCCCCGTATGTTTTTGTAGATGGTGCATAGCCGCGTAGGATTGTGTAGATGGTGCATAGCCCCGTTATGTTTTTGTAGATGGTGCATAGCCCCGTATGTTTTTGTAGATGGAGCATAGCCCCGTATGTTTTTGTAGATGGTGCATAGCCGCGTACGTTTTTGTAGATGAAGCATAGCACCGTAGGATTGTGTAAATGGTACATAGCACCGTATGTTTTTGTAGATGGTGCATAGCCCCGTATTATTTTGTAGATGGTGCATAGCCGCGTATGTTTTTGTAGATGGAGCATAGCACCGTAGGTTTGTGTAGATGGTGCATAGTCCGTATGTTTTTGTAGATGGAGCATAGCCCCGTATTATTTTGTAGATGGTGCATAGCCGCGTATGTTTATGTAGATGGAGCATAGCCCCGTATGTTTTTGTAGATGGTGCATAGTCGAGTATGTTTTTTAGCACCGTAGATTTTTAAAACACGTACGAATTTTTGAAGCCCGTAAAAAAACAGAAATATAAATTTTCTTTTTGTGATGTAGCCCTTTATTAGGTGGTAAACGTTTTAGCGTGGAAGCCTACACAATAATAATAATTATTGTTGTTTTAATGGAAGGGAAATGTTTTGTAATAAGTGTTAGAAAAAAGATAATTTCAATTATTAAAGTATAACAAAAATTCTTTAATTATTTTAGAATGAAAGGAAATGCAAAATATCTAAGAGATATTACGGCTATATTGGTATTAACGTAATCTTCACTTTTATTTGGACTTGAAGTTACTGTAAAGGTGTGTTGTACTCTATTAAAGTCCCAGGTAAGTGGATGCATGACTGCATAAATATGTGTTCTATCTGTTTACGTCGGTTTAGTAAACCATTAAAAATGGGATAATTTATTTCTACAATTATTAAAAAAAATAAAATAGTTTATGCAAAATAATGTCGAAGTCACTATTGTGGAAAAAATGCGTTTATCATAAATAACATAAGCACTCTTTAACCACAATATTTTTTAATTACCTTACGTAAATTTCGGTTGCAAAGTGCCGTCTTCAGAAGCAAGGACAAATAAATATCAAATAAAAAATTAATATTAAGAAAAAACGTTTTTCGTTTCCTCTGAGGATGGTTGTTTTGCAACCGATACGTGGACTCTAAGGTTAGTATAAAACTATTGCATTAAGTTAATTAGAGCTTAGCTAGTGGGAACAATTCACAACGGTAAAAATTAAAACAGTTTACTCTAAATCTCATAACACATTAGTTTATTAAAACAAACATACTAGTTTCGACGATGATGTCGTCTTCATCAGTGCTTGGCTACTACTATTGTAGTTTGAAAGAGTTATTGTGTTATTTAATTTCAAAATAGGTCTACATTTAAGTTGTGTTTTGTAAGATATGTTTAGAAAGACGAAATAATAGATCCAAAAGAATTTAAACATTTAATATAGGTTTTGTTTAACATTATTCCAACAACAAAAGAAGACTAAATAGTTTTATTTTGTATAAACAGTTCTCGCAAACCTGTGCACCACAAAGAACAGCACGTGGCGAACACCTAATTACTAGTATTTATTGGCACAAGAGAGATGAATAATTTGAATGCACTAACTCAACTGAACTGCTAGTACCATGACGTGATTAGAACACTTGAGCAAGAATGGATGCCAGCAAGATTTATTCTTGACGCGTACATGTCGGCCCGCTTAGAGCGCTACTTAGACGCCATATTTACATAAATAACCAACACTTGTGTGATGAGTTTGTCATTGAAAATTTGCTAGTTTGTACCTTATGAAAGTGTCTGTTGAGGAAACTCAGTGGATTGTGAAAGCGGTCGGTTCAAGAGTTTCGTCAGAATTTGTTGTTCGAGGCGGGCAAATTCCCAATAGATAACCATCGAATTGACAAAAATGTTTAAAATCGATATCTGGCGTCAACGCCAAAGCAGTGGTTGGACAGAGTTGTCCAGTGGATTACACCGCTGTAGATAGGCAATGTATTTAGCATCGCGTAATTTTACACTGCAAAATTGGTTCATTTAACGGATTTTTGAAGAGGCACTCTGAAGCACAAACGGCATATAAGTACAAACAATTATTATTATTGTAGAAATCTTCTAAAGATACGTATAAGAATTTATGAGAAATTGTATACGGTTTTAAAGACGTGTTAAAATTACAAAGAAAATATTGGAAAGAACCCCAATACCACAAAAATAATCACAAATAACAAATAAAACAAGTTACTTAAGATTAAACCCTTATGTACATTTCGATGACAATGTCATCATCATCAGAGGGTCTTATTAGGAAATACAATCTAGCTCACAAGAAGTTACAAACTAGAATGATGAACAGATCACAGAACAGATTAAGTTTGTCGTATTGGGGTTCTTTCCAATATTATCTTTGTAATATATTGTACCACTGTGCTCTTGATATTGTGTACGTGTTAAAATTGTTTACGTTTAAATTGAAATGCATGTGTAGTCTACAACAGCATGGCAGGGTTGTGGTTAAGGTGTGGCTATTTAAGTATTAGAGACTGACGTACTGGATCGGTGGTTCCCTACACGCAGACGTTTGCGTACCTCTAAGTCTGGCATTGGATCATGTTCGAACCTTCCTATCTCCTGTCACAATCGTCCACTTTCCCTGGACATACAACCAATGGGTAATGCACTTATATTCAAGCTTCAAGATACATAGTCTAAGGTACAAACGTCTAGGGCATGGGTTCCCAAACTGGGAGGCGTGAAGGAGTAAAGAGGGAGCCAGACCAGTTGGGAAATAGTAAGACAAATTAAAAATATTTAATATTATAGAAACAAACGTAATGTTGCATACGACTTGGGTTGTCCCCTTACTAAAATACAACTACAAATAGGCGTGCTGGTGTAAAAGATGCAAGCTCAAATATCTCACTAACGGATTTGTCTCTTATCAGGTAAAATATACCTTGCAAATTTAAACTTAAAATGTTGAATCATGTTTCTTGCGAAATTATGTATAAATAAATATATTGTTTTCAATATATATAATATTTGACCCTTTTTCATATGCCCATACCGTTTATTTAAAGTGTAAAGTGAAGGGGCGTGGGAGGATTTTATCTTAAAAGGAGGGGGTGTGGATCCAAAAAGCTTGGGAACCCTTGGTCTAGGGTGAATTCGTTCAAGGAACATACCTCCAAAACACACAGACTACGTTTAAGATAGAAATGTTTGCAATGACGTCTCGCCTCAACGTCATAGCTTCAATCGTGATGCCATTATTCCACACCATCCTTAATCTTCTGCGGTGGAAAAACATCTCAAAGGCCGCTAAACTTGTTGCTTATAGTCTCCATCAGGGTCCATGACGTGCAAGTATAGTGTGTATGTATACTCTTGTATATTGTTACTGGTAACACTGAGCAGGCAAAAGGGGCAAATAGAAGCTTAACAATTAAGCAACCTATTCCAAGAGGGACCGCATTTCGGAAAGTTGGACTTAATGAGCACAGCACAAATAAAAGGTTCTGGCTGCGCTGCATTGTACCTTTCAGCTCTATTAGCCTTAGCCAGGGTTAACGCAAGCCTTGCGGTGACGTAATGCGTTAGATAATCTACTACTTACTACATTTTAACCTTTAAAATAAAGAATAAATAAAAACAACTTCTCTTAAATATTAACACAAAACCTATTTTATCTGACGGTGCGTCAGATATAAGAATAGTAATTTTAAAAACCTAATAGTTTATATATTGCATACAGGGTAGCAGTCAAGTATAGGTTACAAAGGTAGGCTACAACCTGGGGGAATCACAGCAAAAAAAAACAATTTTTTGTGTAATATAGATTTTCATAATTACTTTCTAGTAATTTCGATTTTAATTTTAATCACATTAATTATTTGTAATTTCTAAAATAATTTGAAATAAAATTAACCAAAATTGGATAATCTGGGCTTATTTTAATAAAGATGGAAATATATATGTCTATATATGTTTGTACATATGATCACGGTTGGATCGAGCACAGGGTTGCAAAGCTTAGAGCAAGCACAGGGTTGCCAAGCTTAGAGAAGGCACAGGGTTGCCGCGCTTAGAGCAAGCACAGGGTTGCCACGCTTAGAGCAAGAACAGGGTTGCCACAATTAGAGTTATCACAGGGTTGGCTAGCTTAGAGTAAAAACAAGGGTGCAAAATTCAGAGTAAAGACAGGGTTGCCACCCTTACAGCGAGCACAAGTTTGCTAAGCTTACATGGTTAGAGCAGGCACACGGTTGCCACTGTTAGAGCAAGTACAGAGCTGGCAACTGTAAAAGCTGATTAGAATATTGATTGAATAATTTAATAAGTAACATTCAATAAACATTAAATATTGTTAAATGAATGTCTATTATTAACAATAATCCCTTGAAACATAATACAAAATAATAATCAGTAATCTCATTTACAACTGATTAATCACATCTCGATCAACAACTCATTATCAAAACTATATTGTAAGATATTGTGGTATTTGTCACTACATAGAAGTTATACCCTCTGATAATAACTCGGAAAAGAAACGTTTAACAATGACAATTATTTTCTGTTTATTATCTGCGTTATAGTATTTGATTAATTTTTATTATATTGCTTGGTTTATATTTAATAAATGCTGATGCTTTTGATTTACAATCCTAGAAAAAACTTCCATTAGAAATTCTAAAGAAATATCGTGTACAATAAAAACACAACAAAACTAAAACATACAGAAATGGTAAAAAACTCTTCTTGGAAAACTTCATGACAATAATGTCCAAGTTCACTTTTCATACCATATTTGATGTATTGACGCGGCAAATTAATTAAAACTCAAATAAAGAATATTAAATTCTTATTCTTAAACTTTTAACATTAAAACTAATAAAACACAAACCTCCGATTAGCGTTCATTCATTGGCTGCACCAAGACAAACAAGTGCACGGAATTCTCAGGCCTCTCGCAGAGCCTGTTTGAGGAGGAGCCTCTACCCGGTCTTGAGATAAGCATCTGGGATACTCCGAAGTTTAGGACGTCAACTGGCCAAACTAACACGTGTAAGACAACATCGGCTTATATGTTAGAAACAGAGTAAGGCGGGAGATTCTCTTGTGACCCAAAATTTAGTTGCATTCAAAATGCGTTGACACAGTGGTGTACGCGCAAACGTACTACTGCTCGGATGGTTGTTATTTTGTGCCTTCAATTCCACGAATGCAATACTCCTGCTTTATTATTTTTTTAATACTTCCCTGTTTGAGTATTGTACAACACTAAAGATATTTCCGTAAATAACATACAGGCCTAATTGTTCTAACTTTATTTTAACTTAATTTGATTTCTAATAGATTTTAAATAACCATAACGTGAGCTTCTATAGATGGTCACCTGACACATTTCCTGACAAAAGTAACTTGTTGAAGTATGACGTCACAAAAGAGGTCATATTTCCGTGGGATAAAACGAATCATCTTGGAAGTTTTCCAAAAAAAAAAACACCAATTTCCGTCTTCACTTAGACGTTACTTGGAGGTTATGTTTATTCATTTCCAAATCCTGTTCCCTAAATATTCATAAAAATGGTTATTTTGATTAAATTAAATAATATATATATATATATATATATGATTATTTCTCACAATGTTTTTTAGTCACTCGTGGGCTAACCTACTTGTCGCAGACAATCGGTAGACAATTAAACCTATGCATCGGTAAAAAACAATGAATTTCTTCTCGAGGATTTCCTAATGCAAAACATATCAATTTGTTCTTCTCTTCTATTAATGTTTATATTAATGATATATTTATATTATTTTTAAATAAAAATTACTGTGTATCCTAAAATATCATATATTTGAATAATGTGTATGTATGATGTCATACAACAGCTGTTTTTGCTAGTATGTACTGCACATTAGCAGTAAGTTAAAATGTATGCCTGGAAAATTACTGTATTTCTCAATACGTAAACGGTAAATAAATTTATAAAAAAATTTACTTGATAGTCGCAAACTATATTTATTAATAAAGTTTATTTATTAGTATCTATACAACTATTCTTTGAGCTTAGCTTGGAGGTTATGTTACAACAAATAAAAGACATACACAATACTCACAAATTAATCATTCATTGACTCATACGCGTTTCAATGACAAAGTCATCATCATCAGTGAATGTTGTTACTACAAACTCTAACTCACTGCTGTTGAAACTCGTATTTGTTATTGGGATCTAGTTACTACAAGTTAGATTAAAAGGTTTATAAAATTACCAATTGTAATATTTACCAACCTTAAACATTAAAACAGTCTACTCTAAATCTAACTACACACTAGTGTATTAGTGGCCAAGCACTGATGAAGGCAACATCGTCGTCGAAACTAGTCTGTTTATTTTAATAAATAGAGTCATATTACATTCATTGTAAAAGTTGCATGCCTTTGAATAATAGAATACACACTGCATATCTAAGAAACACTCTACTCTGTTCTCACTGAATTCCACGATTTTAACCTTATTTCCTGACATGGGAAGATTACACTAGGGCAGTACGCGTTAACACACAACTATTTGTTTGTTTTGTTTAATAATTATCTTTAAATAAAAAACATTTTTCCTCAAGGTAATGAGTAAAAAATGTAAGAAAGATTAGACCTACTTTGTTATCTCAGATTTAATTAAATAAATTAGAAAAGATAAAGCCTTGAGTCTTAAGAAATAAAAACAGCAACAATATTTAGGTCATTAGAAATTATAGTTTGTATGGCATTCCCACATTTAATGCTGAAGACCTGAGCGCGGGCGTGTAATGAGTCGCGAACCTACTCTTCAAAGGGGTAGTAAAGAAGTGCCACACTTGTGAGGTCAAAGAAAGGGTAGATGAAATTATACATGGCTAGAAATCTAATAAACTTTAGAAAAGTATTATGCTTTTTAGAAATAAGCTATTGTTCTTGTTTTGGTCTGGCCCGTTGTTTCGTGCGCGAGAGCTATTTGCAAACTTAACGAGCCATACATAACATATTAATGCTATTTGGAATTTTAACACTTACCCTGTCGTATTCACGCACGGTTAAAAAATACTGTAGTGCCTCACCGCACAATAGGTTAGCTGTGGTTGTAGAACAGCTGTCCAATAAATTTATATAACGATTGCTCTGGGTCGACACCTTGAGCTTGTGTTTACAACAAACGCAAAAACAAAGGCGCGAAACGGCGGCGACACGGCTATTAGCACGAACGCATTTAGCGATCGATTCTTCCACGCGACGAATTCCTCGGCGATATTAACGCCGGTACGCAACGAGCTGCACAAATAGTCTACGCATGCTAGTGGCTGAAAATCTACTGATTTAAAAATATTGTGGACATTTTTCAATTTGTCTGACTTATCGTTACACATTTTACAGTTATATTATATACATATATTTTTTTTAATATCTCGTAGAAAACTTTAACAAGGAGACATAAATTTAATTTAATAATTTTAAAATATGTTAATGGGAGGTGTAAATGCAATGGTTTTAGGTAATCATATAAAGGAACATTGGCAATAGCAAAGGACCTGGTAATAGAAGAGTCTCAGTTTCATAACCTGGGTCGATAGTTCGAATTGTCATCTGCCCAATCATTCAAATCTATCGCAAATATAACCACAATGGCCTAGTTAATCGCAAAGTCGAATTGTAATCTGCCCAATCATTCAAATCTATCGCAAATATAACCACAATGGCCTAGTTAATCGCAAAGTCCGAACGGACAAAGTGCAATGAATAAAAATAAATCCAGTTGTTGAATTGTTCCATTAAAAAATTTGACGCCATCTGTTACCGTAACATTGAGAACACAGAACTGCTCCTTTAATAATTTAATCTTAACGAAGAAACATTGTCAATTGCAGTCGCCTATTTGTACGCGTTAAGAACAGCCACGGACAAGCTGTGCAAAACTAGGTTAAGTCACGCCTAGCCACTGCCTATCGCAGAAACAAGACAAATGCCATGATTTGTGCTATGCTACGGCTGACTTACGGCTCGCTACTTAGCTCTCTTAATTTCCAACGGCATTCTGCATTTGCATACATTGTGTTACCTTTGTTATGCGCTATTCAACTGCTTAACGACCGGCCGTAACACAAAGAAACAAAATGGCGTCATACGCTGTGTTGTGTTTAAATGCAAGATTTACGCCAGCAAATTAGAATTTCGAACGTGACATTTATTTTTGTTACTTATACGCTTTAACACATATTTATATGTGAAGACATGCCTAAAGTAGCACTTACTTTGTGTTTAAATGAGGATGTTATTTCGAGAGATGTGTTACGTTATCAATTCGGACCGTCAGATAAAACTTACAATAATAATAATAAGTGAATGTTATCTTCCCCTTCTTAGCCCTATAATAGCGCCCAAATAACATATTTATATGTAGTTTTGACTTTATATAAACCAAAATTACAGACTCTTATTTATTATTTTTTTAAAATTACAAATTAAAATACATTCAATAAACCAAGATTCTTGATATACTATACTCCTCTTTTTGTAGGAACACAAATAAATTTGAATAATCTCCAAATATTAATAAAATGGCGTCAATTTCACAACAGGTTTATCCAGAGGTTTTAAGTATTTCATAGCTATCACTTGAGGCGTTAAATTCCCTGAAATTATACTTTAAAACATTTTTTAATAGAAATTATAGTTTATGTATAAACCAAATCTATGCAACTTAGAGCTAAACCACATGTGATAGTAAAAGACAATCGTGACCGTCGTTCAATTAATAAAAGTGTAAGAAGCTCTAGAAACGTCAAACCGGGAAATTACAGATTTATGAACATAGCATTATATAAAAACATGTCAAAATAAAATAAGGAAATTAAAAATTATTTACGAGTAGCTCAACCAACAAACTCCACAACAAACAAGTGCAGAGTTAATAATATTAGAGTACGTAACAATGACCTGTCCCGAAACGCTTTTATAGAAATCAACGTTAAAACATTTGCCAATGGAACGTGATATATATATGTATATATCAAGAACATCTAAGGTTACAAGAATTTTTTATTAATTTATATTCAAAGCTTTTCGTTATTATATGTTTTATATCTTGCATTATTTTATTATTCATTCCTGATGATGTTGGTAGCCTACTGTTTATCAATGAAAACCTTTGCACACACACACACACACACACACACACATATATAGCCTTTATATATATATATATATATATATATATATATATACATATATATATATATATATATATATATATATACACACATATATGAACACACACACACACACACACACACACACACACACACACACACACACACACACACACACACACATATATATATATATATATATATATCGCAATATGTATTCTTGTGTATTAATAAAAAACTAAGTCAAAATACAAATACAAGAATTATAATTGAATTTACAATTCAAAGCTTTTCATTGGCTAACAGTACCAACATCATCAGGAATATTAAACAATTGTTTTGACTTAGTTCTTTATATATATATATATATATATATATATATATATATATATATATATATATATATATATATATATATATATATATCACTTTCATGTACTTATACAAGAATCTTACTAGGTATATTTTCGAATCGACTTTCTAGAACTTATTAATTAAATTACTCTCATTTTCGAGCTTAGAACAAAGCTCACCCTTCCAGTCTTGTAAAGCTGGAAAATAAGAGCACTGTAATTAATAAGCTCTCGAAAGTCAAATCCCAAATATAACAAGTAAGATTATTGTTTAAGTACATTAAAGTGTAAGTGATAAGTGAATACAAGGAAAGTGGCGAGTAACCAAACGCTGGCGAGTAGCGAGTAAAGTAGCCCGGTCATTACTATCCGGCTAGTTTGCTAGTATAGGATTACACAAGCTAGCCAGTAGCTAGTAAACTCGCCTTGTATAATCGACCGTTTACCAACACACACACTACTCTGACAAAGTCGGCGCAGCGTTCAACCTACAACACCGGTAGTGACTGTATCACGCTGGATGATACTGTACTGTTATGGCCCCGCGATGACTGGGCAGAAGCTTTTCTAATCGACAAGTACCCGCCACTGCAGCACTTCAGTGTAATACGAACGCAAACTATTAGAAATAAATACATCCTAAGCTATCCAGATATTACCCAACCTCTCCATCTACTAAACAAAGAAAACAAATTTTTGTACACTTTCTGTATGGTTTATTTAAATTAAAGCAATTTACAAAATATTTATTAAAAATTAATAATTACTTTTTACAATTATTTGTTAACCGTTAGTAACAGGGCTTGAAAATATTGTATTTGGTAAGGGATGGCAATGACTGGGTAAATTCAATTTTTTTTGTTTCATATACACTTCGTGCTACTTGTAAATACTTTCTAAATATAAAACCCGCGATATAAATGTCGCAAAACAGACACAGTGGTTAAAGCGAAACAAACATAACCTCACTTCACAAACACCTGCGAAACCTGACGCACTTAAACTTCATTATAATACACGGTTAATATGTTACAATGAAGCTGTATTACAAACATTTGTTAAGAATCAGGTGATGATTGATTTGATTAGGATAAAGGTACTTTGCAGCTATATTGCAATGTAGTATAACTTCTTACAACGCTCGGTTCAGCTTTAAAAAACCGCTGAATTTTGAATAATATAGTGCTCTTTTTATAAACAAAAAACAAACTTATTCAAAATTTGGTCTGCGATTGTAATTTATGGTTCACCCGCCATTTATTTTCTATCTTGATTAGAATTTAAGTAGCATAGAAGAATGAAAATCCTTGAGCCGAAACTTTTCAATTATTGCTTCGGGATTTATTCAAATTGAGGTTGCCTGACGTTATATGATCTGGTATTGTCAAAAACAATACTATATTAAGATACAAAATAATATTACTCCGCTGTATATGTACCTAAACCTGACGTAATTAAATTTAACGCAACCTTCATATTACCTAAATCAACTGTAATATAAACTAACCTAACCTGACGTAATATAACCTCTTCTAACCTTCATCTAACCTAACCCTAATATAACCCAACCTAACCTAAGTTATCATAACCTAACTTAAATATAACCTTCTCAATAAAACCGAACCTAATCCTAAAATAACCTAACCTAACATAAAATAATATAATCTAACCTAACCTTAATAATAATCAAATTTAATCAAGTATAAACATTTCAATTACAAGAATATTAAAGCATTTCATAATTTAATATATTGACATCATCAGAACCTTTAGGCTTTTCCCACTGGTCATTATGTAAACAGATTATGAAGAGGTGTTGCAAGTGCTCGAAGATTCTAATGATATCAATATATTAAACTGAGGAAAGGCTTCGAGTAGGCTTCGTCAGGTTAACCTTTATTCCAAATTTCAGTAAGTAAATAAACTTCGGAAAAACGTTCCTCTTGCAGCCTCCTTAATAAATCCTTGAATAATTACACCGATCATCAATACGTGGTAACACAGAAATCCTTTTTATATAAAAAGAAATATTCGATAAATTAGGTTCGTAAACGCTATATTTGTTGGCTATTGTGAAACAACTGAAGATGGTCGAATATAATAAGAGAAACCGAAACTATTATAATATTATAACTAACTTAGATTCGTCTTCTTTCAACCATCCTCTCATTTTACTCTGTTTTCCTAATATTTATCTTCATTATGTAACCAGGGCTGTAACGGCTAGAACAATACAAAATATAACTATTGTGGTTATTTAATTTAATTTGATATTTCCGGGAAAGCTTCCTTTTGACCGTTCTAAAGGCTAAACAGTACAATAACCAAAAATAAATATCAGTTCCCTATGGTTAGGAAAACAATGCCTTACAAAAACCTTTTAGCCTTCAGAATGTCCATGCAGATATTTGTAAATTGGTAAAACATTGAAGAAAATATTAAAATAAGTTATAATTTGCCTCGTGCTATTGGTCGGAATCCTGTGTATGTTGCTACATACAAAATGTCAGATTCTTTGTAATATAAAGCATTAAAAAGTTTCGTCGCTGTGAAAATACTTAATCAGGCTTTTATTTAGTAGTTTTGCAAAAAGAAACAAAAGACGGGGCAAATTCCTACACAAAGCAAAGAAAACATCTATGGGATTCTATTACAGGCATACGTTCTGTAAAAAACTTTTCAGATGAAATCGCTTCACCGACATCTAGTTACGAATAATACACTCCAGGGAAATCTAGTTGCGAGTACTATGCTCCAGTGAAATCTAGTTGCGAGTAATACGCTCCAGCGAGATCTAGTTGCAAGTAATACGCTTCAGCGACATCTAGTTGCGAGTAATACGTTTCAGCGACATCTAGTTGCGAGTAATACGCTCCAGCGACCTCTGTTTGCGGCCAGCGGCATCTAGTTTCGAGTAATACGCTCCAGCGACCTCTATTTGCGAGTAATACGCTCCAGCGGCATCTAGTTGCGAGTAATACGCTTCAGCGACATCTAGTTGCGAGTAATACGTTCCAGCGACATCTAGTTGCGAGTATTACGCTTCAGCGACATCTAGTTGCGAGTAATACGCTCCAGAGACATCTAGTTGCGAGCAATACGCTCCAGCGGCATCTAGTTGCGAGAAATTTATTTAAGTTGGCATTCAAAGATACGGTAATTCATAAGGCAGACAACACATTATGATTTTATGAAATTTTAAAATGTAGGTGTTTGGCAAACTAAGGTCTTTTGGTAACCGGGACTTTTACAAAAGTATAAAATGTAGGCCACATTGTTGACGAGGCTACACGCTATCGTAATAGTAACCTCTTTACATCACGAGAGATAATAATTCAGATTTATTCTACAAGGTTAGGTTAACACAAAGAAGTTATGACGTGTAACCTCCGCTTGGAGCTTCATAGATTTGGTGAAGTGTTTGAAGTTTCTATGGAAATGTTACGATATTAGCGCGCATGCGTTACTATTATACTCCACGACCTGGCGGTAACCTTGATTTTTCTTTTCAACTACTAAAGTACAACAAGAGACAAAATCAAACTAAAAGTAAGTTTTACTACGAAAATCAGTTTTGTTGGTTTTCTCAAGAAACGGTTGGTTGGTTTTTTCTTAGTTTACGTAATGCTTCCTCGAACAATATGTAAATGATTCTGTAGTAGTATGAAGGCGACAAAATGTGCAGTCAGATATATCCTTGGCGCATGCGCAACATTTGTCTATGGAATTGGCAAGAACTTGGCGCTCTAATCAGACTTTACTGGCTGGAATATTATACTATGCTTATAGATCAGTATTATATATGTACTATTTCCCCTACTGCTATTTTAATTATACAACATATGTATACTGTTTTTAACTAATTGTTGGTAAAACAAACACAATACATACACAAGACTCACAAATCCACTGATAATGATGACTTTCTGAGTCTTGTGTATGGCTTTTATTGGTTTTAACATAACCTCACAAGCTAAGCTCAAAGAATAGTTGTATAATTGTTTTTCTTTTTAATTTAATTTTTTTTAAACTTCAATCTTTTTTAACAACTGCATTTAATTTGATTTTTTAGTGACTTGAGCGATAGATGAAGAATCAGTGCTATGGTTTGCATATAACGTTTTTCCTGTTAAATATTTTTATTTGTAAAGTACATTTCATAACCAGAATATTTATAAATTAAAGGGCTCGAAGCTTTTTATCGGTTTAATATGACGACATCATTAGGAGATTCGCAAACTGTCACTTGTTCTTTATACTCTGATAATATTATTAGCAGTGAAAAAGCGCAAGGTCTTGATTATATCAGTACATTAAATTGATGAAAAGTTCTATCTTTATTTTGTTAATATTCTTCTTTTTTTTATATGTTTATACTTTAAAAAATATTATTTGTATTAAGGTGAGGTTAAGTTATATTAAGTTAGGTTATTTTAGGGGTTAGGTTAGGTTTTCTTGAGGTTAGGTTATATTAAAGTTAAATTACTTTGTGATGTTAGCATAATGTGGGTATATTAGGGTTAGATTAGTATATATTAGGGTTAGGTTAGGTTATATTACGTCAGGTTAGGCTATTTTATTTTAGGGTTAGGTTAGGTTTTCTTGAGGTTGGGTTATATTAAAGTTAAATTACGTTATAACAAGTTAGCTTAGGTTATAGATTAGGTTATATTACATCACGTTAGGTTAGGTTATAACACATCAGGTTAGGTTATACAGTAAACTCCCGATTATCCGTGGGCGGATTAACCGGTTTGCGGATTGTCCGGGGTCTGCCATTGTTTTACAAATATCCAATTTTTATTCCAATCAGATTCATGTGTTCAAATTTCCAAACAGTGAATTACGACGTAAATACATATAAGGCTTAATAGAAGTTAAGATGAAGGGAATAGATATGTAAATATGTACGTACTAATTTTTACATTGAAAGGGAAGCATCCCGACGCGGGCCAGCGAAATAAAAGGGGCGAGCAGACTACTGTATATAAGAGATAATGACAAAATGCTTGGACGCCTGAAAACCAAATGCGTATCATAAGATTGTAAACAAATATCAGCTAATTTCGGCTATAAATAGTATAGGACGTGACTTATGCATTATCCATGTCTGTCATATACATTATCGATCTTTATGGCTTTGTGACACAAGTAGAAGCAAACATTCTGATTTGAACTTTTAGTGGTTATTATACTTAAATAAGAAGTAGGGAGTTTGAATTTTTATGTGCTATTTTTATTTCTCTGTCTTTTTTATTGAATTTTATTTTTTGTCATGCAGTATTTTATCATTTGTATTAGTTGATATTTTATGTAAATTTCCTTTTTTTTTGTTGTAAACTGATAAATAAAACAACAGTTTAATTCTAATAATGAGACAAAATGGTTCTCACGAAACTTAGATCGCAAATTAAAGCTAAATCAATGCTCACAAAAAACAGACGAAAGTAACAGATTTTTTTGTTAAAAAGTGAAAGTATTATGTAAAGGAAATTACATATGTACATACATACTTACTTTTGACATATACTTATGTACGTATTGTAAATAGTTAAACATATAAATGTACATGTTATAATCCGTCAAATACATCGACATTTTAAATTATTTTCTGTAGTGTATTTATTTTGTCCTCTGAAGATTATTTGTGAATTGCATTAACCGGGGTCATTATTCGTGTAACTTATGGTATAATAATCAATTATCGATCGTTTTGCGTATTCTTTGTTCATAGCTGTGTAGTTTGATTAATTTTATACTTCATGAGTACAAACAATGGTAAATATATCTATGAGAAGAAATAATCAAGCCTTTACTTATTCTTTAACTAAAGCACTTTTGGTTTTGGATTACATTATTACTATATATTATGAACATTTATACAAACTATTATATAATAAAGATATTATTTTACCTTTAATAATAAATAAGCTTCTAGAATTTTAAAACAGTCGGTTTAATGACCTCCCGAGAAAAGGTATGTACACACAACACATTTATACCACTGGTTGTCACTTTAGGTTTTTCAAAGACCCTTGGGATTTTCCGGAAACCACTGAAATACCATTATCTTTTGCTTTGTAATTCTTAGTTGCTTCGTTTATGATCCGTTAGTTTTGTAGCTGTGCAATGCAAGCTCCAATTTACATCCTTCAACAACGAAAAAAATTGTCAGATTTTTTAAGAGTTGTCAGTTTAACAGGTTGAGGGAATCTTCAGAAGGTTATAGGAGTAATCCTCGAGAAACGTGCGAGAGAGAGAGAGAAGTAGGCCGATGAGTCAAATAGAGGAGGGAGGAAAAGAGAAACAGGAGAAAGTAGAAGAGGGAGGAGACGAGAAAAGTAGAAACGAAGCCGAGGGGACAATGAAAAGTGAAGAAAGATAGTCGAGAGAAAGCAGAAGGGAGAAAGATAAAAAAAGAATAATTTTATTACTAAAAGTAATGATGAAATTTATTATTTAAATTTATTATTTTATATTAACTATCACCAGCTGAATGTATATACAATTTTCTCGTTGTTTAAAAATAATATTTCGAAAAAAAAATTCCTAGTTATTTAATAACTGGCGCGAACATTTAAAGAAAAGTCGGCGTAGTAATTATCTTAAGGGGGATGTTCCCTAACATTAAACATCTGTCACCTTTAAACTGACCTAAACCGTATCTTTACAAATATCTTGTTTTTTTAATTGTATTTTTGTACTAACACTAAATCTTCAACCATGAGTATACTCAGTCCAGTGTCGGAGATTAGGTGAACCTCATACACTCACTCGCGGTAATCCGACACGCCCCCTAAGTCACTGAGTAGGTCTTGGGTTTACAGAACTACATTTTTTTAAAACTGTATTACTTATGTTATTTTCACGGTAATGTTTTGGTTCTACAATTTACACCTAGGAAAAAGAGTATAAATACTAAGTAAGTATGTGATTCCTAAAGATAATAGAAAATATAGAGATATTAAATATCGATTTATGATGTTAATTAAATACAGCATCAGCATTATTAAGTCGTATTTGCCTTTATTTTCCAGAAATAATATGTAGTATACAAAACATTTCGGTAAAAATTACCTAAATATAATAGTTTAAAATATTTTAGTTGTGTAGACCAAGGATAGTATGAGGTTCTTGGAAAACTATCGAAGACAGGTAGGCAGGCCAGGGCGTGTGAGTGTGGACACACGTGGAGGTGCGATGGTCGCTTAATCCTCTGGGGAACTTCCGTGTCTGGTTGGTCTATAATGAATAGTACAATACAACCTCGATAACTCGATTTTTTAGTGTCATTGGACCTCTTCTATAATTCAATGTGAATTTCATCTGTAATACTCTAAGTGTATTCTTTGCAGACCTAAGTAGATATTCTAACCTCTAAAACAAGAAGTTAATGGTGAATGCTCTTCAATAGGTAAGTCATAGAACAACATTTTAAGTCTGCGTTAGATTCGCAACAAAATCCTACAACATTATCCAAGACACAGTTCGAGTGTGCTTAATTTCATAACTACATCTAACAACTTTCCATTAATCTAATGAGTAGTACAGCCTAGTGCCAAAATAGGAACGACTCTAGAACTCGAAATCGAACCTGGTTTGTTTGCCCCCCTGTTAAAATAACGTCTGAAATAGTTTTAAAACAATGTCTTTGTCCATAATTACAACCCCCCCCCCCCCAAGCATGCCGTGTTCTAGGCCATTTACAAGTCCACTCATCTCAGTGGTTTTACAGAACACTTACAACAAACACAAACGCACGCAACTAGTTGCCCCATGAAATGAATATATGTTTATCAGGTGAGACAGCATTCCAAACAGAATTACACGGCTCAGATGTGCCAACCTGGCAGCTGAGTAATACTAACCCAAGTCTAGTTCTGACATTTAATTTAAACAGACCAGAAAAACACTGTAAACTCGTACGGTCGTATAGATAAATGTTGGAGTCGGCTTTTAGCGAAAAAACACTGAACGTTACTAATTCTTAGAAATTTTAAAGAAGAAACGTTTAAAGTGCAACGTCGTAACTATAGGCTTCAAGCGATGACGTATTGGTTTTCAAAATTAAGTGGTTCGGCATAAAATATTTTAAAGCAGACAATTAAATTATAAAATATCGGTTTTCTTTAGGGATTTTTTATCAAAATTATTTTACTGAAGTATAACTCAGTACTGAGTGGATTTTAAAATTTTGGCCTTATAAAGAAAACACATGTTGATATGAAAATATTATTTTAAAATTATTTTTGCGTCTGCCTTAAAACTGTAACAAATGCTTCTTGTACCTTGGATGGTTTTAGGTAGTCCTACGCTCAGTATAGTTGGTCACTGTAAGCTGGCGCGATCGATCGATTAAAAAACCTGTACTAGCCCTATTCAAAAACATTGGTTTTTGTAGTACGTGTTGCATCAAAGGCCATCGCTAAGAAACTGCTAAAAGAAATGTTTTTAAAACCTTTACGTGGATGATCTGGTTATTATACATACTATACCTCGAATTATAATGTTTGTGAAACGGTCTTTTGCTTCATCTAGCCTTACCTCCGCTTATGCTCGCTTTGGAGGTCGCACGCAAGCTTACGCTGCCTACCGACATATATAGAGTGAACAGGAGTTCTACTGTAGCACGTCCCGGGCTGGAGCATCGAGATTCGACATAGCGAAATCATTATAATAGTGTACCCCACATTTCAGAACAGCTATATATATATATATATATATATATATATATATATATATATAGATAGATAGATAAAACTTAATTTGTGAAGTTATAATGACCAATATGACAGCCGAACAATAAGAACATAGTAAATATGAGTAACTAACTGTTAATATAATAGAACTTACTGACCTAATGGGAATCTGTATGAACTGAAATAATTATATAACTAACTAAACTAAATAAATTAAACCAATTACTAAACCTACTGAATCATTAAAGTAATTGCGAAACTAACTGAATTATCTAATTTAATTGTGAAACGAACTGAATGAACAGCAGTAATAGAAGTACCAACAGAACTAATTGTGGAATTAACTCAAATTATTGTGAATCTGAATTATTATTAACTGAACTATTCTATATAATTGGAAAATTGAATTGATTTAACTAAGTATGAAACTACTTGGACTATCTGAATGAATTGTAAAATTAACTGAATTGTCTAAATGATTTGTTCAACTAAATGAATCATTAAACTAACTGAAATATCTGAGTTATTTGAGAAAAGAACTGAATCAATTTAACTAACTGTGAGATTAACTGATTTAATTGTGAAACTAATTGAATCAATTGTTAAATAACTGAATTATCAGATTTAATTGGGAAACTAACTAAATATATTTCACTAATTAAACAACTAACTGAATCAACTGAACTATTTCTGAAACTAACTGCATTAACCGATTGTGAATCTAATTGAACTATCTTCTTTAATTAGCACAATAAATGAATTTAACTAAATTGGAAAGTAACTAAACTATCTGAAGGTAGTTCAAAAACAATGATTGCTGTGTTTAATACATATTGTTTCATAATTAATGAAAAAACAGGTCAAGTGCAAAAGAACATAAAAACAATTGAACTAAATAAATAAATATTCAATTAAAGTTTTTTAAAATTCAAACACTTTTATTTTATTTTTCAATTACTTTACCCTTACATTTAGGCCAATATCAAAATACTTCAAATATTTAAAAATAACAGCCCTAAGTACAAAGCGCGTGTATTCAAGTTTCTTTATTATTTCTAATTTTATTCCCTTATAGTTTTTGAGTCGGTTATCACTTCTAAATTCTACGAGCACTCGTAACACATTCCAAACCTCTACACCCCTGTACTATTCATACCATCGCTATACTCTCCCCTCTCTCTCTACAGAATTGTCGAGAAGATTTCCAAAAGCCAAACATTACAGTAGCTGTTTTCGTCTCCACTGTGAGGTTATGTTTAAATAAATTTTAAATTAAAATTTTCCTATATTGAGAAATACAGACTATTTTATGTTATGTGTAACAACACAGCTGTTTTTATTGGAGGTTATGTCACTCTCTGCATTGTGCAATCGCAACCAGTTTAATTGTATTTCTTGTTAATACGTTAACAGTAAATATAGTTATATAATGTACCAACTTGTTATTCACTTGAGGGATATTTATTAATTATATTTTCTTACTATAGCCTTTTCAATAATTGTTATTATAAAATTAGAATATATAATATTATATAAATATCATTTCAAGATACTCGGTAGTAACGTAATCTACCACATTTTTAAGCACTCCTTGCAGTTATAAACAATTTCACGTGTGTAGCTAATTTACAATAACAAAAGTGTTCAGTAATATGATTTTAAATTTGTCTACTAAATTCTTCTACTTTCTTTCACCACGCACTGAGAAACTGTACGTCATGTACAATACCTGAAAAACTCTTTTGATGATAGAAAAAATCTAAAGGAAAAAGGTTTTTTCTGAAACTATAAAATATTAACTTTTTTTATATACCTTGTTAAAATCTTTATAATTCTTAAGAAATACGTAGGCTTTTCGAAAGTAAAACAAAATGAAGAAATCTTAAAACGTGTTTGAATTCTAAGCCGTTAAACCGAGATCAGGATTAAGGTCTGGGATTCTGCAGCACGGGCGGAGGGAGAACAGATTGGAAACACGAACTTTGAGACACACAAGAGCGAAGCGTGATTCGTTAGCCAGATAACTCAGTGTCGAGCCACATTCAGCCGTGTTTTTTAATTGGGGCCAGCTATTTCTCGTGCTCTTACAAATAAGTCCACTGTACCTGTACTAAAGCTGCCTATTAGTCGCCCTATTGATTCTTCCACTTAGAGACAAAATGGAGACACGGTCACAAAAACAACATGAGTTCTGTTGTAATCACGGAGACTTTAACGATTCACATAGGGAATGTATAAAGTTACATAATAGTTTATAATATAAAGGTACTTGAAACCGGGCATGGTGGGCGAGTTGCTGAAAACCATGTTGCCAATACGACAGTACGTCTCGCTTACTAACGCGTTCAAATCTCTCACTCAAGGAGAAGCGAAGAGGTAAGTGAGAAGTACACTGACAAATATAGCAATCATGATTTCCATGGAAACCACCAATCTCTGAATAGGCAAAAGTGGAGAGGAGGCATTAAAACCTATTCGACATTGTCTCGGAACAACCATTCCAATTCTAATTCAACTATAGTAGATTTTCTGCAATCAGGATAATGATCGCCATGTATTTGAAATTAAATGACAACAAATATGCCAACATAACGTCCTGAAACGTATATAACAAATATAGGTCTTGAAACGTTATAAACCAAGAACAATGGTCTTTGGGATGATACTAAGGACCTTTAGGTAATCCACTACAGAAAACCTAAAGGTTTGATATATTAATTAGAAGAGATTTTTCTAAATATGGACAGAGTAAGTACTATAAGACAGACAAAAGGAATTTCATCAAACGAGTATATTGTTTCTAACTGAAATATTTAGCAATCTGTTAAGCCACATCGAAAATGGCACTACGTAATAAAAGGACATTTCACTAAGAAAACATAAAATGATTACTATTTTCAAAAGTTGGAAATAATGTCTGAAAATTTGTAGCAAAAGTTCGAAAACAAAGCAGCTTTTATAGTTATTAATAATAAAATATAAACTATAACAGATTTTAAATTAGAAACGTATTTTGACAGCCGAAACCGGATGATGTCTCGTCATCGCTTTTCCCAAACTAAATGAGCGATGAAATGATTGCCCGTCATTGCTTGTGAATTGATTGTCTTATTTCTCTATTCACAAAAGCGCGCCGCCATTCTGCTAATACTTTTTTAATTTTATTCCGACAATAACAGTCTCATTATGGCTTCACCACGTATATATTTACACAAAATATTAAGACTTTTTTCAACAATTAAATTTTCCAAAACAACTTTCTAAAAATTTCAAATTCTGTCAAATCTATTTATAAATAAATAAATGACGAAATAAAAAATTCGTATCCTATAGCTAACATTGTGTACGATTATTATAGTAAACTACTTGCTAAGAAAAAATGTGTTTAAACACTTACATTGGTTCTGACGTCATCTTCCTAGCAGCATAGAGTAATCCTCGGACAATCTATGGTTGCGGCTCTTGGCATCCTGCTAGTCAAACATTTTGAGCACAGATAACAAATTTCTAAAACACTAAAGATTAACCACACTCACAGAGCACACACAAGTCACGTAGATAAAAAACAACACAATGTTTACAATATAATGATTACAAACAGACTAAATACGGTTTGTTAATTCTCTCCGATTTACGCAAAACAAAATTTCACAATTAAACTGAAATGTTCTGCTTAAACGGCATTTTCTGCGGCAACAAAGAGAGTACAACAGCGAATTTCTATTGGATGATATCAACTAGAGAACGGTTTCGGCTATCAGAGAGTCAAAGTTCAATGTCGGCATATCTGTATCAGTTTAATTAACCGATTTATGGCGATATGAAGAAAAAATCGGCAGTATTAATTATCAAAGACTTTGTTCATCAGGCAAACACGCGTATAAAACCATCCTAATCGTTTAAACTTCGACGCGCACGAGTTATTACAACGTAAATTTCGAAAGATGTCGTAGAAAATGCTCAACTATTACTGAATTATATTCTGAATTAAATTGAGAATATTAAGTTGAATATAACTCAAAATTAATGTTATTTTACGGTTTTGTTACGTAGTACAATAAGAAGTAAGGTACATTTAATTTCTGTCAGTTTATTCTAAAACGTAACTATTGGTAGTCTCTGAGATAAAAGTTAGGTTAGATAAATCACCACTGCTTCAATTTTGAGAGATGTTTGCATGTTCGATTTGGAGATTTAAATAGGCGACAATGTACATTAGAACCTCTCTAATTCGTCACGTTCGAGACCGAGGGGGTGACGGATTCGAGAAGACGAATTAAGGAAGTCTTGAAATTAACATGTAATTGTGGGTTTACATAACAGATAAATACGTAAATAGGTATTTAATGTAATTATATTGTGCTTACATTATTTATGTCGGCCGAAAAATTCAACAACACTATTACACAACCCTATGAAAACACTAGTAGCCTGCAGTATAGTTCGTAGCTACATATACAGCATGTTACTCTATTTTCATAAAAAAAAAACAGAAAAAACATAATACAGTTCCTTGTAAAAACAATAAAACTACCAAGAAAATACAATATATTAAATCTATTCACGTTTTAGTTTTTAAAAACGTCTGTCATTTTCTTTCGTACTAAAGAATTCTTTTCTGATGACGCCTTTACTATGTTTCAGTGGCAAACGATGTTTTTATTACTGTGACAAATACGGTGACGAATTATAGAAGGTGACGAGTTAGAGAGGTTCTCCTGTACTTTATCTTAAGAGGTTCCACTGGCCTATGATAGGCTGACTACATCTTTACTGTCATTTAGAACAAAGGCCATTCTTGAAAGCTAGTTGCAATGGCCACTTGAATATGTGACAAATACAGTGACGAATTATAGAAGGTGACGAATTAGAGAGGTTCTACAGTACTTTATCCACTGGCCTAAGATAGGCTTACTACATCTTTACTGCCGCCTGCAACAAAGGCATTAGATTCTTGAAAGCTAGCTGCAATGGGGACTTGAATATGTGACAAATACGGTGACGAATTATAGAAGGTGACGAATTAGAGAGGTTCTACAGTACTTTATCCACTGGCCTAAGATAGGCTTACTACATCTTTACTGCCGCCTGCAACAAAGGCATTAGATTCTTGAAAGCTAGTTGCAATGGCCACTTGAATATGTGACAAATACAGTGACGAATTATAGAAGGTGACGAATTAGAGAGGTTCTACAGTACTTTATCCACTGGCCTAAGATAGGTTTACTACATCTTTACTGCCGCCTGCAACAAAGGCATTAGATTCTTGAAAGCTAGCTGCAATGGGGACTTGAATATGTGACAAATACGGTGACGAACTAGAGAAGGTGAATTAGAGAGGTTCTACAGTACTTTATCCTAAGAGGTTCCACTGGCCTATGATAGGCTTAGTACATCTTTTCTGCCGTTTACAACAGAGGCATTACATTCTTGAAACCTAGTTGCAATGGGCACTTAAATATGTAACAAATACAGTGACGAATTACAGAAGGTGACGAATTAGAGAGGTTCTGCAGTACTTTATCCTAAGAGGTTCCAATAAATAATAATTAATTAGGCTAGGGTATAAACTCATCATATTACAACTGCCCCTGATACCGACGGAATGTTTTTAATACACAATTACTTGAAATTAAAGAAAATACTGAGATCCATCAAAAATGGATATTTATTTTGAAAGAAAGACGGTCTCTGAGACCTAAGTTGTAATGAAATAATTAAAGTGTTAACATATATTATATTTCAACCACTTCACAAGCTAATCTAAGTCCATCGTATCTTCTGGTAGAGTTTAATATAACACGGTGCTACTTGTGTTTTGTATGCTTTTAAACATATTTTAATGTTTAAATATTAATTTCACATTTGACGATCATATCTCTAACATGGTTCGGTAAATGAATTTACTTTTATATAAAAGAGTCAGAAATGGATAACGGTAAAACACTGAATAATTTTTGTAGTTTTACAGTAAATTTCTTCTGAAACAGGGGTGCACAACCCGCAGTCTCCGAATTGTTTTTTTGCGGCCCGCAGACCACTCTAAAATGTTGCTCATGAATTTAGAGGACCGTAATACTATTCCATGGGGAAAGGCCTAAGCCACACAATATTGCTGTACTTGCAGTGTTTGTGGAAATGGAACTTATTGCTCTGTAGCAAATGGTTCAGTTAATCAAATGATTTAAGTCAAAGTTGTGTGGAGTTTCATTATTGGATGTCTTTAGAAATTATTTATCTCTAAAAATGTTTAATCTGCGAGTTCGTGTTTGTTTGGTAGTACGTTTATTCGTGAGCATGCTTTTTCATTAATGAAAACTATAAAATCTAAAGCTCGTACGCGTTTATCTGACAGTTACTTGGAATCAACTTTGTAAATAGCAACCACAACCGTTAAAATATATATTCAACAAATCTAAAACGGAAAACAGTGTCAAATTTCCACTAAAATAAATATGTTACAGACTTCATTTTTTGTTTATAACATTTTCAAAGTGAAAATAGTTTCGTATCTTAATCCTGATGTAATACCAACATTGCGACATTATAAAGACAGGGAATTACTGACATCTGGATACACTGTTACAGATATGTATGCTATTATATATTATAAAATGGCTGTGTGTGTGGTATTTACCCATTAATCAATATAAAATGTAGGATATAGTAATAAAAAATTAAGTACAACTAGGTAAGACGTATTACAATTATTCAAGTCAGTAAATTTAAATCCAGTAACCCAGCTCGAGAGAATGTGCAATTAATTGGTCCACCGTTCCAAAATGGTTGTGCACCCCTGATATAAATAAATTTTTATATGTTTTGTGTTCTGAAATATTTTTTATTCGTTTCGTCAACTCTTTTAATTCTAAGAATTTACTTTTAATACATAATAAAATAGTCAAAAAAAGAATACAAATTTAAAAAACTATAATTTTAAAAAAAATTTAGTAGATTTTGTTCTGAAACGTTTATTTTTATGTTTAATGTTCTTTAATTCTATCATCATCGTTTAATTTGTTCAACTTAAATTCTTTGTATTTTAGTTAATTCACACCGTAAATACTGTGTGAAGTTATTTAAACCTTAAAATAATTTAGTAAAAAAAGCACATTAAGTACAATTCATTTACAAAGATTAACACAATCTCTCTCTCGCGCTCTCTCTTTCTCTCTCTCTTTCATACAGACACTGTTAACGTTATCTCAAAAAGCATATTTACATTAAATAAAAACAGAAAATGTCGGTGGCGTTTTTAGACATACAAAGCAAGCATATTTATTATCACTGCATTCACAAATCACTCGTGGACCAAGACGCTAATGAGCGTTAACAAATTGGCAACGATTGTTGAATAACAACGGCACCGTTAAATCTCTCCCTTAAACACATAATTGGCCTTTAATAACCTAAAACTACATACAAGCAATTAATCATTTAAACACAGCTATAGAGCAAAGCTCCAGGATAACCGCCGGATACTCTACCTCACGGACGCATTAACCGATGATTAACATTTTATCTGAAATGTAATTAAATAACGCTAATGAACTTTACAAATGACTGAAATATTGTAAAATGCATTTGGACAATCCGCCAAGGCCGGTATTTACACGCCGGGCCGAGCCTGTGGTTAAGGCAATTACTCCTAATTGGGTAGGCTTTACACCGACAAAACGTACCGTAATTATAATCTGATGGGTAGCAATTATTTAAAGTAGCCTGCCTCAAGTGCCATACAATACAGAAATATATGTATCCAGAGTGTAAGAAGTCGAGGTACTTACTCGGAGATGCAGAGAGCTGCCGCTGTGGCGCCACTTACCTGCAAAATACAATATATTATCAGAGAGAATCTGGTTAGGTTAGGTACAATATATACAGACATAGGTAACAAGTACAAGAACATAATTCTATATGTGTTTGTATAATGAGAAGTCAAGGAAACATAAACTCATATCTGGAACAAGGTGACCTAGAGTAATTAGCTGCTTGATCACACTATAAATAAATGTAGTTGCATTGGCATTAGCAAATTAAAATCAGTTATTTTCCTGCCATTATTTGTAGGGAGATATACAAGGGAAAACTCTCTGCCTCGGAACCCAGAAAGTTATTTGTGATCCTCTTACGCTTCACCCACCCACTATCCAGGTTGGATCCTGGTATATAGTGCGTCGACGAAATGGTGTAGTGCCACTTGCGACCCAGCAATCTGCCACCGTGAGACTTGCGACCCAGCAATTTGTCACCGTGCTACTTGCGACCCACCAATCTGCCACCGTGCCACTTGCAACTCAGTAATCTACCACCGTGCCACTTGCGACCCAGCATTTTGCCACCGTGCCACTTGCGACCCAGCAATCTGCCACCGTACCACTTGCGACCCAGCAATATGCCACCGTGCCACTTGCGACCCAGCAATCTGCCACCGTGCCACTAGCGACTCAGCAATTTGCCACCGCGCCACTTGTGACTCTACTATTGAATACTGCTATATATCAACTAAATTATTCCTTTAAACAAGTATGGGATCCATTAATCAATCGTATCCAACAGTCCATCGTATTGTAAGGAAGCCTGTTCTGATAGTTGTAAGGATCCAATAATAATTACCCATAGTATTATGGAGGACGCTCCAGAAGACAACGTCAAACTAATAGAATTTGTGTACTATTTCATTCAGCAGTGGTTGGGAAATGCTACCATACCACGTCACATATGGAATGTAGAGAGCTGGAGCTCCAAGTTAAACGCCTTGGTTTAAAGGAATACACTCAACATTTATTTCTCACAGAGAAGCTAAAAATAATAACTATGGAGACATCTTTCCTTTTAAAACTTATGGAACTTGGAGAAATGGGAACAAAAAGGAAAAAGGTATTAAGAAAACTCAACCAGAGAATAAAAAATATTTATGAGTTCAAAAATAGAGTTGACTTGAAAAAAATGTTTAAATGCATTGAACTATGTAAATAAGTTGGAGTGAACAAAAAAGTCTCATAGATGATTCAGACAGATTGTATAATTTGTTAATTTTAAATACTGATAAGCCATGCAGCTTTTTTAAAGTAAAAGAAAACTAAATAAATAAAACAAAATCGAAAAAATAAAGTTTGAAAATTAGCAATTCCGATAAATAAAAAAAATAAATAAATGGTTGCCTAAAGTCCAACCCCAAACCTCCCCGTGGTAGAAGCGAAAAACTAGTGGTACGCTAATACACACTAGGCTAATATGGGGCTCTGGTAGACTATATTTTTTGACACGTATTCCTCTGTTTTTTGACCCACTTTCCTCTGGAACAATGGGCCGCATGTGGCACAGTATGCTAACAGCTTGGCCTCAAGTGGCACGTAAGCAACCAAATGGTGACTTAACAAATAAGGTAATCTGTTTTTCTAATGTAGGATCCTTTTTACAAAACTCTTTTTAAACATATTCCACGATGCACAAACAATAAACATAGTGCACTCAAACCACAAATACATGCTACATTCTTTTGCACTTCTTCGAAGTTGAGACAAAGTGAAAATCTGGGGAAAACCCCGAGTAGACAAAGCAGAAAGAAACTGAATGGAACACAGTAACTGAAGTACGTAAATGTACAAAAATAGGTACAGTCAGTTACAGGAACACGTCTGAAAGCCTTTCTTTGTGCTACGATCGTTACTTAAGCAATAGATTGGCGACCTTCGGGACAATTTCCTCCTTTACATAAATGCAAAGCAATTGGTTTGGTTGCTTTCACAATGAAGTTGTCTAAACAATGGACTAATACATCCATTTATAGTTACACTTTATCGGCAAATGTCGGTAATTTGACCGATATTCATTCCTCCAAGTTACAGATATTTATAAATAAAGAAAGGTTCGGCCTTGGACAGCAGAATTGTGTTTGAAACAGGTTGTTCGTCATAAAAGGTACGTTTGCAGACTTTATACTAGGAACTGTCGTTGGTTAATGTTGTAGCTGCAGAATTTGTATCGACGGAGAAAAACAATAAAAGAACAATTACATCTAATCTTGTATGATGGGTGCAGCACAAAAATAAAACAAGGAATCTGGATCAGAACTGCGCAAGTCATTGCATGTGCGAGGAAGAGCTATGGGTAATAAACAAAGATAATGAAAAGGAAGCGCACTACTGAAGAAGAGGTAGTAGCATGGCAATACAAGTAAGGGTCAAAGCGACGAGGTAAGGGGACGCGATGGGGTAGAAAAAGGGTGCGTCGTAAGAAGCCAGCACCTGAGGACAGCTAGGACCGTAGAATAGCCCCGCCTGGAAGGAGGGAGAAAGGAACATCTGAAAAAGTCTCGGAAGGGACGATGCTGATGAAGCCACGAAGAGACGCGGACTAAACGATAGATAATGCGAGGAAACATTCAGATGAATAATTGGGTAGGATGGAAGAAAACAGCTGTATGTCTGTGCTCACACGCCCACACACAAATTAATAATTTTATTTTTAATATCCTGGCAGCAACATATATAAAAAAATCTGAAACTATCACGCAATAAATACCATTCCTTAAAAATGTTAAAATTATATTGCAGGGTGCATTTTCTGAATATGTTTCTCTATGTATTTTCATGTTACGAGATCCAAACATATGGAACTCTTCAGTAAAATAAAAATCGTATTATACTGGATTAGTTAGGTTAGGTTCACTGTTCATGTGATTCAGTCAATGTTATCACATTGTTGACTGTGGCTGAGTGAGGTTTGATATGATCTAGTCAGGATGGGTCAAGTTAGGTTCGGACAGATTGGTAAAGTAATAAGAAATCAAATTCAATGTGCATATAATTGGCTATTATTTGTTTCGTTGGGTTCATTGTTCTTACGATTTGGTCAGGATATGTGAGGTTGGGTTCATTGAATATGATTGGTCAAACTATGTTAAGTAGGTTCACTGATAATATGATCGGATTAGGTTAGCATTTAATATAGTTTGGTCATATTACGATGAGGTTAGGTTCATTGAACATATGATTTGGCCACGATACGTCAAGTCCACTGATCATACGATTTGGTCAGGTTATGTGAGGTTCGATTCATTGAAAATATGATTTAGCCAGAATATGTTAGGTTAGGCTATACGTCAAGTCCACTGATCATACGATTTGGTCAGGTTAAGTGAGGTTCGATTTATTGACCATATGATTTAGCCAGAATATGTTGGGTTAGGCTATACGTCAATTCCACTGATCATATGATTTGGTCAGGTTATGTGAGGTTCGATTCATTGACCATATTATTTAGCCAGAATATGTTAGTTTAGGCTATACGTCAAGTCCACTGATAATACGATTTGGTCAGGTTATGTGAGGTTCGATTCATTGACCATATTATTTAGCCAGAATATGTTAGTTTAGGCTATACGTCAAGTCCACTGATCATACGATTTGGTCAGGTTATGTGAGGTTCGATTCATTGACCATATGATTTAGCCAGAATATGTTGGGTTAGGCTATACGTCAATTCCACTGATCATACGATTTGGTCAGGTTATGTGAGGTTCGATTCATTGACCATATTATTTAGCCAGAATATGTTAGTTTAGGCTATACGTCAAGTCCACTGATAATACGATTTGGTCAGGTTATGTGAGGTTCGATTCATTGACCATATTATTTAGCCAGAATATGTTAGTTTAGGCTATACGTCAAGTCCACTGATCATACGATTTGGTCAGGTTATGTGAGGTTCGATTCATTGACCATATGATTTAGCCAGAATATGTTAGGTTAGGCTATACGTCAAGTCCACTGATCATACGATTTGGTCAGGTTATGTGAGGTTCGATTCATTGACCATATGATTTAGCCAGAATATGTTGGGTTAGGCTATACGTCAATTCCACTGATCATACGATTTGGTCAGGTTATGTGAGGTTCGATTCATTGACCATATTATTTAGCCAGAATATGTTAGTTTAGGCTATACGTCAAGTCCACTGATAATACGATTTGGTCAGGTTATGTGAGGTTCGATTCATTGACCATATTATTTAGCCAGAATATGTTAGTTTAGGCTATACGTCAAGTCCACTGATCATACGATTTGGTCAGGTTATGTGAGGTTCGATTCATTGACCATATGATTTAGCCAGAATATGTTAGGTTAGGCTATACGTCAAGTCCACTGATCATACGATTTGGTCAGGTTATGTGAGGTTCGATTCATTGACCATATGATTTAGCCAGAATATGTTAGGTTAGGCTATACGTCAAGTCCACTGATCATACGATTTGGCCAGGTTATGTGAGGTTCGATTCATTGACCATATGATTAACCCAGAATATGTTAGGTTAGGCTATACGTCAAGTCCACTGATCATACGATTTGGTCAGGTTATGTGAGGTTCGATTCATTGACCATATGATTAACCCAGAATATGTTAGGTTAGGCTATACGTCAAGTCCACTGATCATACGATTTGGTCACGTTATGTGAGGTTCGTTTCATTGACCATATGATTTGGCCAGAATATGTTAGGTTAGGCTATACGTCAAGTCCACTGATCATACGATTTGGTCAGGTTATGTGAGGTTCGATTCATTGACCATATGATTTAGCCAGAATATGTTAGGTTAGGCTATACGTCAAGTCCACTGATCATACGATTTGGTCAGGTTATGTGTGGTTCGATTCATTGACCATATGATTTAGCCAGAATATGTTAGGTTAGGCTATACGTCAAGTCCACTGATCATACGATTTGGTCAGGTTATGTGAGGTTCGATTCATTGACCATATGATTTAGCCAGAATATGTTAGGTTAGGCTACACGTCAAGTCCACTGATCATACGATTTGGTCAGGTTATGTGAGGTTCGATTCATTGACCATATGATTTAGCCAGAATATGTTAGGTTAGGCTACACGTCAAGTCCACTGATCATACGATTTGGTCAGGTTATGTGAGGTTCGATTCATTGACCATATGATTTAGCCAGAATATGTTAGGTTAGGCTATACGTCAAGTCCACTGATCATACGATTTGGCCAGGTTATGTGAGGTTCGATTCATTGACCATATGATTAACCCAGAATATGTTAGGTTAGGCTATACGTCAAGTCCACTGATCATACGATTTGGTCAGGTTATGTGAGGTTCGATTCATTGACCATATGATTAACCCAGAATATGTTAGGTTAGGCTATACGTCAAGTCCACTGATCATACGATTTGGTCAGGTTATGTGAGGTTCGATTCATTGACCATATGATTTAGCCAGAATATGTTAAGTTAGGCTATACGTTAAGTCCACTGATTATACGATTTGGTCAGGTTATGTGAGGTTCGATTCATTGACCATATGATTTAGCCAGAACATGTTAGGTTAGGCTATACGTCAAGTCCACTGATAATACGATTTGGTCAGGTTATGTGAGGTTCGATTCATTGACCATATGATTAACCCAGAATATGTTAGGTTAGGCTATACGTCAAGTCCACTGATCATACGATTTGGTCAGGTTATGTGAGGTTCGATTCATTGACCATATGATTTAGCCAGAATATGTTAAGTTAGGCTATACGTTAAGTCCACTGATTATACGATTTGGTCAGGTTATGTGAGGTTCGATTCATTGACCATATGATTTAGCCAGAATATGTTAGGTTAGGCTATACGTCAAGTCCACTGATCATACGATTTGGTCAGGTTATGTGAGGTTCGATTCATTGACCATATGATTTAGCCAGAATATGTTAGGTTAGGCTATACGTCAAGTCCACTGATCATACGATTTGGTCAGGTTATGTGCGGTTCGATTCATTGACCATATGATTTAGCCAGAATATGTTAGGTTAGGCTACACGTCAAGTCCACTGATCATACGATTTGGTCAGGTTATGTGAGGTTCGATTCATTGACCATATGATTTAGCCAGAATATGTTAGGTTAGGCTATACGTCAAGTCCACTGATCATACGATTTGGCCAGGTTATGTGAGGTTCGATTCATTGATCATATGATTAACCCAGAATATGTTAGGTTAGGCTATACGTCAAGTCCACTGATCATACGATTTGGTCAGGTTATGTGAGGTTCGATTCATTGACCATATGATTTAGCCAGAATATGTTAAGTTAGGCTATACGTTAAGTCCACTGATTATACGATTTGGTCAGGTTATGTGAGGTTCAATTCATTGACCATATGATTTAGCCAGAATATGTTAGGTTAGGCTATACGTCAAGTCCACTGATCATACGATTTGGTCAGGTTATGTGAGGTTCGATTCATTGACCATATGATTTAGCCAGAATATGTTAGGTTAGGCTACACGTCAAGTCCACTGATTATACGATTTGGTCAGGTTATGTGAGGTTCGATTCATTGACCATATGATTTAGCCAGAATATGTTAGGTTAGGCTATACGTCAAGTCCACTGATCATACGATTTGGTCAGGTTATGTGAGGTTCAATTCAATGACCATATGATTTAGCCAGAATATGTTAGGTTAGGCTATACGTCAAGTCCACTGATCATACGATTTGGTCAGGTTATGTGAGGTTCGATTCATTGACCATATGATTAACCCAGAATATGTTAGGTTAGGCTACACGTCAAGTCCACTGATCATACGATTTGGTCAGGTTATGTGAGGTTCGATTCATTGACCATATGATTTAGCCAGAATATGTTAGGTTAGGCTATACATCAAGTCCACTGATCATACGATTTGGTCAGGTTATGTGAGGTTCGATTCATTGACCATATGATTTAGCCAGAATATGTTAGGTTAGGCTATACGTCAAGTCCACTGATCATACGATTTGGTCAGGTTATGTGAGGTTCGATTCATTGACCATATGATTAACCCAGAATATGTTAGGTTAGGCTATACGTCAAGTCCACTGATAATACGATTTGGTCAGGTTATGTGAGGTTCGATTCATTGACCATATGATTTAGCCAGAATATGTTAAGTTAGGCTATACGTTAAGTCCACTGATCATACGATTTGGTCAGGTTATGTGAGGTTCGATTCATTGACCATATGATTTAGCCAGAATATGTTAGGTTAGGCTATACGTCAAGTCCACTGATCATACGATTTGGTCAGGTTATGTGAGGTTCGATTCATTGACCATATGATTTAGCCAGAATATGTTAGGTTAGGCTATACGTCAAGTCCACTGATCATACGATTTGGTCACGTTATGTGAGGTTCGTTTCATTGACCATATGATTTGGCCAGAATATGTTAGGTTAGGCTATACGTCAAGTCCACTGATCATACGATTTGGTCAGGTTATGTGAGGTTCGATTCATTGACCATATGATTTAGCCAGAATATGTTAGGTTAGGCTATACGTCAAGTCCACTGATCATACGATTTGGTCAGGTTATGTGTGGTTCGATTCATTGACCATATGATTTAGCCAGAATATGTTAGGTTAGGCTATACGTCAAGTCCACTGATCATACGATTTGGTCAGGTTATGTGTGGTTCGATTCATTGACCATATGATTTAGCCAGAATATGTTAGGTTAGGCTATACGTCAAGTCCACTGATCATACGATTTGGTCAGGTTATGTGAGGTTCGATTCATTGACCATATGATTTAGCCAGAATATGTTAGGTTAGGCTACACGTTAAGTCCACTGATTATACGATTTGGTCAGGTTATGTGAGGTTCGATTCATTGACCATATGATTTAGCCAGAATATGTTAGGTTAGGCTATACGTCAAGTCCACTGAGCATACGATTTGGTCAGGTTATGTGAGGTTCGATTCATTGACCATATGATTTAGCCAGAATATGTTAGGTTAGGCTACACGTCAAGTCCACTGATCATACGATTTGGTCAGGTTATGTGAGGTTCGATTCATTGACCATATGATTTAGCCAGAATATGTTAGGTTAGGCTATACGTCAAGTCCACTGATCATACGATTTGGTCAGGTTATGTGAGGTTCGATTCATTGACCATATGATTTAGCCAGAATATGTTAGGTTAGGCTATACGTCAAGTCCACTGATCATACGATTTGGCCAGGTTATGTGAGGTTCGATTCATTGATCATATGATTAACCCAGAATATGTTAGGTTAGGCTATACGTCAAGTCCACTGATCATACGATTTGGTCAGGTTATGTGAGGTTCGATTCATTGACCATATGATTTAGCCAGAATATGTTAAGTTAGGCTATACGTTAAGTCCACTGATCATACGATTTGGTCAGGTTATGTGAGGTTCAATTCATTGACCATATGATTTAGCCAGAATATGTTAGGTTAGGCTATACGTCAAGTCCACTGATCATACGATTTGGTCTGGTTATGTGAGGTTCGATTCATTGACCATATGATTTAGCCAGAATATGTTAGGTTAGGCTACACGTCAAGTCCACTGATTATACGATTTGGTCAGGTTATGTGAGGTTCGATTCATTGACCATATGATTTAGCCAGAATATGTTAGGTTAGGCTATACGTCAAGTCCACTGATCATACGATTTGGTCAGGTTATGTGAGGTTCAATTCATTGACCATATGATTTAGCCAGAATATGTTAGGTTAGGCTATACGTCAAGTCCACTGATCATACGATTTGGTCAGGTTATGTGAGGTTCGATTCATTGACCATATGATTAACCCAGAATATGTTAGGTTAGGCTACACGTCAAGTCCACTGATCATACGATTTGGTCAGGTTATGTGAGGTTCGATTCATTGACCATATGATTTAGCCAGAATATGTTAGGTTAGGCTATTCGTCAAGTCCACTGATCATACGATTTGGTCAGGTTATGTGAGGTTCGATTCATTGACCATATGATTTAGCCAGAATATGTTAGGTTAGGCTATACGTCAAGTCCACTGATCATACGATTTGGCCAGGTTATGTGAGGTTCGATTCATTGACCATATTGATTAACCCAGAATATGCTAGGTTAGGCTATACGTCAAGTCCACTGATCATACGATTTGGTCAGGTTATGTGAGGTTCGATTCATTGACCATATGATTAACCCAGAATATGTTAGGTTAGGCTATACGTCAAGTCCACTGATAATACGATTTGGTCAGGTTATGTGAGGTTCGATTCATTGACCATATGATTTAGCCAGAATATGTTAAGTTAGGCTATACGTTAAGTCCACTGATCATACGATTTGGTCAGGTTATGTGAGGTTCGATTCATTGACCATATGATTTAGCCAGAATATGTTAGGTTAGGCTATACGTCAAGTCCACTGATCATACGATTTGGTCAGGTTATGTGCGGTTCGATTCATTGACCATATGATTTTGCCAGAATATGTTAGGTTAGGCTCGTTATTCATATGTTTAGGCCAAACTAGGTTAAATTAAGTTCATTTTGAAGGTGATGAGTTCAGATATGTTAGGTTAGGTCCATTATGCGTAAAAATCACACAGATACAAGATACTAGTAACAATGGGGGTTTACATTAGCATACTTCAGCACTAGTTTCGAAATCTAAATCATTTTTCCATAGCATCAGCTAGTGCAAAAACTATGCAACCGAAATTTGCGTCTCTAAGGGGGTGATAAATCTGTGACTTGTTGCAGCATTAACATCTCCACAAGCATCTCCTAGTTACGTCTTGTTTGTAATGAATTAATTCATACGTTTGGACCCGCCTGGAGACCCAGCATACAGTTCCGCCAGTAGCTGCACAGAGGTGCCAGGTGCGCGGATATTTAAAAACGCCCGTCTTACAACTTGGGTACATGACGGACATCACAACCTTTCGTATTTTAGGCTATAGTAGGATGTACCACAACCTGTCACCACGTTTGTTCAATTTATAACCCATTTAAAGGGATTTGATGTTTAAAGAATTTTTTATGTTGAAATATTTTTGAAAAAATAATAATATTTAGGCTATATTTTATTTGCAAAAACACGCGCGCACATAAATAAACACGTTTCTAACACAACAATGGCTGTCTTTATGCAGTGTGACACAAGAGTTTACTTTGTTCGCAACGATTAGGTCGCCTAATCTGAGTAAACCTGGCATCAATATTTCGCTAATCTGTGCATAGTTGTATCAATATTTACCTCACCCTTGCCTTTATTTGCATAGATTGCACAACATTTCTATACTAGAAACGTGGGAATCGGAATCTGTTCGGTTCTGAAATATCTGACATTTTCTTTTCTGTTTCCTTTCATACTCTCCTGTTCCCTTTCATACTCTCCCATTCCCTTTCATACTTTTCTATTCTTTTTCATATATTTCCTATTCTCTTTCATATTTTCCTATTCTTTTTTATTCGCTTCTATTTCCTTTCATACTCTCCTGTTCCCTTTCATACTTTCCTGTTACCTTTCATACTCTCCCATTCCCTTTCATACTTTTCTATTCTTTTTCATATATTTCCTATTCTCTTTCATATTTTCCTATTCTTTTTTATTCGCTTCTATTTCCTTTCATACTCTCCTGTTCCCTTTCATACTTTCCTGTTACCTTTCATACTCTCCCATTCCCTTTCATACTTGTCTATTCTTTTTCATATATTTCCTATTCTCTTTCATATTTTCCTATTCTTTTATTCGCTTCTATTTCCTTTCATAGTTTCCTGTTCGCTTTCATAACTTCCTGTTCCCTTTAATAGTTTCCTATTCTCTTTCATACTTTTCTATTCTTTTTCATATATTTCCTATTCTCAATTCATATTCTTCATAATTTCCCGTAACCTTTAATACTTTCCTATTTTCTTACTAGCTTTCTTATTCCTTTTCATACTATCCTTCTCCTTTTCACACTTATTCCTTCCCATGCTTCTACCTCCTTTTGTAATCATATTTCCTTCCACACTTTTCTATTCCTTGGCATAGTCTATTATAATCTTTCATACTCTCTTTTTACCTTTCATTTCTGCTTTTCCTCTCAGTACTGTCTTTCCTAATCCCTAAAATGCTTTTCTATCCGATTCATTCTCTTCTATTATCTTATATTAGTTAGTGTCTTGTTTTTTATACTTTCCTATTTTGCATACTAAATTTATTTTCTGTTAAAAAACTTAGACAGACTTTCCATATACATATATATACGCGATATAACAGGCCCCAAGAACATGTAAGACATGTACAGTTTTCTCTTGTCTGTGCTGTAATTTATGTGCACTGTAAATTTTATAGGTCTATGATACGAGGCATTCAGGTCAAATGCCAAGGGAACGCAAATAGCCATGGGATGCGAAAAGGATTGATTGCTTTTTATTATTATTAAAATTAATTCAACGCAAAATGGTGTGGCTTCGCCAATCCGTATTCTGTCTGTTTGCAGTAAATGGCAGAGCCAAAGCAGTGCTTTATAAGGAAGCCTCAGCCTCCAAGGTAAGAGAAATTACAGGCGCCTACTTAGCGCAATCTAGCGTTTCCTACAGTTGTAAAAGTCACGCTATGGAATTACTCTAACCTTTACTCCTTTGTCCTCTCCATCTGTTCGTGCAATCAGCGCTCGACAACCAAATCATAATAAATTTGTTTCATATTTTCATAATTTGTTTCAGTTTTACAATTTTTTGAATGCCCTTAAACTTATACGACCTGATGTAAGTTAACAGAAATTGACACCAATTAAATAAAATTTATAGTTATAGTGTAGAAATCTAGTTATTTATTTACACGAACCGAGCCTAAAATTATAAAAGTAACTACATCTGGTAACATGGGATATTAAATGTTTTGTTCAAACAATTATTTTCAAATAGTTGAAATGTATTTTTGTTGTGTAAACAAGTATAACACAAAAACAAGCTCACTAGGAGGACTGAAAATATATGGAGCTAGAGAGCGAGAATATACTTGGATGTGAGGAGTATAAGTGTGTAGGGAGAAAAATCCAAAACAATGGAACGACGGGAGAGAATGTAAAGGAAAGAACCAGAACAGTGAACTATTACATTGTTACGTTCTTACGAGGGTTCAATAATTTATATTTATAACTACAAATTTATTACTTTACACACTTTTATAGCTACTATTATTTTAACACTTTTCATTAATAAAAGCGTCCAATTGATTTAATTAGTACTAGTAATAACCACGAGGTTCGCTAATAGTATCTCGCACCAAATTGTCACTCTCTCAGTAAACTCTCTTCAATGCATTGTCACACTCTTATCTCTTCTCGCTTAACAACACTTTTATATCTCGATCTGCCTCTTCTAGTATGTACTTTATATCTGCTTATTTCTCTAGCGTGTCTAGTTGTATCCGCTCAATAGCGGCTTGCCGCTTCCAGTAATTTCTGTCCGCTTACTTCTAGAAGGTTCTCGCATTTACAAGACGGCGTGCTGTTGTGTCCGCACAAGCGTAAAAGATTTGTATTTGTCAAGCCGTGTATTATACATCGCGGGCGGGTCCTTGTCCGTAACAATATATTCCCTGACGGATAAATACATCTAGTCACAGAAAACAAAAGTAGGTTACTGTAGGCCTATATATTCGAGTACATTTTCCTAACATTACAATACTTTTCTTTGTTTGCGCGTTTCGGAATGACTCCATTTTCAAAACTTGAATAGTACTCTTTACGGATATTATTTGAGTTTTGAAAATGGAATCATTCCGAAACGTGTCAACAAAAGAAAATATTGTTATGTTAGGAAAGGCAGAAAAATATATAAAACACAAGTGAAAATAAGTTCATTAAGAATTTCAAGTAGGTTACTGTACTTCATTTCTCTTAAATAAATAATAAAATCCAAGAATACCTAATGAAGATGTAGAAAGATGTAATATGTGCAAGCAAAGCAGCTAATATAAACGTATTCAGTCGGTGACTAATTGTAAATTAATAGATCGAACATCTCCAACGAAAGGAAAGCCTGAAATACCCTGACCACAGGGAATCAACTAGCTAGGCCACAACGAAATCTTCAACCCAGCGATGGGAGGGTTAGACGAGGATGGCGGCTATAAGGAAAACGACATTTAGAGCCTCTATAGGCCGGTTACATAGAATAATTTAAATAATACGAAATCGTATAAAAAGAAATATTTCATACTATAGTAGAATAACTATTAGAAAAATCGCTAGGCTTATGCGTGCTGGGCATCACTTGTGCGCATGCGCAGGCAGTCGACAGCCTCCTTGAAGATTTCAGTTGATAGCAAAGCTCTCTCCAGGGCGACCGCTACGTACGTTCTGAAAACATTAGATAGTTATACTATTGTATACTGAAAAATAATTCAATATTTAGTTTATTGTCTTGTTTTAATTTGAACAAATCTTGTACTTTCCAGACTCTGCCATCCTCCAGCCGGAAGTTAGCAGTCGGATTAGTTATCGCGTTCTTGTGGAAACAGGCGCTTAGTTTTCCACTCCAAACAGCTCGAAGCTATTTTCACGTAGTGATTCTACTATACATGACATCTAGCTACTGTAGTTAGAGGTTAGCTACCACCCCCTCTTTAGTGCATGCAAGCAACCTTGACATAACCATCTGTTGCCTTCAATGACCTCAAAGACCTGCCTTACGAGGCGAAGTCGACAATCAACAAAAATATACAGTTAGAAAGCGTTTCTTGATCACAAAACTACATTTATTACGTTTTGTAAAAGCAAAAGGCTACTACCAGAACAGAAGGCAAGATATTTTTATTTCTTTACCTGAATCATAGTTGAATTAAGTTTTTTCCAGCTAATGGCAATCAGTTCGTTCTGGAGAGATGAGTGCAGGATCATATGTTAACTCTTATACAGCTTATAGGTACTTAATATTTAAAAGAATGAAATTCATTATATTTTATTATTCCGCGCACGGTAGTTGGGAGTTTTCTTTGTTTAGGCTTATGCCTCTTTTACTCATCCACTACTTATCCCTACTATCCACGGTTTCGATTGGGCTTCTCTTTTGTTCGTGTGCTTTCCATTTCAGTAGCCTTTTGTAGACATTCTTTGAATATGTCTACTTAATCAATTACATGTGTTGAAAAATATCTGTTAATAAACTTACGAACACAATTTATACTTATATTTTGATAATTTTGTGTAAGAAATTAATGTTAATGGAAGAGAATTGCTATTTTATTAAATTTGGTGTTTGTATGTTGGAGAAAAGGTAGATAAATGATTAAGAGATAATTCAAATCACTTTAAAGGTAATTTTGGGCAAATGTTTTATTTATTATTTTTTTTGCAGTTGTTGGGCTTTACATTTTGAGGTTTTTGAATAGTATTTATTTATTAATTCATTTGTCAAAAAACCTATGCTTTCTGATATTTCTCATCAGTTGCGTTTCATACATCTTTTTCTCTTTCCTGTTATTACGTTTTTACTTTCCACCTCTTATTTATTTAACGTTCCAAGCTTATTATTTCGTTGAGTTTTGTTTGTAACTGTTTGGAATTAGAACTCATTCTTTCACATTGTTGTGATTTAATTAATATTACTATTTTTGCCTCATTTAATGACGCTACTTTACAACTGGTGTATTTTTAAATTTACTACCTGTTACATAATACTAAATAGTGACTGGTGATTTGTTATTGGCAGCTGAAGAAGAGAACACAAATTGATCTAGTATATGGCTGTATTTTAACCGTAATTATAATCAGAGACTGCAACGTTGATTGTCATACAAATACTTTGTTCCTTTTAACCAGAAACCTGAGGCCACGATTCTGTATCTATAAACGTATTTTTCAGAGAAACAAACTATTCTACACAGAATATAAAACCACGTTCAAGTTTATGGAAAGGAGAGAATAAAATCGTGTAGAAGCCATAAAAACAGGCCTTGGAGAGATCTTGATCACTTGCTCGCAGTACTGGTTTGAAAACCGTCCATTACAAGAAACGTCTGTCCGTGCGGTGCGAACCCACGACCTTGCGATTAAAGGGCGGCATTTTGACTTTTCCCTTTCTGTGCAAAGTGTAATTTAACATTTATCAGTTTAAGTTAGAATCCATAATTAATAACACCGCCGGATCACGACGGGCTGCGACCGGATAGTTTCCAGCATTCCTTGAGTTGTCCTTCGCCGTGGAAATTCTTGTAATATTTCTTAGATACAGAGTTGCCAGTGATAATTGTTACTGATCCACCGCATTAAATATTCCGTAATAATTTATCAAATTAAAGGGAGTTTTTATTCGTAATACAACTACGTTTTTGCGTATTCTTAGAAATTTTAACACATGTGTAGAAAAAGCTATCTTTATATCTAAACACACGTATACTCCTTGTCACCGTACAAGTACAGCCAGAATAATGAACAAGAACTCAATTAGTACAGAATTCTAATGAATCAGATCTTGATAATCTGTAATGAATCTACTGTTCCTAAAACTACCTGCATTATTAAGTAGGAAACAGGACAGGAATATTGCTATTATTGGATTCCATCTTCAACAACAGTTATTAACTTACACGTAAAACACTTGGACACGTATTAATATATGACACCTAAAGTAGCACTTATTTTTTGTTTAAATAAAGACGTCCTATTATCAACTCAAATCCGTTACAGTTTAAAAGTGATTAATAAAATTGTAATATTAAAAACCCTAGACCACAGGTTTATGGAAAATTATAATAAATTCCAAGATCAAAAGTCTCCTAAACCAACTGGAATAATATTTTCTTGATCAAAACGTGGAAACCTATTTATGGAAGATATAGCCTTTTGCTAGCAAAATATCTGCGTCTACAAGGTTTAAAGTTGAAATAAAATTAGAAAGGGATTTGAAAATCGGGAGGGAAGAACTGTGTGCGCGACGTAGCCACACCTTTAGTTTACTTTTCGTATTTCTCACAGGTTATAAATCTATGACGCTTATTGAAGATTGATCTTATTGAGATACTTGGCAACTACAATCTCGATATTTATGGTAACCTACTCGTATTTCATAGAGTGAGATAGGTGATGAACTAGCTAGACTGGTAAAATATCTTTCTAATTTTAGTTTTACTGTAATGTTTTCCACATAATACTGACTGAATATACAAACCCTTGAATGAAAATGCTTCTTACACGTTATGCTTGACGGCCCATTTACCCTTAAAAAAGTAGACAATGTGTAAGAAAACACAAAATTTGATTTTTTTTTTTTTTTTATTACATTGAACTTCATAAGCTCAAGAATTCGTCTAATTGTTGTTTGGAAGTTTTACATAAAAATGAAGGAAAATGTTTTTACAAAGAAAATGTTTTTATAAAATCAATTTTATAGATTTTTACTGAAAACTTTCAAAACGTTAAAATAAATATCCTGGATTTAACAGAGATATTCTTTTTTACCCGTCGGTAAAAATAAGGTAATATCGATATTACCCATGCAAAATTATTTCTATATCGAATTTATTAAAAAACCTTTGTTCAGAGGGATAACGTTTCTTGACCAAGCGTTAACATTTCAACGCTTATAAAACCGCCATTAAACCAAATATTTTCTGTCGTATAATACAGAAAGAAGCGCCAAAGCATTCTTAGGGCGCACAAAGAGATAAGTTCTATTTTATTCCCCTTAATAAGTGAAGCGCTAGGAACACGGGATTAAAAGTAATCTGTGAAGACCTCACAGAGTAAACAGAATTCCTTATCTACTTTGTTGAAACTAAAATGTTAAATGTCAAGAAATGTTTTTATTGCACCAACTTTATTTGATAAGATGTTCTATTTATGTAAACATAATCACCGCGCTGTTACGTTAGATGCAACGGGGAGTCACGCGCGCCAGTGACGCTTCGCCAAGACTTTTCAAAGCCGTCAAAACGTAGCTATAGGACTTCAATACTGAATTACAAGCATGAGAGTTAAACATTTACTAGAGTGTAACGGTACAAGCTTTTGTTAGATATATTTTAGTAGAGGGATTGCCAAAAAAGAGTTTTATTTCTCAATCTTTAATGTAAACATGTGAAATAAAATTTAGGCTATATTACAATTTCGACTAAAGGTCGGATGAACCGACATCTATCGCCTCTAAACAATATAACAACAAATTCAAAACAAAAAAAAAACGTTACTTAAAATGTCGCAAACGATAATTAGTGGATAATGGTTGAAACTTACATTATTTTACGTCATCAGAACATCACTTCAATCTTAAAACACATTCCTTTATAAATTCTTCGAATTTGTATGCTACATACAACCTATCTCATAATATATTAGAACCTTGGTGTATACAAATATAAAAACAATCTATACGATAACTTAGGATTAAAAAAAGTAGCTGACGTTAACTATCCGATTGCTGAACTGAAGGAGAGGACTCAATGTTCGTCGATTCTTAAACGTACGTGACTAGTTTACTTTATTAGGCTTATTCTAATAGATTATTTCGTACTTAAACTGTATCGTAGCATAATACGACTCTGTTTCATTAAGAGCTACTTGTGGTGCCTCACTTAACACAACATATTTGTTTAAGATACAACATGAAAACACGCAAAACGTCGTATTTGCTCTAAACTTTGTCAACCTTGTGTCGAGTTGGATAAACTCTAATCATAAACTCTTATCTGTCTGAGCGTGAAGTGACGAGAGCGTTGCTTACATTCCTGCGCCCGGTGGCTCCGGCGTTCCCCAACTGGTGCCTCCGCGGTTACATAAAATAAAACGCAATTATGTAAATTGCAACACAATATAAGTCCATTAAGGCAGGACTGTTCTAAGAGGAACGTGATTACATCCAAAGTATAAAACTTCCGACGGCCAAAGCGTACAAGCCTTGCAGTATGGACGTTCCCGCTACACACCTACCGGGAGGGGGGCATTCTTTCTCCGCAAGACCAGATACGCTTTTATTTTAGAGGGAAAAGATTTTATTGCAGTATAAGACGAATAGCCAGAGTAATTACTACCATCCACTTAGGATAAGAAGGGATTGTGAATAAACCTGGGCATAAAAACTTCTGACAGAGGATATAGAGGGGATAATAACATAACGTGTCGCGTATTTGAAAGTAGACCTACCCTCTTGTGGGGCCATTACACCCACTGTAGGGAGAAATATACGGAAGGGTAGATAAAATTAGGTAGGATATGAAATATCTTCTCATCCCCTGGCATTGCCAATTAATTATGGTCCGACGGGCACTGGTAGGAGAACATTATGGCATTGGATAGTTCAAAGGGGATCTGCCCATGTGAGAAGTGATTCTTTCCTCCATCCCCCTGTACCAATAGGTGCCTCCCAGTACTGGTAGATGCCTCCCAGTATCAGTAGATGCCTCTCAGTACCAATAGATGCCTCCCAGTACTGGTAGATGCCTCCCAGTACCAATAGATGTTTCCAAGTACCAATAGATGCCTCCCAGTACCGGTAGATGCCTCTCAGTACCAGTAGATGCCTCCCAGTACCAGTAGATGACTCCCAGTACCGGTAGATGCGTCCCAGTATCGGTAGACGACTCCTAGTACCGGTACTTGCCTCCCAGTACCAATCAGTAGATGCCACCCAACACCAGCAGATGCCTCCCAGTACAAAATATGCCTCCCAGTACCGGTAGGTGCCTCCCAGTACCAATAGATGCCTCCCAGTACCAATCAGTAGATGCCTCCCAACACCAGCAGATGCCTCCCGGTAGCGGTAGATGCTTCCCAGTACCAGTAGATGCCTCCCAACACCAGCAGATGCCTCCCGATACCGGTAGATGCTTCCCAGTACCAGTAGATGCCTCCAAGTACAAAAGATGCCTCCCAGTACCAGTAGATGCTTCCCAGTACAAAAGATGCCTCCCGGTAACGGTAGTTGCCTCCCAGTACCAATCAGTAGATGCCACCCAACACCAGCAGATGCCTCCCAGTACAAAATACGCCTCCCAGTACCGGTAGATGCCTCCCAGTACCAATTGATGCCTCCCAGTACCAATCGGTAGATGCCTCCCAGTACCAATCAGTAGATGCTTCCGAACACCAGCAGATGCCTCCCGGTACCGGTAGATACTTCCCAGTACCAGTAGATATGCCTCCAAGTACAAAATATGCCTCCGAGTACCTGTAGATGCTTCCCAGTACCAGTAGATGCTTCCCAGTACCAGTAGATGCCTCCCAGTACCGGTAGATGCTTCCCAGTACAAATTATGCCTACCAGAACCGGTAGATGCTTCCCAGTACCAGTAGAAGCCTCCCAGTACCAGAAGATGCCTCCCAGTACTAGTAGATGCCTCCCAGTACAAAATATGCCTCCCAGTACCAGTAGATGCCTCCCAGTACCAGTAGATGTCTCCCAGTACCAGTAGATGCCTCCCAATTCCAGTAGATGCCTCCAAGTACAAAATATGCCTCCCAGTACCGGTAGATGCTTCCCAGTACCAATAGATGCCTCCCAATGCCAGTAGATGACTCCCAGCACAAAATATGCCTCCCAGTACCAGTAGATGCCTCCCAGTACAAAATATGCTTCCCAGTACCGGTAGATGCTTCCCAGTACCAGTAGATGACTCCAAGTACAAAAGATGCCTCCCAGTACCAGTAGATGCTTCCCAGTACCAGTAGATGCCTTCCAGTACCAGTAGATGCCTTCAAGTACAAAATATGCCTCCCAGTACCGGTAGATGCCTCCCAGTACAAAAGATGCCTCCCGGTAGCGGTAGATGCTTCCCAGTACCAGTAGATGCCTCCCAGTACAAAATATGCCTCCCAGTACCGGTAGATGCTTCCCAGTACCAGTAGATGCCTCCCAGTACCAGTAGATGCCTCCCAGTACAAAAGATGTCTCCCGGTACCGGTAGATGCTTCCCAGTACCAGTAGATGCCTCCCAGTACCGGTAGATGCTTCCCAGTACCAGTAGATGCCTCCAAGTACAAAAGATGCCTCCCAGTATCGGTAGCTGCCTCCCAGTACCGGTAGCTCCCTCCCAGTAAAAAATAGATGCCTCCCAGTACCAATCAGTAGATGCCTCCCAACACCAGCAGATGCTTCCCGGTACCGGTAGATGCTTCCCAGTACCAGTAGATGCCTCCCAGTACAAAAGATGCCTCCCGGTACCGGTAGATGCTTCCCAGTACCAGTAGATGCCTCCCAGTACAAAATATGCCTCAAAGTACCAGTGGATGCCTCCCAGTACAAAATATGCCTCCCGGTACAAAATATGCCTCCCAGTACCGGTAGATGCTTCCCAGTACCAGTAGATGCCTCTCAGTACAAAACATGCCTCCCAGTACCAGTAGATGCCTCCCAGTACAAAATATGCCTCCCAGTACCAGTAGATGCCTCTCAGTACAAAACATGCCTCCTAGTACCGGTAGATGTTTCCCAGTATCAGTAGATGCCTCCCAGTACCAGTAGAGGCCTCCCAGTACCAGTAGATGCCTCCCAGTACAAAAGATGCCTCCCGGTACCGGTAGATGCTTCCCAGTACCAGTAGATGCCTCCCAGTACAAAAGATGCCTCCCGGTACCGGTAGATGCTTCCCAGTACCAGTAGATGCCTCCAAGTACAAAAGATGCCTCCCAGTACCAGTAGATGCCTCACCGTACCGGTAGCTGCCTCCCAGTACCGGTAGCTGCCTCCCAGTACCAATATATGCCTCCCAATACAATTATATGTGTGGTCCTACTGTGGAAACAAATAACAATACTAAATACCCGCTTTGGAGGGACAATGTTGACTAAGTAAAGTGGAACACATATATTGCAGCACCAAGACATATAATGGAACACATATGTTGCAGCACCAAGACATATAATGGAACACATTTGTTGCAGCACCAAGACATATAATGGAACACATTTGTTGCAGCACCAAGACATATGTTGCAGCACCAAGACATATGTTGCAGCGCCAAGACATATGTTGCAGTACCAAGACATATGTTGCAGCACCAAGACACATGTTGCAGCACCAAGACATATGTTGCAGCACCAAGACATATAATTGAACACATATGTTGCAGCACCAAGACATATGTTGCAGCACCAAGGAATATGTTGCAGCACCAAGACATAATGGAACACATATGTTGCAGCACCAAGACATATGTTGCAGCACCAAGACACATGTTGCAGCACCAAGACACATGTTGCAGCACCAAGACATATGTTGCAGCACCAAGACACATGTTGCAGCACCAAGACACATGTTGCAGCACCAAGACATACGTTGCAGCACCAAGACATACGTTGTGGCACCAAGACACATGTTGCAGCACCAAGACACATGTTGCAGCACCAAGACACATGTTGCAGCACCAAGACACAAGTTGCAGCACCAAGACACATGTTGCAGCACCAAGACACATGTTGCAGATCCAAGACACATGTTGCAGCAACAAGACACATGTTGCAGCAACAAGACACATGTTGCAGCACCAAGACACATGTTGCAGCACCAAGACACATGTTGCAGCACCAAGACACATGTTGCAGCACCAAGACACATGTTGCAGCACCAAGACACATGTTGCAGCACCAAGACACATGTTGCAGCACCAAGACACATGTTGCAGCACCAAAACACATGTTGCAGCACCAAGACACATGTTGCAGCACCAAGACACATGTTGCAGCACCAAGACACATGTTGCAGCACCAAGACACATGTTGCAGCACCAAGACACATGTTACAGCACCAATACACATGTTGCAGCACCAAGGCACATGTTGCAGCACCAAGGCACATGTTGCAGCACCAAGACACATGTTGCAGCACCAAGACACATGTTGCAGCACCAAGACACATGTTGCAGCACCAAGACACATGTTGCAGCACCCAGACATTTGTTGCAGCACCAAGACATATGTTGCGGCACAAAGCCATATGTTGCAGCACCAAGACATATGTTGCAGCTCCAAGACACATGTTGCAGCACCAAGACATATGTTGCAGCACCAAGACATATGTTGCAGCACCAAGACACATGTTGCAGCACCAAGACATATGTTGCAGCACCAAGACATATGTTGCAGCTCCAAGACATATGTTGCAGCACCAAGACACATGTTGCAGCACCAAGACATATGTTGCAGCACCAAGACATATGTTGCAGCACCAAGACATGTTGCAGCACCAAGACATATAATTGAACACATATGTTGCAGCACCAAGACATATGTTGCAGCACCAAGACACATGTTGCAGCACCAAGAGATATGTTGCAGCGCCAAGACACATGTTGCAGCACCAAGACATATGTTGCAGCACCATACATATAATTGACATGACATATAATTGAACAAGAAGATAATATACACTACAATGTTGGAATGTTCGATATAAATGTAAATGATTATTATAAAACTTTGTGGGGAAAATTCTTATTTAAAACAACTTCCAAAGTACAGTGTACATATTTAACGGCCGGAGGGAGAACCGTCGTAACTGAACTGGAAGCGTTCCTTCTTCCATAATTCCTTGCTGGAGATAAGTTCGTGTGCTTTGACGATTCTACGTCCATCTTGTTTGTCATAAATACGTTTATTTGAAAGCAGCTATCTGACCGCTGTGTTTGTGTACTCAGATAAGCGCGAGCGAGATAACAGTGGATTCTGTAGCTTGTTTGTTTCTTGGCGTTGCCAGCTACGTCTTTGTCACCACCCAGGGTTGCTTCAGTGTGGCGTTGCTTGATAAAACTCGCGACAATATTGGGAATATTCAAGAAAGAACCATATTACTACGTAAACCGTCAACTGACAACTGACAATGCAGTCAGCGAATATTGCTGCAGAAGTATGATTCCCAATGCGTAATCTGAATACGTGAAATGCTATTCCCTGTTTTAGTTGCAAATGTTGGACGAGAAACAATATGAATGTGATTAGCACAAATATAATGGGATGTGAATGTGGTAACATTATTTATATACTTATTGACCAGAAAATGTTTATTGAGAAACAATTATGACGCAATTAGGATAATGGGATGTGAATATATGGAATCGTTTATAAACTTAATTATATGGAAATATTTAATTGTAAACAATTTTCAAGCAATTAAAATGATAATGAGATGTGAACATATTTTCATGGAAATATTTAATTGTAAACAATTATTAATGGAATAATGGAATGTGAATAGAAGATTTATAAAATTAATTATTTGAAAATGTTTGATTGTAAACAATTCTGATAAAATTGAGATTAAAATGGAATGTGAATAGGATTAATGTAGACATAATTATTTGGAAATGTTTGTTTCTAAATAAATTCTAATGCAATTGGGATGGTACTGGAATGTGAATAAGATATTTATAAACCTTATTATTGGAAATGTTTGTTTGTAAACAATTCTAATGCAATTGGGATGGTACTGGAATGTGAATAAGATGTTTATAAACCTTATTATTGGAAATGTTTGTTTGTAAACAATTCTAATGCAATTGGGATGGTACTGGAATGTGAATAAGATGTTTATAAACCTTATTATTGGAAATGTTTGTTTGTAAACAATTCTAATGCAATTGGGATGGTACTGGAATGTGAATAAGATGTTTATAAACCTTATTATTGGAAATGTTTGTTTGTAAACAATTCCAATGCAATTGGGATGATACTGGAATGTGAATAAGATGTTTATAAACTCTATTTTTTTGAAATGTTTGTTTGTAAACGATTCTGATGCAATTGGGATGGTACTGGAATGTGAATAAGATGTTTATAAACTCTATTTTTTTGAAATGTTTGTTTGTAAACGATTCTGATGCAATTGGGATGGTACTGGAATGTGAATAAGATGTTTATAAACTCTATTTTTTTGAAACGTTTGTTTGTAAACGATTCTGAAGCAATTGGGATGGTACTGGAATGTGAATAAGATGTTTATAAACCTTATTATTGGAAATGTCTGTTTGTAAACAATTCTAATGCAATTGGGATGGTACTGGAATGTGAATAAGACGTTTATAAACTTTATTAATGGAAATGTTTGTTTGTAAACAATTCTAATGCAATTGGGATGGTACTGGAATGTGAATAAGATGTTTATAAACTTTATTAATGGAAATTTTTGTTTGTAAACAAATTCTACTATAATTGAGATGATAATGGAATGTGAATAAGATGTTTATAAACTCTATTTTTGGTAATGTTTATTTGTTAACGATTCTGATGCAATTGGGAGGGTACTGGGATGTGAATAAGATGTTTATAAACTCTATTTTTGGTAATGTTTGTTTGTTAACGATTCTGATGCAATTGGGAGGGTACTTGAATGTGAATAAGATGTTTATAAACCTTATTATTGGAAATGTTTGTTTGTAAACAATTCTAATGCAATTGGGATGGTACTGGAATGTGAATAAGATGTTTATAAACTTTATTTTTGGTAATGTTTGTTTGTTAACGATTCTGATGCAATTGGGAGGGTACTGGGATGTGAATAAGATGTTTATAAACTCTATTTTTGGTAATGTTTGTTTGTTAACGATTCTGATGCAATTGGGATGGTACTGGAATGTGAATAAGATGTTTATAAACCTTATTATTGGAAATGTTTGTTTGTAAACAATTCTAATGCAATTGGGATGGTACTGGAATGTGAATAAGATGTTTATAAACCTTATTATTGGAAATGTTTGTTTGTAAACAATTCTAATGCAATTGGGATGGTACTGGAATGTGAATAAGATATTTATAAACCTTATTATTGGAAATGTTTGTTTGTAAACAATTCTAATGCAATTGGGATGGTACTGGAATGTGAATAAGATGTTTATAAACCTTATTATTGGAAATGTTTGTTTGTAAACAATTCTAATGCAATTGGGATGGTACTGGAATGTGAATAAGATGTTTATAAACCTTATTATTGGAAATGTTTGTTTGTAAACAATTCCAATGCAATTGGGATGATACTGGAATGTGAATAAGATGTTTATAAACTCTATTTTTTTGAAATGTTTGTTTGTAAACGATTCTGATGCAATTGGGATGGTACTGGAATGTGAATAAGATGTTTATAAACCTTATTATTGGAAATGTCTGTTTGTAAACAATTCTAATGCAATTGGGATGGTACTGGAATGTGAATAAGACGTTTATAAACTTTATTAATGGAAATGTTTGTTTGTAAACAATTCTAATGCAATTGGGATGGTACTGGAATGTGAATAAGATGTTTATAAACTTTATTAATGGAAATTTTTGTTTGTAAAAAATTCTACTATAATTGAGATGATAATGGAATGTGAATAAGATGTTTATAAACTCTATTTTTGGTAATGTTTGTTTGTTAACGATTCTGATGCAATTGGGAGGGTACTGGGATGTGAATAAGATGTTTATAAACTCTATTTTTGGTAATGTTTGTTTGTTAACGATTCTGATGCAATTGGGAGGGTACTGGAATGTGAATAAGATGTTTATAAACTTTATTATTGGAAATGTTTGTTTGAAAACAATTATGATGCAATTAGGATAGTGCGAATGTGAATAGAATGTTTATAAACTTAATTACTTGAAAATGTTCGATTGGAATCAATTCTAATGCAATCGTGATGATACTGGAATATGTATGTGATTATAAAATATTTTGAAAACTTTCGATTGTAACTTTCGGCGCGAATAGCGTATTATTACTATTATTATTATTATAATGACGATGATGAAAATGGATTAATTATGTGTGATTATACAAATAATCTTGAATGAGAATCAATTTGAATGCAATTAATTATGTAATGGAATATGTGTGTGTTTTGTATAGTTAAACCTATTGATCTGGAAGTGTTTGACGATTAATTTTAAATATTAAATTTTAAACGTACGGAAATATGATGAAATAAAATGTGTCAGTTGAATGATTTAAATGATTTTTCTATTAAACTTATTGCAATTAAAATCACTGTACTATTTTGTCCAGTTTCACTTCAATCATACCTATGTTTGCGTTAAAGTCTCTAACCAAGTTATGTGTCCATGTAAAGGCCACTAAAAGAAAACGTGCTCCAACGATCTTTGCAATGACATGGGCGAACTGCTTTTCAAAAATGCAAGTAATTAGCTCGAGTTGTGTCCGGCGCGTTATCACCGCTGTAAAGGTAGCTTGGTCCTGTTTGTCCCGTTATCGCTCGCTCGACGAGAGTAGCGTTTTACAAGAGAAGAAAATGTTAAAAGCTTTTATACTCCGAACGGACGATATATCAAGGCGCGTACGTCACGTAATTCTACTGAATAACGTGTTGTAGAGGACAAGTTCTCTCTATCTCCTATCTCGTAGCAATTTACATCTGGATCGGTAAAACTTTCGCAATTAGCTGAAAAACAAACTACCTGAAAGTTATTAACCTGGGCTTTGTCTAGTAAGACAAACTTGCTGGCAAGATGACTTCAGTTGTTCTAGATTTACTGCCAGATTGTCAAACTGGATAGCGAGCGAGGATGCGAAGATAAGGAGATGCCGAGCCATCCCCCATAAGCCACTAGTTTGGACGAGGTATTGACACTTCTTGGGAGGGTATTGACTCAGGAGAGCCGCAGATATTGCAACCGCGCTGTATAACATCGGTCGTACCACGAGACGCTAAGGAGAGTAACGTTCGGAAACTGTGTTAAAAGTTAACTTCTTCTTAGGAAGGAAAATATTCTTTATCCGGAAGGCATGTCACGGCTTTTTGCAATTCCGGATAAAAGAGTATTTTAAACTAGAAAACTGTTTATTATATTTGCGGCGGCAATATTTTATAAAAAAGCCCAAAAAAAGTTATAAAGACAGACGATATCTCTTCAACAAACGCAATACGTTATCTAATGATATGTCTATTTTAAATGGCGTTTTTACAATGTTTAATTATATATTTTATTTTGAGGTATAATGATTACTTTTAGCTTAGGGATACTGTCAGACGTAAACATAGCAATGACTTCAACGCTCGATACGTGTAGCATTTCTTTGAACTACATAAATTAATTGAAATATTTAAAATGATTTTGTATCAATTTATTTAAAAATTCAAGTCAATTATTATTCTGAACACATAAACGATGAGAAACCATTTGTAAAATCGACTATATAATAAGGAAATATTCTTGATGTGTTGTACAAGGAAGGCTTATCTGCTGGGGGTAGCTTATCAGAGGTTTATATCTTTTCTAGAAGATACAGAATTAGAATATACAATAAATATCTAAGCGAAATTGAAATATTAAAGGCCTTCATAAGGTAATGTGTTCTTATGTTTCGTTTTTTTTGTTCGTATTTTGTTTTTTATTTATATCTTTTTATTTTATAAGTCAAATTACTGTGTTTGAAGTTACATTTTTATAGGAAGAATACCATTTTGTTTTTGTTTTTTTAATTGAACTTTAAAACTACTTACCCGTTCACTTGACCCTGAAAGATCACAAGAGATTTCTAGTGTACTACTAATTCTTACAACATGTTACATATTCATAATGTTCTATACACTAACAGCTTTTGCATCCGATATGTCTACACATATTTCAAGATAGTTATTCATACTAAAGCTAATTTATCTTGAATTTATCAAATATCGACCTTCTCATGTAAATCAGTGTTTTGACAGTCCTTTTCATTTTTGTAGGAAAGTATTTTTTACTGACCCTCTCATCCCGTCTCGCCTACAGCGATCTCTCAAGGCCACGTGCACGGTTACGTAGTCCACACTATGCATTTTAGTAGCAAAGCAACCATCTTCAGAGAAAACGCAATACAAATGTTCTACTATCAAAATTTATACTTAATGCATCTAGTGGCTTTGCGAATAAAAGGTATTTTAATGCATTTTAAAAATTTAGGTTCTGGCATTTGGGTGGCTGAACACATTTATAGCCAGACTACAAAAATTTTGAATTAATAAAAAACATTCAATGAGAAATTACGTGAACATTTCTTATCAGTCGCGCTGCTCCTAAGAATGTTTTCATTTCAAAAATTGCATTAAAAATATATAACTTATTATTGTTATATTAAATTATTTGTATCGAGATTTGTAACAAAATTTAAACAAATTAATATATCTTTTAACCGTTCAAAACTATTTAATAATATCCTTTCCAATTAACAATCCATACCCCATATGTTTAATAAACAACGTAACATAACCTACGTGTTAAAACAGTTGTTTGACAACATAACGTATAACAAAATCAGCTGATATATGAAATCATACGTTATCACTTAGTTCACTTTGATGCTCCTATAGCGTAACCTGATGCAGTTTTATACTGACGCTATTAATCTGACGGCATTTTATACTGACGAGAAATTGTATGTTTAAAGTCATAAAATAGGTTTTTGTAGACGTCGCTATAAAACAGTTCTATTCAATAATTGAGGCTAAATGGTATAATTTTTTAAAACAAACTTAACACAGTTTTACTCCAAAACATGGTAAGAAGGAAAATTCCAGGCGAAACTGATACCTCCATGGTTTACAAAGACTATTACAATATGTATGCGATAACGGCCAGCATTTGCGAGTGCACGGTTTCGTCGCTTCGGATGCCTTCTTTATCCATAAAATCTGGAATGCGCATTTCTATCAAACAATAAGCATATCTTTTAAAACAGCAAAAATAAAAATGAACACCAAATTCAACAAATTTTGTTCCTTTTTCAAAACGGAAATTCCAAAGCTCTAGAATGCCACGACGACGTTACCAGCAGACTGTTATTTTCATTAATCTCCGGTCGTGGAATTCGCTTAAAGTTCAGAGACAGCAACGCCGGAGTGGAATGGCGACTCGAATCGAGTTGGTACAGCGGCTTACCCAAGTATTCAATTAACACTGTGTTCAGATGCTTATTAAACGCGAAACGTGGAGCAATAATAAATTACCTCCGATTTATGGAAGAATGCCTGTAAATAAAGCAATTCAGTATTTTTCTGGACAGTATTCTTTTTCCTGCGAGAATGAATAAAACAGCTCAATGAGAAAAAACACTGTTGTAACTTAGTGCATTGATCAGCACAACTTTCATATGAAAACCAAGGAAATTATGCTTCCCACGTGAGCTATGATAATCCTAGCTCGCAATGAACGATGATAATTCTCTCTTAATCGTATGTAGCATATATTGATGTAACAATGAATATATTTATCTCTTAAATATATAACATTCAGTGAAATAGTAATCCTAGAAGATGGAGATAGTCGGAAACGCGTCAGATAGTCTACGTATAGACTAAGTTTAGAGGAGGTTGCAGGACAGATTATCGTATAATAGGGGATTGTTGTAATTAAATCTTGTACATGCGCGCGCACATGTTATTTGCTGAAGTTGTTTTTTCTTCTTAAATATTTATTTATCAATGAATTTAAGTTTCTTAAACAAGAGCATTTATAAAAATAATGGTTCCAATCTTTCCGTTAATTTAATAAGACAGTCTTGTTTTACCTGTCAACTGTGAATGTGGCCCTTGACAATGACAGTACATGAAATTGATGAAGTCATTATTTTTGTAAATCTTCTTGTTTATAAAATATATAAAAAACTTTGATAAATAAATAAATAAATATATATATATATATATATACACACAATATATTATAAATAAAATAGCCAGTTACTAGAAATTATGATACGACTTTTGCAGCAGATTTTCAATAGCGTTTATACTCAATAAAGTCCTATTTGTTGTTTGTAACAAAAAGATTTTTTTAAACCACTAATTTGTGTCATATCTTACAGAATTTAAAGTTTAGGAAAATAAAGAGCATCTAATGCAAATGAAAACACATGTTTTTAATTTAGCGAAATAAAATTTATAAACAGGTTTCGATGTGTAGTCAAAGGTATATACAAATTGTCGGTTTACATGTAATAAAATAAATTCGTAAACTTAAACAAATTATATGAGTCACCCTTGCTTTGATTTTTTATTACAAGTGTTCACAAAATTTGTAAATGAATTTTATTCATCTTTATTTGTGACGTTTGAATTCATAACTGAATATGAGCAAATAAAGTTGTATATTATATTAATACACTTTACACAAAGAGTATGCAATAAATTTAATCCCCTATATTTCAAGTGGGGGCAATATCTTCCATATAAAGAAAGATAAAGATTTCCCGTCCCACCCAAAGGGTATGTTAGAGTTCTCGTGTGAAACATCTTTAGTGGCTGAGAAGCCAATTAAAAGGACTTTAAATGCTCATCTTGTTGCTTTAATCCTGCAAGCCGTTCGTCACAAGCAGAAGCCCGTGGGGCCCTTTTATTATGGCGCTACAAATACTAACACATCAAGTATATATCAAATAATCATTATAATTTGTAAAAAAGACTTTAACGATAGTTTGGAAAGGTTTCTTTAACATGGAGTACAACAAGAAAACTTGTAAAAGAATATCCAAAATGGCGCTTATAAATAAAGAAAAACAAAACGGAAATATATGAGTATCAATGGAAAACAACAAGATCTACAATCGGGAAATACACAAAATATTAACTGAAATCATAGGTACAGATAGTTTGAATTAATATCAACACAAAGTGGAACATTGGACAAAGCGATAAAGGAGAGACGTACGTAACGTAGAAAAGCAGTATCGCGTGTAAACTTAATGTATTGAGACCAACATATTAAAAAAATAAATATATACATTATAATCAAAACCATCGCTACATACAGTAGCGAATAATGACAAATTAAAATTAAAAAATGGGAAAACATTAGGAGTTACAGAAATGGAATTTTGTAGAAGATCGGCTGGAAAAGCAGAAAGAGATCGAATAAGAATGTACGGGTACGGGAAATAATGGAATCGTGGGAGTCGTAAAGAAACCTTCAATATGATGTGGACCTGTAAAAAGAAAATGGATAATCTATTAAAAAAAATAATGGAATTGAAACGGTGCGATTAGAAGAAACGAAGTAGACCTGGAAGAACCTGGAGAGGAGAAATCAATGAAGAGATGGAAGGTGACCGGAAGGTAACGAACTTATAAATGAACAGAGATCAATGGAGGTTGGTAATCGAAAGAAGATGTAGAACGCTAAAAAACTGAAAATATATATCTATTAAAAAACGTTCTCTCACTTAACCTACATAGCTACCACATGTTGAACTAATAGGCCTACGTTTTCCAAGTGGCCACTTGAAAATTAATTTTCAACAAATTAGTAAACTTGCGACTGTCATTTTTGATTAGGTGATTATTATTATTATTAATTTTATTGTTAACAATATTTTTATGTCACTGTCCATCCTCTATTGAGTTAACAGTTGGAACAAGGCTGGTCTAGTATGAAAGCAAGCATGTTTTTATTTACATGTTTTAATAATAATAAATTAATATTATTTAATTTGTTACAAGTACAGAAATATATATACAACTATTCTTTGAGCTTAGCTTGTGAGGTTATGTTAAAACAAATAAAAACATAGACAAAACTCACAAATTAATCATTTATTATCTCATACGCGTTTCAGTGACAAACTCATCCCCTCAGTGAGTGTTACTACTACAAGCGCATGGGTTAATAAATGATTAATTTATGAGTTTTGTGTGTTTTCATTTGTTTCAACAGAAATATGTGTTTACCATGTTAATCAATAGGAAATTATATTAAATTTCTTAACGTTGCCAAGAGTGTACAATTGGTGTTAAAAAACTTGAACTATTTTACGACCTTTGGTGTTTACATAGTTAAGATTAATTCGCATGAGAATACAACAAATGAAAGAAAATACTTAAATAGTTATCATTTAGCATATAAGACTAACAAAGATTAATAAACGTTGTTACCAAAGGGTTTGTATCCAACAAATCTCTGATAATTTTTGCCATTTAATATATACCTTCCAACAAAACTTATTAGTGCTACATGTTTTTGCATTTATGCTTGTGTTTGTATTAGTATCTGCGTACATTTTACTTGAATCTAAGTTTTCATATATGCTACATAAATTGTCACTAAATTTGTCTATTTTGCGTTTAGTTCTAATTATGTAGCATATATAGATGTTTTTAACTAGTATTGTGTTTATGTTTTGTTTTATAATTTCAACTTCTACTGCTTTTGCTTGTTAGTTTTTTGTTTCAATTTTGTTTCTATTTGCGTATATATTTGAGTTTATGTATGAATTTTTATTGATTTGCGTTTGGCTTTATATATTTAATATTCCTAGCGTTATGATATTCCCAGGAACTCGCAGAAATATTTCAGGGAATATTGCCGGCAGATTTGTATTTTTTTAGTTGCATTTGAATTTGTATGCCAGGCTTAAATTATTATTATACACCAAACACCTTAAGGCAATATTAATGTTTTAGCCAGTCAGACAAGTCTCCAATACTAAGTCTTTCTATGAAATAGGCCTAAACTAAAACTTGCCATTTTGAAATTTTTCCAATGAGCAATACATAAAACCCTTTCCAAAGTAAACCCATTTCACTGCAGCGAAGTGGAAACTAACGTATGCAGTATATCAGAATGGTGGCTACCATAACGGGGAAATCGAATTTCTGAATATGGCAGCAGCCGATCAGCGAGGTTTAGTGGTAAAGACAGTAATTTTTCTTCACAAGTCAAAGTAGGATTCAATCGCTGCAGAGAGTAGACAAAAACATTGCATGCTGGAATAAATTTCAAAACATTGTAAACAATATGGAAACGTTCAAGCCACAAATATATAAAAACATTTGGATCTTGTGAGGATGAAAAATAACAACATACATTAGCGTAACCTTTGCTTATGACGAACAAGGGCGGTATTACGAGTTTTCCTCTGGAACAAACATAAAGTAAGGTATAGAGAGTATCGATAGAAACGCAACAATAAGTCAAACACATGACTTACGGAGCAGAGGTATAGGTGATAAAGAGAAAGACCGTGGTTAAAACTAACAATAGAAATGGAAACAGTGGATCTAGATATCAAACGAAGACAGATGCCATCAATATCTGTAGAAAACAAGCAATAAATCATTACGGCCAAGAGAGACGAGAGAGATATAAAATGTGAACAAAAGGAGTTCCAATGAGAGAAAAAGGGAAAATGGCTCTGAAGGTTATGAGGACGATTTCGTGAGCGAGATTAGGATAAAAGATAAATTGAATCTGACATTTGTGTATAGTAATATATAACCAGGAATCTAAAGAATAATACCCATCAACATATAACTATAACCTATATTCGAGCTTTGAGTTAAGGTCATAAACACAAGAAATATTATACAACTCACTATTATAAAAACTTTAATCTCAAACGCGTTTCAATGACATTATGTTATCGTCATTAGTGATGCTATCACAACATACAACTTGAAGAAATGGAACATAACCTATAATATTGTTTGTTGTGTTCCATTTTTTAATTAAAGTTATATGTTTGTGATAGAATCACGGATGACGATGACATAATGTTATTGAAACGCGTTTGAGATTAAAGTTTTTAATTGTGAGTTGTGTATATTTCTTGTGTATATAGTATATAACTAGTTGTTATTATTACATTATTACTTTTTTTTATAGGCTAAAGGCTAATGACAGACCACAGACAGTTAATTTATCCTTAATACTCAACGTTTCGAATTTCTTTACGAAATTTTTTTTCAAGAGCTCGTTTTTATATTAAACCAAAATACAACATAGCTTAGAATTTATAAAATACATAACATTACATTAAACACAATAAAAATCAACAATAATCAATTTTTTATCGCAATAAAAGAGACAAATCACAGATACGTACATTTACTCATCAACCTAGTGACCAAAAAATATACAAAAATGTTAAATTTCACTTATATTTTCCTTGCTAAAGATTCATATGCAGAAGGTCACTCGGGCTATTGTATATATTATAATGACTATGTTGTTTAAACTTATAAGTGACTCAATTAATAATAGTAGATGAGTTAGCGTATGTATCTGTGATGTGTCTGTATCTGTGATGTGTCTGTATCTGTGATGTGTATGTATCTGTCTAATTTCATAAAGAAATTAGAAACGTTGAGTGTTAAAAAAGCATGAATCAATTGTCTGTGATCTGTCATTATCCTATATAAAAATGAATAGTTATTAACAGACATTAAATAAAAATATTAGTGAATATTGTCATGATAACTAGTTACTTTAAATTTATAAATAATAAAATAACTAAACGCAATTATTAAATTAAATACTTTACAAAAATAACCAAGCTAAATAACAACAAGTTATAGATAGACTTGTGCTCAACATTCCTTGTTACACATTGGGAGAACAGAGTGTAATGGAGAAACTAGTCGAAAGAAGGCAGACGGTAGGAACCATAGAATACTTTATCTATACACGTATAAATTAATGCAATATTGCAAGCTTTTGTTTGGATTTACTTGAAAAAATAGTTGGATATACTAATTGTAAAAGAACAATACTAGATTCAGTAAAGATATTAGCGAGGCAGAATATCCCGGGGTAAAATGGGAAATTAATCTAACATTTCTCACAACCTTCGAAAATAATTCATCAATATTTATCCGATAGTTATCGGTCTTACCGACATTATCAATATTCCAAAAACAATTATACTTTTCCATTTAGCGTCGTCAGAAATACAAAAACATTAACTTAGTGGCTGACGAGCCAAAAATTAAAAATGTAAAAACTATAAATATAAAATAACTTCAGCACGCATTTTATAAAATCAGTTTTTTAAATAAAAAACAGCGCTAAGTTATACTGTATTACAATACATTTACAAAATGTTTGGTTCAAAATTGTTTTTAAATTTAGTAATGCGCGAGGTAAACAGTTCATATGATATGAATCACGACCTCCTAATTAATAACAACGACGGAATTAATAACAAACAGGAGGATGTCAAGTTATTTTATGTTGGCAAACACTCTTTTGTATTTGGTTTGTATACGTACATATCTCCAAATATATTCTTTGTTACATAAACAATATCAGTACTGTTTATATTGATAACAGTATATCTTTTGTTATTCTGTTTATGTAATACAGAATAACACAGTCCTCTGTTTTATGCTCGTGCTTGTAAAATGTTTGAAATGTATGTTGGGAGGTTATTAAATTTTTTCAGAATGTATACTTTTTGTGGCATCGCCAGGTATTGTTATTTTTCCTTGTTCCTGCGGAATTTCTGCAACAACAGGTATATATTTTCCCCGATATCCATGACGTCTACAACGAAAATATCCTTTAATTCAATGGAAATATTTATTGTTTTTAATGCTGGGTTAGCATTACAAGTTTGGAAGAACTATATTAAGGTTAGAGATAATATGATTTGTAATTCTTTAGCATATCGTTCACATCTCTCCCCTTAAAGTTTATTCACTTCATTACCTAATCTGTATTATTGCAAAACTAAGCGATAAAATAAATATATTAAACATAATTGAAATTCACTTATAATTCTCTTACAAAATCGACAAATAAATTATCAATATAATGATTGAGTATACTAAAGTGGTTTCCTTTTTAAATCAAAACCAAAACAATTTTAATCTGTGATGCATATGAATACTGTTCTACTCCAGCAAAGCAATCACTAAAATACGCCTACATACAGTACATCCATAATTACAACCTTAAACATCTACTTTGAAGCGTTTAGAAAGGTTCATTTCCTCAATTCCAAGAAATAATTAAGTATGGAAACCCGTCGCAACAATGAAGATGTCGTAGACACGATACTAACATAGCCTGTAAATGATTACTTTTTGTACACAAGTGCTAATAAAATGCTTGTGTTAGAGTATGTGTTAATAGGCCTACGCTCAAAACTCCTATTAACCAAATATTAAAAATTATTTAAAAACCAATTATCACTAAATTTTCAATGCAATTTTTATATTGGCACGGATAATGCGCACAGTAAAAGATACGTACATCGAAATATGCGTAAGACTACATGAGGAAACAATAGCAATTGATGAAGGCGAGTCGTAAATTTGATAAGAGAAAAAAGCGTACAAACCAGACTCCAGTTGTCAACTCAGGTCATCTACTCCTAAACCATTTGATAATAACTTTTAATGTTTTGTATTGTCCAGTCAAAATGGGTCAAAAATGGGTTTTCATTTTGTCAGTAGTCACTTTGCTTTTAACTGTCGAGGTGATAAGTTTGATTTAATCGAGAGAGACCTACCAAAAAAGAGGCTGAGACTCGACTCCTATGCATATGAGACTGGAGTTACACTTAGATGGAGAGAGAGAGAGAAGTAAAACGAAGTATATTAAGTCCAAATTTCACATGATTAAGTAAGAATTTAAAAAAAACAAAAAAAGATCAAATAAATTGACCGAGTTGTAATATAGATTAAAATTAAAAAATTCTGTAAAATAAAAAAAATAAAGATATAAAACAAAAAATTACCAAGGATACAAGTTGATAATAAATACACAAAAACCTCTTAACCACAAACTTTCATTAATTTACCCTAATGTACATTTCCGTTACAAAGTAACCATCCTCAGAGGGATAACATACAAAGACTTTGTATGTAACATGAGTCTTTGTATGTTATCCCTCTGAGGATGGTTACTTTGTAACTGAAATGTACATTAGGGTAAATTAATGAAAGTTTGTGGTTAAGAGGTTTTTGTGTATTTATTATTAAATTCAACCACAGTATATTCCTAATAAATAGATACAAGTTGACTTTAAACAAGCCAAAATGATAGCTCAATATATTTCTTATCATTTTGCCAGTTCAAAGACGGGAAAAATGTAATGGAAATCAGGTTTAATAGATAAAGTTTCAAAGGATTTCCAGTCCTGAAAATCTAAGCGACGTCTATGCTTATCTTTAGCTCAGAGGTAAACTCATTTATGTAGCTCAATAGTTTTAATTTCGGCTAAAAGTTGTACGCATTTTCGCCTGTCACAATGTTCTGACGTCATAGCTTACCCTTGTCATCTGTCAAAAGTTGATTCTGTACGCATCTTTCGCAATACTCCTGGTGTACGCATAATCGTTGTACGCATGTTTCTGCATTCATTTGTATACGTTAAAAAAATATTCGCAACAATAACTACATAATGATAATTTTTTAAACAGTTTTTCAACTCATTTTGTAAGAACGTAGACTTTTATTGCAAATAGGTTTTATTGCACACCGTAGAGAGTATCTAGCAAATTGCTTGTACTGCAGGTTGTTTATTCGCCTCTTGGAAGTGTTAATAACTGACAATTTTACAAAATGATTGTGTTCGCATCATTTCATAAATCCTTACAGATAATGTGGCTTGAGAGCAGTGTGGGACGTATATAACTGACTATGTGCTGGACACGACCTGAGCAATGCACTCTCCAATTTTACGCAATCACAATAAAGCAACATCCGATATAAACAACACTTCATCGCTCTGCCCCGAAACCAATAAATTCCAGTAAACTATATGCAAAGTACGTCGAACAAATATATTTACCAACTGCGGCAGAAACTATAGCCGGCCGTGGTTAGTCTGGATCGGAACAAAGAAAGGATCTCGGAGGGCCCGCAGGGAAACATTCCTCATGCCTCACGCCTCGCGCCGCACGCTCGCTTAGCGTACTTTAATTACATTTGTTAACGTTGGATTTTTGTTGATATAAGGTGTTCGCGCCCTGTTGTCCGCCTCAAGACCCTCCAGATCAAACTCTCCCGTGGCGTTAAATAATGACAAGTTTGTAGAGTAGAGCAAGACGGTTCTCTTTGGGTCGCTTGTTACTACCATTCCTGTTTCTCTGCGTAACATTTCAACTTTTTTTAAATTGTCTAAAGTTATTAACAAAATAATTACTTCCATTATGGCGAAATTATGGGGAAATTTTAACGCTTGGTTCTTTACGTACGACTTTTTTCTAACGAAAGCTATACCAAACAAAAATTATGAAATAAGAAAAATATCAGCTTAAAGTAACTGATCAGACAATGAAATTTAAAAAAAAAAAATTCATTTCTTCTTTGACACAGTTTTATCTACCCAGAAGATGATCCACACTCGCATTTTATTCATTAAATAATGCAGAAAGTTTAAATGGATTTACTTTTATTCGTATGTCGGGGGGAAAGTCGAGGATATTTTCTGTCGTGACCTTGTCAATAATTTTACGCAGAAGTTGACTGTTGTTATATGGAATTATTGTTACTTACTGAGGTAATCTACTTAAGAGAATTATATTGTTAAAGAGTTCAGCACCAAGTTAAAGTCCTTTAATACAATGAAATTGTTAAATATAAACTATCATTACATTTGTCACTATAAAATATATAAATATAAGGAAACTTTAACGTTTGTTTGTTCACGTACGATTTTATAAAGAAGGCTATATAAAACAATAAATATTTCAGAAGATATAGGTGAAAACTAAGTAATCAAGTTTTTTTTAAATTTTCATTTCTTCTACCCATAAGATAACGCACGCTCATAGTTATTAATTAAACAATGCAGAAAGTTTGAATATATTTTAATTCAAAATTTTATTTGTAAGTAGGAGGTAGTTATTAATAGTTTCCTTTATTCGTGATGGAATCTAGAGCTTGTAGTCTACTCCTCTAAAGACAATCTTTTCAAACGTTTACTGTTGTTATATTCCTTTATTAACAAATATCAAAAATTATCTGTTTAAAAGAATCAGATTGTTAAGAGTTTAGCACAAATTAAAAACACGAAATTTACAGTCTTTTATATAATAAAATAATCAAATATAAACTCTCATTATGTTTGTTATGAGGAAATTTTAACGCTTGTTTGTACGCTTTTGTTTTGATTATTATAAAAAGCGAAGCAATACAAAACAATAAAAATGAGCAGAGAAATATTTATCAAAGATATCGCAAATATCTTGATAATCATTATTTTATATATTTTTGTATTTCTTCTTCGGCAAAACTTTATTAATTCAAAATTTATCAATTAAGATAAAAAAACGTTTTATATATAAAAAAACCCTTAAGTAATCTTCCGAAAAGCAAAGCAAAATCAGGACAGCCAACAGAAATAGATTAGTAAAATAAAATCATGCAAGTCTTTACAACATCGATATGAATCTATTCATAATCTTACAGAAGTTTAAAACAGTTCCCCTTCATTATAGAAAAGAATTTTCCAAAACATTTTCACTTTAAATTTAAAACGCGTTAAACATTTACATTTTTTAATTTTACATTTAATATTTTAAATTTTACAGTTTTACATTTAAAATTTTACGAAATAAGTCCAAGTAAATGAACTAATAGCTGTTCTCTCGTAACCAGGGGCACGATCGATCGATAGAAAACCAAAAGCTAGCTCTATTCAAAAACATTGGTTTTTGTAGTGCGTGTTGCATGAAAAGCCTACGCTAAGATATAGCAGGAGTTGCAGTCCGACTTTTTTCTAACGAAAGCTATACCAAACAAAAATTATGAAATAAGAAAAATATCAGCTTAAAGTAACTGATCAGACAATGAAATTTTAAAAAAAATTTTCATTTCTTCTTTGACACAGTTTTATCTACCCAGAAGATGATCCACACTCGCATTTTATTCATTAAATAATGCAGAAAGTTTAAATGGAATTACTTTTATTCGTATGTCGGGGGGAAAGTCGAGGATATTTTCTGTCGTGACCTTGTCAATAATTTTACGTAGAAGTTGATTGTTGTTATATGGAATTATTGTTACTCACTGAGGTTATCTACTTTGTTCACGTACGATTTTATAAAGAAGGCTATATAAAACAATAAATATTTCAGAAGATATAGGTGAAAACTAAGTAATCAAGATTTTTTTAAATTTTCATTTCTTCTACCCATAAGATAACGCACGCTCATAGTTATTAATTAAACAATGCAGAAAGTTTGAATATATTTTAATTCAAAATTTTATTTGTAAGTAGGAGATAGTTGTTAATAGTTTCCTTTATTCGTGATGGAATCTAGAGCTTGTAGTCTACTCCTCTAAAGACAATCTTTTCAAACGTTTACTGTTGTTATATTCCTTTATTAACAAATATCAAAAATTATCTGTTTAAAAGAATCAGATAGTTAAGAGTTTAGCACAAATTAAAAACACGAAATTTACAGTCTTTTATATAATAAAATAATCAAATATAAACTCTCATTATGTTTGTTATGAGGAAATTTTAACGCTTGTTTGTACGCTTTTGTTTTGATTATTATAAAAAGCGAAGCAATACAAAACAATAAAAATGAGCAGAGAAATATTTATCAAAGATATCGCAAATATCTTGATAATCATTATTTTATATATTTTTGTATTTCTTCTTCGGCAAAACTTTATTAATTCAAAATTTATCAATTAAGATAAAAAAACGTTTTATATATAAAAAAACCCTTTTGTAATCTTCCGAAAAGCAAAGCAAAATCAGGACAGCCAACAGAAATAGATTAGTAAAATAAAATCATGCAAGTCTTTACAACATCGATATGAATCTATTCATAATCTTACAGAAGTTTAAAACAGTTCCCCTTCATTATAGAAAAGAATTTTCCAAAACATTTTCACTTTAAATTTAAAACGCGTTAAACATTTACATTTTTTAATTTTACATTTAATATTTTAAATTTTACAGTTTTACATTTAAAATTTTACGAAATAAGTCCAAGTAAATGAACTAATAGCTGTTCTCTCGTAACCAGGGGCACGATCGATCGATAGAAAACCAAAAGCTAGCTCTATTCAAAAACATTGGTTTTTGTAGTGCGTGTTGCATGAAAAGCCTACGCTAAGATATAGCAGGAGTTGCAGTCCGACTTTTTTCTAACGAAAGCTATACCAAACAAAAATTATGAAATAAGAAAAATATCAGCTTAAAGTAACTGATCAGACAATGAAATTTTAAAAAAAATTTTCATTTCTTCTTTGACACAGTTTTATCTACCCAGAAGATGATCCACACTCGCATTTTATTCATTAAATAATGCAGAAAGTTTAAATGGAATTACTTTTATTCGTATGTCGGGGGGAAAGTCGAGGATATTTTCTGTCGTGACCTTGTCAATAATTTTACGTAGAAGTTGATTGTTGTTATATGGAATTATTGTTACTCACTGAGGTTATCTACTTTGTTCACGTACGATTTTATAAAGAAGGCTATATAAAACAATAAATATTTCAGAAGATATAGGTGAAAACTAAGTAATCAAGATTTTTTTAAATTTTCATTTCTTCTACCCATAAGATAACGCACGCTCATAGTTATTAATTAAACAATGCAGAAAGTTTGAATATATTTTAATTCAAAATTTTATTTGTAAGTAGGAGATAGTTGTTAATAGTTTCCTTTATTCGTGATGGAATCTAGAGCTTGTAGTCTACTCCTCTAAAGACAATCTTTTCAAACGTTTACTGTTGTTATATTCCTTTATTAACAAATATCAAAAATTATCTGTTTAAAAGAATCAGATAGTTAAGAGTTTAGCACAAATTAAAAACACGAAATTTACAGTCTTTTATATAATAAAATAATCAAATATAAACTCTCATTATGTTTGTTATGAGGAAATTTTAACGCTTGTTTGTACGCTTTTGTTTTGATTATTATAAAAAGCGAAGCAATACAAAACAATAAAAATGAGCAGAGAAATATTTATCAAAGATATCGCAAATATCTTGATAATCATTATTTTATATATTTTTGTATTTCTTCTTCGGCAAAACTTTATTAATTCAAAATTTATCAATTAAGATAAAAAAACGTTTTATATATAAAAAAACCCTTTTGTAATCTTCCGAAAAGCAAAGCAAAATCAGGACAGCCAACAGAAATAGATTAGTAAAATAAAATCATGCAAGTCTTTACAACATCGATATGAATCTATTCATAATCTTACAGAAGTTTAAAACAGTTCCCCTTCATTATAGAAAAGAATTTTCCAAAACATTTTCACTTTAAATTTAAAACGCGTTAAACATTTACATTTTTTAATTTTACATTTAATATTTTAAATTTTACAGTTTTACATTTAAAATTTTACGAAATAAGTCCAAGTAAATGAACTAATAGCTGTTCTCTCGTAACCAGGGGCACGATCGATCGATAGAAAACCAAAAGCTAGCTCTATTCAAAAACATTGGTTTTTGTAGTGCGTGTTGCATGAAAAGCCTACGCTAAGATATAGCAGGAGTTGCAGTCATTTGGAAAACTAATATAAGTAAGTTTGTTCAAATAAAATAATGTCTATAGCGGCCTTTAGCCTTGTGAAATCTACATTACTGTAACATAAATACTACACCTTATATTATAATATATGTGGAACGGTCTTTTGCTTCCCCTACCTTCCCCCCGCTAGTGCTCGCCCTTCGAGGTCACGCGCCAGCTTACTACTTCAACTAGATATAGTTGGTCACTAACAGGTCCTTGTATTAGAGAACTATTTACTGCTACAGTATTAGCCTATAATGTTCCCTAGACATACGTTTTAACTGCTTTAATCTTACTCCTAATACACAGAACAACATATCCTATTAGTATAAAAAGAGCTAATCCATAAAAACATGCGCTACCACGTGGCACTAGATAAAGGCCACTTTTCCGTGCCTTCAAACTGAACACATTTAAGCATCCTCGTTGACGTTATGGTAAGATAATTTTCAAAATCAGTTTCCTGAATATTTTATTGAATTATGTAATGATTAGGCCCAAGAGAAGATATCATACAACAGCTGTTTTGTTATGTTAGTTTCACTATTAAACATTAGCAATAAGTTGAAATCTAAATTGTGTCCACGGGAAATTATAAAATATGAGAATACGTTAACAGGAAATTATGTTATATAATACACCTACTTGTTAATGACTTGAGCTTTATCAATAATTTAATTTTTTTAGAATCTATTTTTAATAAAATTGAAAAGTAGATCTAATATTTAAAAATTTATAAATATGATTCAGTGAAGAATTAAATTTCAAAATTAGATTATAATAAGGTAATACATTATGATAAGTTATTTTCTGCTTTATGAGTTTTATATTCTTTTATATATTTACGTTTTAAGTTCTATTATGTTGTTTTATCAATAACTTTTCTTTAACCTTAATTCACGTTTAAGGTTTAAACGTGTTTAAACTTTTCTATAACACGTTTATTTTTAGGTTTTCTTTGTCCTCTCTTTAAATAAAATAAATGCCTTTAGAATATTTTTCTTATTGGAGAACATTTTCAACTTGAGCCTCTCCAAGAAAATCCTAGATCCGTCTCTGGATGTGACAAATTATAAAACAGGTCAAATTATCTTTTACACTTCGAACGCATCAAATTATTGCGAAAAATCAAATTAGGTTATCATCCTAACAAAATTATTTACACAAAACTAAACTAACACTTATAGGAACCAAATTAAACAACAATCATATATTATTGTTTAATTAAGCTATAAGCTATATGTTACTATACCTAAACATACACATTTGATATTTAAACTGACAATAAACATTTAACACTACTTATGGGGCTGCGCTTAGATATTTCATGTTTATTTTATCCATAGTGTATAAATGGCTTAAATGGCGTAAAATTGTAGTTTACAATATATCGTCGTTTTTCTAGTAATGTTTTAGTAATGTTTGATAATATCTTACAAAATTTTCAACAAATTATCCTCAACAGCAAATACTTCCTAGAAATTGAATTGCCTTGTTCATCTTCCACAAAGGTAAATCACCTCTAAAACTATGGGAAAGATGGCATTGTAGCCGGCATGTGTTGGACTTTCTCTTCAAACATTGGTGCGGCCTGAGCTAGGACGTAGCCGAGGCTGTCTTTGTATTAGCATAGTCAAGATCTGACTACAGTCTACCTGCAAAAATCACTACCAACCTGTTACATTCACCCTGTGCTATGGACGTTTATTATTACGTCACAACAAAGTATTACAATTTGATTTAAAAGCGTCATTGCTTTATAAAAGCTCTTTATACGATCTTCATTAAAATCTCCAAACACTTGAGTTTTAAACAGAACTTATTTCTATGTTTTCTAAATCATACTTTAAACGAATCAAGCATAAAAACAACAATAAAAAATTCTCATGTTAGAATATTTAATGCCTTTTTTGGTTAATTGTTAATTCCATCACATAATTTATTAGTTTTGTTTGTAGTCACAAGTAATTCAATACGAAGTAATGCAAAGTCTGTATCATGTGGGCAGTGTATGTTGAGGAGGGCAAATAAAAACAAGTTTTAAATTATAAAACAAACCAAAGCAAAAATACAGTCTAGCAGTAAATATAACAGTAATGATGCAAAAGAAGACAAGAACATTGGCCTAAGAATATTCTTTATAACAATCGTAATTAATTCTGTCCGCTGCCTCAACACATGTAATTCCGACATAACAAGATTGTAATTCTTTGCTTAGAGCCTCTGCCGACTCGGTCCAAGTCATAAAGCATATCTAGTAACGTTCGCGGTGCAGAACATGGAGCCGGTAGTGAGAAGCGTTTATGTGAGTGACCTTGGCTGTGGAATGTGCATCTAATCCGTGCTTCGTGACATCGCCGCCAGATGCCAGCAGTGTGCACGTAACGCCTTCATTACTGAGCAATGGCAACCTTATAACACTTGTGTCTTGCAGAGTATCTACGGATCTACAGGCGTTTAAATAGGTTACTCTTAAAACATAGTATTTTAATTAATAAGTAAAGATCAGTTGATACATATTATATATATATATACATACTCGTATATATATATATGAAACATTAATTATTAGAAATGAGAATTTACATTTGAAAAAAAGAGGTTTTCCTACTTTTTTCTTAAAATTTAACATGTGTTTTGTAAAGCCCAAACGATTGATGTGTTAAAACTTCAAATTACAGCTTGTTTTTAAAACACAATATTTCTGGGTAAAATAATGTAATTTAATAAATTCCATACATTTTAAAGTATTAACCTGAAAATCATACTCGTGACCCACTTAGAAGTCTCTAATAATAGATAATACTTTTATTTATTTATTTATTATATCTACAAAAATCAATAGAAAAGCCATCATGTCACACTATAGAGGACATTACATACGCTTCTAACAACAAAATAAACTTAAAATTATTATTATTATTATTTTGCATTTGAAGTTTAAATTCTGTCAAGTACGCCATAATAAATGCACATCCTTGAGCCTACAATCAGCTTCATTGAATCTACGATCTACCCCAAGTCTTACAAAACTGCATATGAAACTGAATAAACATAACCTCAAAATATTAAAAAGGAGCAGTTGTATGAAATCTTACGTTAACACGTGGAAATTTTTTGGGAGATTCCAGGCGCGGAGTAATTGACGCTTGTCCCGTTAATTAAACCTTAAATAATTATAGAAAAAAATTAGTAAATTTCGTTTTAAATTCGAAAGGTTTACATTTCGATCATTTGAATGCTTCGTGGTGTTCATCTCTACATACTGGTGTGAATTTTTAGAAATTCTGAGGGGCTGACATCCCCTCCTCAGAGGTACGCTAAGTCCTGATTTCTTCAAAAGAATTTGAAATTGTTATGAAGTTTGTTTCAAAGCTTGCAAATTAAAAGTATTTTTTAGACTACAATTTAAAAAAAAATCTCCTTAAACTCCCTGAGGGAAGATTAACCCCCAAATCACTTCAGCACGCCCCAAAGCTAAACACCTAACGCGTATGTTGTCAATCATATTATTAAATCTTTTATAATTGTATTATAGTAACTTTAAAAGTTAGTGTAATTTACATAATTTGAGTGTAGGGAATTTTAATAAATTCCATTAAGACGTTTATTAAAATTTGGTTATAAGCTGATGATTAATCTTTATTTGTGTGCAATTATTATTTATTGTTGATTTTTGTTATTTATTGTTGTTTCTCCTTTTTGTTATATATTTATTGTTACATATAAACATTTTATGTTATTACTGTTATGTTTGTTTTGTGTATTTTGTTTTGTTTATTGATGTGTTATCAAAAATATTGCCGTGTTTGTCTACCTTTTTTTTGGCGATGATAACCACAATTGGTTTTTCGCCAGGTTTTTCATCTTACCTCCACGTACACCACGCTCTTGTTTGTTCAATGCTTTCATCTCACCTCCACGTACACCACGCTCTTGTTTGTTCAATGCTTTCATCTTACCTCCACGTACACCACGCTCTTGTTTGGTCAATGCTTTCATCTTACCTTCACGTACACCACGCTCTTGTTTGTTCAATGCTTTCACCTTACCTCCACGTACACCACGCTCTTGTTTGGTCAATGCTTTCATCTTACCTCCACGTACACCACGCTCTTGTTTGGTCAATGCTTTCATCTTACCTCCACGTACACCACGCTCTTGTTTGTTCAATGCTTTCATCTTACCTCCACGTACACCACGCTCTTGTTTGTTCAATGCTTTCATCTTACCTCCACGTACACCACGCTCTTGTTTGGTCAATGCTTTCATCTTACCTCCACGTACACCACGCTCTTGTTTGTTCAATGCTTTCATCTTACCTCCACGTACACCACGCTCTTGTTTGTTCAATGCTTTCATCTTACCTCCACGTACACCACGCTCTTGTTTGTTCAATGCTTTCATCTTACCTCCACGTACACCACGCTCTTGTTTGTTCAATGCTTTCATCTTACCTCCACGTACATAGGACAACTAGACCTACACCTTTCTTGCCAGGATTTCGTACCAATCTACTATAACGTAGTAACATTTTCTTAACAGTAAATGCAGTGTTTAAATTCATCTCCAAGCAGAAGACACTGAAGAAGATCGACACATAGCGATCGAAAAGGTTCTGTTTCGGTAAGTTTTCATAAATTTACAAAATTTAAAGTTCGGATAGTCATAAACTATTGTTAAAGTAATTAATTTAAATTCATGTTGAACTTTGACTGTTTAACAAGTGTATATTGTTATTCTCGTCGGTATTTAGTAGATTTGAAACAATGTATACAAATTTCGGAACCCACAATTTAAAAAATATCTAATCTTAAACCCCTTTTCTAAGTATGTGAGGAGGAGGGGGAGGCGGAAGGCGTGTGAATTTGAGTGTTCACAAAAAAGGTATTATAAATTCGTCCCTATTTTAAGATTTTTTAGGTCCGTTCAGAAATAAGGTATAACATAAAATTTTAGAGTATGTTTAATATACTTTAAACACAAACAAAATTGTATAATATTTATGCTAATAAACAAGTGTTAATATAACTATAGCATATCATGGAACACGGCATAAAAACGTTCTAAAAACTAATTTGTCGATTGGAGTTCCTTCTAATTATAAAGTAATTGTCTTTTTTTGTTTAATATTTTTCGAGAAAATATAAGTCCTCCGTAGTATAGTGATCAAATATCCTCGCGTCACTGGAAATCAGTTATAAAGAATACATGCAGCGCATTCTGTGGAGTAAACCTGGTTTTACTACAACCCGTGTGAGGTTCTAGTTACCGCTACTAGGCAGCAGCACCTACATCATTCGACAGTGAAAACCTAACTATTTGCAAGGTAACTTATTTGCAAGGTAATACCTCTCCTTATTCCATAGCATAAGGTGATCCAAGCCCCAGGGTTCCTGCATGATCTGTCGCGGGATTTTTCCTGGCAGGGTTTCTTTCTTGCCAGGTTTTTTCATCCCGCTCTTAGCGCGACACTTACCGTACTGTTTCATTTCACTATCTCCTGATTCTCCATGGAAAGAGCTTATGAGCTTGGTACATGGGCAATCAATCCCGTTTCCTTCATTCGCGGTAGGGATACTAACCGCATGCGCATGTGAGACGGAGGTAGCTCGCTAGAGGTTGGCTGCCACGAGGGCTGGGCGGGTTTTGGGGGCTCAGACCCGGGTAAAAAAAAAAAAAAAAAAAAAAAAAAAAAAAAAATGAAAACCTAAGCGGGATTAAATAGTACTACGATGATATGACCATTACTTGGGAAAATAACCGAACAATATTCGTGATATCTTGCACTCTAATATATAATATTATTTTCAACACCCACTAAAAATAAAATTTTTTTTACCAATAATATAAATATAAAAGAATAATAATTATAAGGTTAATCTTAAAATACATTTTGTTAGTTGATAATACTAATTGTAAAGTTAAATTTTACTATACTTTTTTAAAATAAATTCTAAATATTTTTAATCAGCTAAATATAAATAGAGTAATGATTAAAAATTTACAGCCGATAAAACCTAAGCCTTTAGCAATTAAACCACTCTTTAATAGCCTTCATAAAATTTACAATGACCATTCATTCTTTCCCCAGAACGAAACACGACACATTTTACGACATTTTTATGTTGTTCCCTACGAGTTGAAATTATAATTGCAGGTGTTTTGGTTTATTCTTTACAACTGCAAAGATTTTTTTGTTAGTTTACTTTTCAAGAACAGGAACTTAATTTTGAAAAATTTTGCTCTAATAGGTTCAAATTGTCGTCTGAAAAAAAATATACTTAAATAATATTTTATTTTTGAAATATGTTTCCTCAATAGTGTTTCAAAATCGCCTGTAATTGATTATTTGTCATTTAGTTTAAATACAGTATAATTATCACGCCTACGTTTCTGTCTCAACCACAGCTCTCCCTCCAAAATTACAAACACCCAAGTTTAATGTAGATTGTAGTACTATCAGTGAGATGCAGTGAGCTATCCGCTTTAATTAATTTTAATTGAAGACCGACTTTAATTACTCAAGACGAAGGCTAGATCTTTATTGCATCACAATGCGCACTCAGCTACACATTTATATTTAAAATCTTAAAGTTACAAAAATCGCTGAATTACTATCTATCTTAAATTTTCCAGAATCATGTAATTAGAACAATAAATTTTAGCTGTGGCAGCAGGAATGTTTTATTCGTATCCATCATCAAAACGCCTAGTTCTTTATACCTCATTGTAATAATCCTATTATTTTCTATTATGATTTTGTATTAATAAAATTGTTGTAAATTTATTAAATTTTTTGACGGTCAAAAATTTAACCAAAATATATAGCAACAGAATAAAAAAGAAACCAGAAGATAACGAAAATCATTAAAAGAAATAAATTAAACTTTTGATTTTCATTTCTGACCTACCGTTAAAATTTATACAAACGATAAACAACACATTCACAATTTCGACCTACAAACCATAATAATTTGTAATTATAAAATTAATGGAATAGTTTTTTTTGAAAGAGACGCCTTTTTTTAAAAGTAAATGTTGGAATTGAAGGTAAAACAATTGTAAGAACTTTAAAATAAAACTTAAACAATTTAAAAGATTCCAAAAGATATAAATAACACAAGATATAAATTATGTAAACATAACAAGTGTTAAACAATATACAAGACTTATTTCTTGTAAACAACTATGCACCGTGTTGTTTCAAATATCGACATTAAATTTACCACCTACTCTAGTCGAGTGCAGTAAACGGCTGGAACCAGTCCGGATATTTGTTAAGTTTAACTAACGATGGATGGTTGTTTACAAACATTAAGTAAGCCTAAAGCAAGCCATTGTGTTTTTAGAAAGCTGTTCCAATAACACTCAAAATAACACAAGGCAACAACTAAACAGTCTCAATTTGGTTTGCAAATAGCCTTTCCACGGGCTTATCTTAAAGTGATAAGGTGTTGCGTACACTCCTGTAAAGTAATTTTAACGCCTAAATTTTGTAATTGTGGTGTCCGCGGAGAATTTAATGCGGAACACGTCTTCAGCAGATTCACTGTTGTAGAGAAATCATGAAGTTTAGCCAGGAACTAAATAAACATTGTACCACGAAAGAAATTAATGCATATGCAGATGCGTATCGAGGGATTTGGGAAGGATAAAGCCTCCCCAAGAATATTTTTTTAAATAATTACACGCTATATTTTATATTGGCCAATTTTATACAGAATTTCGTATTAATTTCAAACTCAAATACCTCAAAATAAATTAATTAAATTTATTCTCAAATATAGCCTTTATAAAATTTTAAGAGTAGCCTTAATCAAAACAAAGTTAAGGAACACTGAAATTATAATATTTAAATATTCTTATACGTTTAAACAATCACACAATTCAAATATTTTCTTCCACGAAAGATTAAAACAAATTATATCTG